>JAREIK010017666.1:0-600000 GCA_029783825.1 Sapria himalayana
TCTTCCTTCTCTATCTCTCTCACAGTCTTTATGCATCTCTGCCTACCTATCTCTCTATCTTTGTCTCTCTATCTCTGTTTCTATCTTTGTCTCTCTATCTTTTTGTCTCTTTCTATCTCTATATTTTTATCTATTTGTCTGTGTATCTTTATATCTCTCTATCTCTCTCTCTGTTTGTATCTTACTCTCAACCTCTCTTTCTTTCAGTCTTTTTATCTCACTTTTCTCTATATCTCAATGTATGTCTATATCTATCTTTTTATCTCTCTATCTAATTGTCTTTCTATCTCTCTATCTTTCTATCTATTTCTTTATCTCTATCTCTCATTCTCTATATCTCTATCTGTTTATCTCTATATCTCTTTGTATCTCTATCTCTTTGTCTATATGTCTTTATCTCTCTGTATCTTTATTTATTTATTTATCTATCTCTTCCTCTATCTCTCTCTCTTTATCTTTATATCTCTTTTTCTCTCTCTACCTTTGAATCTCTCTCTCTCTCTCTCAATCTAGCTCTCTATCTCTCTCTATCTCTCGGTCTATCTATATTTCTCTATCTATTTATCCCTCTCTTTTTTTATATCTCGCTTTCTTTTTGTATCTATGTATCTTTATATCATTATCTCTTTATCTATCAATCGAGCTATCTATCTCTCTATTTATCTCCCTCTCTATCTCTCTATCTCTTTCTATCTCTGTCTATATCTCTATCTTTGTCTCTCAATCTCTCTATCTCTATCTCTTTGTCTCTAACTTTGTCTCCTTATCTTTCTGTCTCTTTGTTTCTCTCTCTTTCTATATCTCTCTCTCTCTCTATCTTTGTCTCTATCTCATTTTGTCTTTAATTCTTTTTATCTATATATCTATCTATCTCTCTTTCTTTCTATCACTCTCACTCTATCTGTCTATCTCACTCTCTTTTTTATTCTTTCAGTCTCTCTGACTCATGATCTATCTATATCTCTATCTTTCTGTTCATGTTTATCTCTCTATCTCTTTATATTTTTGTATATCTATATTTTTGTCTCTCCCTATCTCAATCTTACTCTCTTTGTCTCTTTGTCTTTGTCTTTCTCTCTATGTTCTCTAACTCTGTACCTCTTTGTCTCTCTCTTCTCTCTCTCTCTCTCTCTCCTCTCTCTCTCTCTCTCTTTCTCTCTTTTTACTCTGTCTCTCTCTTTATCTCTCTCTCTGTCTCTCTTTTCTCTCTGTCTCTCTCTTTATCTCTCTCTTTTGTTCTGTCTCTATCTCTTTGTCTCTCTATCTCTCTATCGCTTTGCCTCTCTGTCTCGCTATATCTTTATCTCTATATATAAATATATATCTCTCTCTATTTTCTATCTGTCTATCTATTTCTCTTTCTATCTCTCTCTTTCTCCATCTCTCTCTCTCTCTGTCTCTATCCATCTTACCCTATCTTTATCTCTCTCTATATCTCTCCATCTCTTTATCTCTTTGTCGCTATATCTCTACCTCTCTCTCAATCTATCTTTCTCTCTATCTATTTATTTATTCCTATTTTTCTCTCTCACACACTATGTCTCTCTCTATCATTCTCTCTTTATCTCTCTATGTATCTTTCTTTCCCTCTATCTCCATATCACACACTCTCTCTCTCTATCTCAATCTCTGTATCTCTTTATCTTTGTCTCTCTTTCTTTATGTCTCTTTATCTCTATCTATCTATCTCTCTCTCTCTCGCTCTCACCCTCTCTCTCTATATATCTCTCTCTATTCTCTCTCTCTCCTTTCTCTATGCCTCTCTATCTCCCTTTCTTTATATCTCTCTCTCTATCTCTCTCAATCTTTGATTATTTGTCTCTCTCTATTAGTCTATGTCTCTATTTTCTCTATCTCTGTCGTATTTTCTATTTATGCCCATTTATCTATTGCTCTCTTTCACTCTCTCTACCTTTGTATCGCTCTTGCTCACTCTCTCTTATTCTCTCTTTGTCTCTCTCTGTCTCTTACTCTCTATCTTTCTCTATCTTTCTTCTTCTCTCTATATCTTTTTGTCTCAATCTGTCTATCTCTCTATCTTTCTTCTTCTCTCTCACTATATTTATCGCTCTCTCTTACTCTTTCTGTCTCTCTCTTAATCTCTCTCTCTCTATCCCTCTCTCTCTCTCTATCCCTCTCTCTCTCTCTATCCCTCTCTCTCTCTTTATCCCTCTTTATCTCTCTTTCTCTCTATCCCTCTGTCTATTTCTCTCACTTTATCTTTCTATCTCTCTATCTCTTTGTCTCACAGTCTCTATCTCTCTCTCTCTTGTCCCCATGTGTATCTATGTCCCTCTCTCTCTCTCTTTATTTCTCTCTGTCTCTATCTACACTATATATGTCTCTTTGTCTCTCTATGTGTCTCTTTCTCTCTATGTCTCTCTCTCTACATTATTTTCTCTTTATTTATGTCTATATATATATATATATCTATATCTCTCTTTCTCTCTCTCTCTAAATGTCTTTCTCTTTCATTTTGTATGACTCTCTCTCTCTCTCTTACTCTATCTCTATATTTCTCTATGTATTTATCCCTCTTTCTCTCTCTATCTATACTTTTTTTCTCTCACTGTATATATATACATATATATATATATATATATCTCTCTGTCTCTCTCTATTTATTTATCTCAGTCTCTATATATATATATATATATATATATATATATATCTATCTTCTCTCTCTCACATACACACACACTTTCTATTTGTCCTACTCTCTATCTCTCATTCCTCTTTGTATCTAATTATCTCTCTATGTTGGTTTATCTTTCTCTCTCTCCCTTAGTCTCTCTCTCACTATCTTTATCACTCTCTCTCTCTATCAACTCTTTATATTTCTATCAAGCTTTCTATCTTTCTATCTCTATATCTTTATCTATCACTCTATCTATATCTCTCTTTATCTCCTTATATTTCTATCTCGCACTCTCACTCACACTCTCTCTCTCTCGCTCTGTGTATGTATGTATATATATCTATCTATCTAAATATCTCTTTTTCACTCTTTATTCGTCTCTTTCTCTAGTCTCTCTTTGTCTTTCTCTTGCTTTCTCTCTCTCTCAATATGTATCTCTCTCTCTCTCTCTGTATCTCTGTCTCTATCTTTCTCTCTCTTTATGTTTTCTCTCTTCCTCTCTCTCTCTCTCTCTCTCTCTCGCTTTCTCACTATCTTTCACTATCTCTATCTCTATCTTTGTCTCTCTCTATCTCTCACTATCTCTCTCTCAATCTTCGTCTCTCTCTCTTTGTCAATGTCTCCTCTATTTCTCACTCACTCTTATCTCTCTCTTGATATCTCTTAAAGTGTGGCTATCTCTCACTCTATAACTCACTCTCTCTTTCTCTCTGATCTATGTTTCTCTCTTTCTATAAATCTCTCTCTCTCTCTTTATAAATCTTTTTCTATCTCTATCTATCTATCTATCTCTCTCTCTGTCTTTTTATATTTCTCTCTCTATCTCAATCAATCTATATTCTCTCTTTCTCATTATCTCACTCTATCTCTTTTTCAATCTCTCTCTCTCTCTCAATATATATATATATATATCTCTCTCTATCTCCGCTCTCTCTATATCTTTCTCCCTCTTTCTTCGTATGTCTATATATGTATATATATATATATCACACACACACTCTCTATCTGTATGTCTCTTTATTTATATATCTTTATCTGTATATATATCTTTCTATGTCTCTCTCTCTCAATCTCTTTCTATCTATCCTTCTCTTTCTCTCTCTCTATCTCTTTCTATCTATCCTTCTCTCTCTCTCTATCTATGTCTTTATGTCTCTATATGTCTCTCTCTCTCTCTCTATGTTTATCTATCTATCACTTTCTCTCTCTAGCTTTCTTTCTCTCTCTCTTACCGTCTCTCTCTATTTCTCTCTCTTTCTCTATCTCTTTCACTCCTTCTATATATATATATATATATATCTCTCTCTCTCTCTCTATCTCTTTCTCTCTTTAAGTCTCTCTCTCTCGCTCTATCTCTGCCTCTCTCTCTCTCTTCTATTTATATCTCTCCATCTCCCTCCATCTCTATATCTTTTTATATTTTTCTCTTTCTATCTTTATCTTCCTCTCTCTCTCTACCTTTATTCCTCTATCTTTCTATCACTTTGTCTCTCTCTATCTCTCACTCACTCACACACTCTCTCTCTATCTAGGTTTCTCTCTCTTTGTATCGCTCTTTATATTTTTCTCTCTATCTCACACTTTGTCTCTCTCTATCAATCTCTATCTATATAATTCTCTCTCTCTCTGTATTTCTATCTTTATGTATCTCTATCTCTCTTCTCTCTCTATCCATCTCTCTCTCTATCCACCTCTCTATCTATCTCTCTCTCTCTATTTATGTCTATATATATATATATTTATTTATTTATTTATATTTATATTTATATATCTCTCTTTGTCTCTCTGTCTCTTTGTCCTCTCTCTCTCTCATTCTCTATATCTCTCCCTTTATGTGTCTCTTTGATCTTTTGTCTCTCTGTCTCTCTGTCTTTCTATCTCTCTCTATCTATGTCTTTCTCACTCTATCACTCTCTCTCTCTACCTATCTCTCTCTCTCTCTCTGTCTATCTTCCTCTCTCCTCTCTTTTTTTATATCTCCCTATGTCTGTCACTCACTCTTTCTCTATCTGTCAATCTTTGCAATAATCTCTCTTTTTATTTCTATATTTATCTCTTAATCTATTTTCCCACACACTCTCTCTCTCTCTCTCTGTCACTCTATCAATTTGTCTCTTTCTCTTGCTATATATGTCACTCGGTCTCTCTCAATCTCTTTTTCTTTCAATCTCTCTCTCTCTATCTCACTCACTCTCTCTCTATCTTTCTATAAATCTCTCTCTCTCTCTCTGACTCTCTCATTTATATATCTTTCTCTATTTCTCTCTTTCAAACTCTCTCTCCCCCCTCTTTCTGTCTATGTCTCTCTCTCTCTCTCTTAATATATATATATATATATATATATATATATATATATCTCCCATTATATCTTTCATCTCTCTTTATCTCACTCTCTGTCTCTCTCTCTCTCTGACACTCTATGACTCTCTTTTTCTCTCACTATCTTTGTCTCTCTTTCTAATTGTCTCTCTCTATCTCTTTCTATATATATCTCTCTCTCTATATATTTGTTTTTCTCTCTTTCTGTCTCTCTCTTTATTATATATATATATATCTCCCTCTCTCTCCCTCTCTCTCCTCTATCTATGTCTTCCCCCTCTCTATCTGTCTCTCTCGCTCTCTCTTTATTTCTCTCTTTGTATTTCCTTCTCTCTCTTTGTGTTTGTCTCTCTCTCTCTTTGTCTCTCTCTCTCTCTATGTGTCTCTCTCTCTATCTTCTCTCTCTTAGTTTCTCTCTTTCTCTTACTCTCTATCTTTTTCTATCCCTCTCTAATGCTGGAGTATTCGAGACTACTAATTAATCCTTAAGTCCTTAGCAGATTCCTTCAGAAAAACATCCCCTATCGGTACTTATTCATGTCAAGACTAACATCGGTTACAATTTGCCGCAATAGGTTAAGGAAAGATGATCCCAATATTAAACTTCATTGCTGATCGATGCTATATAAAAAGATAGTTATTCAGGGTAATTTCCATAGTGATTTAATGTTCTTTGGAAGTTGATATTTGCTGGTTATTATTGGTGGACGAATTTTAAAGGCTGAAAAGAAGACTCCTATTTCCCATTTTTTTATTCAGAGTCTAATCTCTATATAAGGAGACATTTTCATTTGTAAGGGTGACTATTTTTGAATGAATGAAAGTTCCTCTTTGTGAGTTGAATTATTATCTCGATTATTTATCCAACGTCGTTGGTGGTGAATCAAATAGTTATTTATTCTTGCTAGGTGAAATTTCCTTTAAGCCTTGGTGGTGAACTACATTTATCTCAAATTACAAACACCCCACAAATGCAGTACCTCGTCCAATTCCTTCCAGAATTGCTCACTCCACATAACTTATTTGGAGATACTATAACCATGAAAGTTGTAGATCTACGAGTCCTCGATTTGTAGATTTTGGAATTGAGTTAATCCGACATGTATTGAAAAAGTTACGCCCATTTACTTTGAAATTGTGTAATCCTGAAATTTTAAATTTTTTACTCATAGTCACTCGCCCACGCATGCATCACACACTCTCTCTCTCTTTCTGCCTTCTCTCTGTCTTTCTCTCTCTCTGCTCTCTCTCACTCACTCTCTCTATGTATTTCTCTCTCTCTCTATATTTCTCTCTTTCTCCGTCTTTCTCACTCTCTCTGTATGTCTCTTTCTCTCTTTCTCTTTCTCTCTCTATTTTTATTCCTCTATGCTCTCACTCTCTCTTCTCTCTCACTCACTCACTCTCACACTCTCTCTCTCTCTCTCTCTCTCTCTTTCTGAATTCCATATCTCTTTATCTTTGTCTCTCTCTCTAACTCTCTTTGTCTCTCTCTATCTTTATATATATATATATATATATATATATCTCTCTCTCTCTCACTAACTCTCTATCTATGTCTCTCTCTCTCTCTCTCTATCTCTTTCTCAATGTCTCTCTATCTTTTGCAGTAATAGTGCTTTAGGCCTATCATACGGAAATGATATTATAACTATTTATGAGAATTAATTATTATGATGATTTACATATTTATTAAATATATTATTTTTGAATAATATTATTAATTATTATAAATGTCTCTAATCGGTTATTGTTGTAGGAGTAACAATGAGTTAAGATTTGTATAAAGTTTGATTGATATTCATGAGATGAATATGTGTATGAGATACTAATTAAATATATATATATATATATATATATATATATATATATATATATGTTTAGAATACATATTAGATAGGCCTATTTTAGATTAGTACATGGATCAAAGTCATAACTTAATCTCTAATAGTTATGTTATTACATTTTTTGACCTGAAATCACCATAGTTATTAACATATAGAATATTTTTTGTATATAATCAAATGTTGTCTTTTATCAGATGATTGTAAAGGTTATATAGTTGAACATAATAAAAATTATGTATTGAAATTTGAGTGATTAAGATGAAATTTGTCCCTCTTATTATTAGTGAGATGTCACTAGGTCCCCTCGACAATTAAGACTGAGAAATGCTAAAATGAATTTATGGAGATCAAATCATTTGTGTAGTCAGTCTAATTGAGTTTCAAGTAATCAAATTATAGAATGATATAAGGTTAAATTTGTCTATGTCTTATATTTTATTAAGATATAATGAAACAAAATGATTATATAAGTAGCTATATTAAAGTTGTCTCAGATCATAATCTTTTCATTTAACTTGGGTAGTCATAATATCTTGCTAGAGGCCACTTATGACTTGGATCAAAATATGATTTATGTCTACTTCTAATATTAATCGAACCTATAATGTCGCAAATTAAGAACGAATAATAATGGATGCGAGTTTTCACTCTATTTAGTAATTTAAAATGATGATATTATTTTATATTACAATTTATAAATAACAATTAGTTATTATTTAAATTCGAATTTAATTTTGAGAAAGTTTAAATTCATGATTTAAATAAATAATTAATTTATTACATTGAACTTGAGTTTTAATGGATAGATTTATTAAAAAGAGGTTTTTAAGGATTTGAATTTATATTGTTTTTATTTAAAAGTTTTAAATATATAATAATATTAAATTTATTAATGACTAAAACCCTAGCAGACTTGTGTGTGTGTGTGTGTGACTAATTTGATGAAAGCCATCGTGTTTTATAAAACATAGAGAAACCCATTCATTTTGAGAAGAAGAATCTGAACTAGCAGGATGGACATTTTTCAAGCAAGTAGCCCCTTTGAAGATCCGAATAAACCAATACGAATACTTTGAAGGCTTGACGAATCGATCTATAAGAGGTAATTTTTATTTACCCTTCCTTTGTGTTTTTATGCCTCAATAATAGGATCTATCATTTATGCCATGTTGTGCACTAGAACAGATATATCTTATGCTTTAAGCATAACGAGTAGATATCAGTCAGATCTCGGTGAGAGTTACTAGATAGCTTTCAAAAATATTTTTATGTATCTGAAAAGGTCTAAAGATATGTTTTCGTGTATCATAGATTAGAAGCTAATCTAGTTATAAATGGTTGCATAGATGCAAGTTTCCAATCTGATAAAGATGATTTTTGATCATACTCGGGATATGTATTTTGTTTAAATGGTGGTGTAGTTAGCTGGAAAAGATCAAAGCAAAGCACTATTACTGATTCTACAATGAAGCTGAATACATTTTAGTATCTTATGCGACAAAAAAAGCAGTTTGGATCAAGTCCATTACTAACCTTGAAGTGATTCCGAGCATTACAAATCCTATTGATGTTTATTATGAAAATAATGGTGCTATTGCACAAGCAAATGAACCTAGATCACATCAGTGATCCAAACACATTTTCAGGCGTTATCATCTCATTTGAGAAATAATTGAGAGAGGTGATGTTAAGATATGTAAAGTTCCAACAGATGATAATGTTGCTCATCCATTGACCAAGTCTTTACCATAATCAAAGCATGATAATAATGCTAGGTTCATAGGTATTAGATACATTGATGAATCGGCCTAGTACAAATGATAGATTGTTAGTAATAGTGCTCTAGGCCTATCATATGGACATTGTATTTTGATTATTTTTTAGAATTAATTATTATGATTTACATGTTTATTATTAATTATTAGATATATCCTTGAATAATATTATTAATTATTCTATATGTTCCTAATCAGTTATTGTTATGTGAATAACAATGAATTAAGATAAGTATAAAGTTTGATTGATATTAATGGGATGAATATGTGTATGTGATACAAATCAAATATATATATATTTTTTGAGAACAAATATTGGACAAACATATCTTGAGACTAATACATGGATCAAAGTCATAAGTTAATCTCTAATAGTTATGTTATCAAATCCTTTGACCTGAGATCGTTATAGTTCTCAACATTAGTAATATTATATTTTGATATAATCAAACATTATCTTTATTCAGATCACTATAAATGTTATACCATAACATAATAAGAATTATGTAGTGAGATATGAGCAATTAAGATGGAAATTGATTCTCTTATATAAAAGAGATATCTCTAGGTCCTCTCAACAATTGAGACTGAGAAATATATGGTCATGCTCAAATTAATTAATAAAGATCAATATCATTTGTTTAGTCAATCAAATTGGCTTTCGCATAATTAATGATAGAATGACATAAGATTGTCTTTTTCAATGCCTTATATTCTATCAAGATATCATGAGATAAAAGAATTATATCATTAGCTATATTAAGGTTGTCTCGGATCATAAGCTTTTCATTTAATTTGGGTAGTCATAATATCTTACTAGAGGCCACCTATGACCTGTAGGATCAAAATGTGATTTTAGCAAACTATCAATGTTAATTCAAACGATAGGACCACACATTAAGAACAAATAATAATGGTTATGGTTTTTCAATCTCTATAGCAATTTAAAATGATGAGATTTTTTATATTACAAATAACAATAAGTTGTTATTTAAATTCGAATTTTATCTTGAGAAAGTTTAAATTTATGATTTGAATTAATAATTAATTTGTTACATTGAACTTGTGTTTAAATTCATGACACATCGAAACATCCTCAACCATACAAGCTTTAGTAGCTTAGCAAAGGAAGTGATGTAAGGATAACCAAATGAGCATTTAAATCATTTTCCATTGGGAAGAATTATCGAGATGAAGTTTTTTCGATTTTATTCCCATGGATGCTTGTCACTTGTTGTTAGGTAGACCTTGGCAATATGATAGAAAGGCTGTACATGATGGGCATAAAAACACATACTCTTTTCACAAGGAACAAAAATGCATTACTCTTGAATCTTTGAGACCGAGCATGATACATCGAAATCAATCTGGGGAGGGAAAGACTAGTAAAGAAAGTATTTACTTGAATGAAACATAGGTTGAGAGAGCCATTACAAATAGAAAAATATATTCGCTTTGCTTATGGTATAGAAAAGAAGTGATAAAGAGGTACTTATAAATCCGAAAATTCATTCCTAGTTAATAGACTTTTAAGATGTGTTCCCCGAAGAATTACCATATTGATGACCTCCAATAAGAGATGTTGAGCACCAAATTGACTTGCTGCCCGGTGCATCTCTACCGAACAAAACAACATATAGATGCAACCCAGAGGAAACAAAGGAGTTGCAAAGACAAGTCAATGAACTTATCAATAAGGGATATGTTCGAGAAAGTATGAGCCCATGTTCTGTTCAGGCTCTACTCGTACCAAAGAAGGGTGGAACATTCAGAATGTGTGTCGATAGCTAAGCCATCAACAACATCGCTATTAAGTATAGGTATCCTATACCTAGACTTGATGATGTGCTTGATGAATTATATGGTTCTTCTGTGTTTTCAAAGATAGATTTGTGAAGTGGATATCACCAGATCCGAATGTGGGAAGGAGATGAGTGGAAACCAGCTTTCAAGACTTAGATAGGTTTATATGAATGGGTGGTTATGTCATTCGGACTTTCTAATGCTCCAAGTACTTTCATGAGGCTTTTAACGAGGTTCTTCATTCCTTTTTTGATCAGTTTGTTGTTGTATACTTTGATGATATCCTTGTTTATAGTCGAAGCAAGGAGGAGCATATTTCTCATTTGAAACAGGACTATAAAGCCTTGAGAGAATAGAAGCTTTATGCCAAAATGGAGAAGTGTGAGTTCTTCTCTTCCAGCATTATATTCCTTGGATATGTAGTTTCGAAAGATGGAATTTATGTTGATCAATTGAATGTGGATGCAATGAAAACCTGGCCGGTTCCAAAATCCATCACCGATGTAAGGAGTTTTCATGGCTTTGCTTCTTTCTATCATCATTTTGTGAAGAATTTTAGTACAATCATGGCCTCTATCACTGAATGCATGAAGAAAAGTTATTTTGAATGGACAAAAGCTACTCATGATGCTTTTGATTTCATCAAACAAAAGCTATGTGAGTCCTCCATTCTTGTCCTTCCTAATTTTGATAGAGTGTTTGAAGTTGAATGTGAAGCAAGTGAAGTTGACATTAGAGCTGTTCTAGTTCAAGAACAAAGGTCTTTGGTATATTTCAGTGAAAAGTTAACTTATTCGAAGAAGAACTACTCAGTTTATGATAAGGAGTTCTACGCCATTGTGCGAGCTCTTGATCCTTGGAGTCATTATTTAATGCATAAACTATTTGTACTTCATTCTGATCATGAGGCTTTGAAGTTTATTAGTGGCCAATGCAAGCTCAACCCAAGGCATGCCAAATGGGTAGAATTTCTTCAATCATTTTCTTTCGTTTCGAAGTATAAACCCGGTCATACTAATGTTGTTGCAGATGCTTTATCAAGAAGATACTCTATGGTTGCTATTTTGATTCTAGAATTCTTGGTTTTCAATCCATGAAAGAACTATATTCTGAAGACCCGAAGTTCTCTACTATTATCGATAGTTGCAAACATGGAATTCAATGTACATATTCTTTCCAAAATGATTTTGTTTTCAAGAAAAGTCGATTAAGTGTGCCGAAGAGTTCATTTAGAGAATTATTGCTTCGAGAAGCACATGGTGGAGGTTTGGCTGGTCACTTCGGTGTGAACAAAACTTTTAAAAATCCTTCAAGAGCACTTTTATTGGCCAAAGATGAGTGGAGACGTATGAGCTATCATCTTGAGGTGTGCAACTAGTCAAAGTGCAAAGAATCATTTCCATTAAGGACTAGATACTCCCCTTCCTGTACCATTACAGCCTTGGGAAAATGTGAGCATGGATTTTATTGTGGATTTTCCAATAACTCAGAGGCGAAAAGATTCCATTATGGTGGTCATTGATAGGTTTCTAAAATGGCCCATTTTATTCCATGTCACAAGATGAATGATGCATCTTGTGGCTGATCTTTATTTCAAGATCATTCGCATTCATGGAGTACCGAAGACCATTGTAACTGATCATGTTTCTAAGTTTTTAAGTTATTTATGGAAGACCTTATGGAGAATGCTTGGGACCATACTCTATTCAGTACCACTCGTCATCTTCAAACTGATGACCAAACAGAGGTAACTAATCACACTCTCACTACGTTGCTTCGAGTAATGGTTAGTAAATCTATAAAAGATTGGGATTTGAAGCTTGCACATGCTGAATTCGATTATAATCGATCACCAAGTTATACTACATGTGGATCACCTTTCGATGTTGTGTATGGAATCAATCCGCTCACACCGATTGATTTAATTCCTATTCCATCTAATTCACTAGTAAACTTTGATGGCAAAGAACGAGCTGAATCAATAAAAAAACTCCATGAGCAGATTCGAAACAAGATCGAGGAGGCTAACGAGTTTTATAAGAAGAAAGCTAATTAACATCGGAGGTAGGCTCATTTCCAACCAGGTGATCTTGTGTGGTTACACTTAAGGAGGGAAAGATTTCCTTCTCATCGGAAGAACAAGCTTATTCCTAGAGCTGACGGTCCATTTGAAGTTCTTGAGATAATTGGCAAAAATGCTTACAAGATTGATCTTCCTAGAGAATATTGAGTTTCGACAACTTTTAATGTTGGTGATCTTTCTCCTTACTTGGAGGATGATTACATACTAGATTTAAGGACAAATCTCAAGCAACCCAGGGAGAATGATGCGGGAGCATTCGAAACTACTAATCAATCCTCAAATCCTGAGTAGATTCCTTCGGCAAACCCTACACTATCGGTACTTATTCATGTCAAGACTAACTTTAGTTATAATTTGCTTCAATGGGTTAAGGAAAGATGATACCAATATTAAATTCGTTGCTGATCAATGTTATATCAAAAGGGAGTTATTCAGGATAAATTCCGTAATGATTTAATGTTCTTTGGAAGTGGATATTTACAGGTTATTATCGGTGGACGAATTTTGAAGACTGAAGTGGGGACTTCTATTCTCATTTTTTTATTTTTTTATTCTGAGTCAAATATCTATATAAGGAGACATATTTTCATTTGTAAGGGTTTTTTTTAATGAATGAACATTTCTCTTTTTGAGTTGAATTATTATCTCGATTCTTTATCCAACATCATTGGTGGTGAATCAAATAGTTATTTATCCTTGGTAGGTGGAATTTCTTTTAAACCTTGGTGGTGAACTATATTTATCTCGAATTACAAACATCCTCACAAACACGGTGCCTCATTGAAATCCTATCAGAATCGCTCACCCCACATAGCTTATTTGGGGATACTCAAAACTCGAAAGCTGTAGATCTACTAGTCCTAGATCTATGGCATTTGGAATCAGGTCAATCTGACCTGTATTGAAGAAGTTGCACTCATTTTCTTCCAAATCATGCAATCTTGAAATAGATGTATGTGTCCTTGATCTAAAGCTTTTAGACTCTGGTCAATCCTACCTGTATTAGAGGAAGTTACCCCCATTTTCATAGAAATCGTGCAATCCTAAAATTTTCTGCTCCGAGTCACTTGCCCACGCATGCATCAATTAAACAAATAGGTAGATAAACGTAAAGATAGATAGATAGATAGATAGATAGATAATCATTTAGATAGATAGACAAATAGATAGATAAAGAGATAGATAAAGAGATAGATAGATAGACAAATATATAGATAGATATTTAAAGAGAGATAAAGAGATTAATAGACAGATTAACAGATAGATAGATAATATATAAATATATAGATAGATAAAAAATAGATAATAAAAAGATAGACAACTAGATAGATTTATAGAATGGCAAATAGACAGATAGACAGATATTTTGATTGATAGATAGATAGACAGACATATAGACAAATAGATAGATAGATAGATAGATAGACAGACTAATAAACAAATAGATAGATAGGTAGATAGATAGATAGATAGATAGATAGAAAGTCAGATAAATAGATAGACAGATAGATAGCTAGATAGATATGCAGATAGACAGAAAGATAGATTGACTGATAGATAAATATAAAAATAGATAGATATATAGAAGATATATAGATAGATATATTAACAAATAGCCAAATAGACATATTAACAAATAGACAGATAGACAAATAGATAGATAAATAGATAGATATAAGATAGAAAGATAAATAGATATACATATAGTCAGATAGACAGATAGACAGACAGACAGATAAATAGATAAATAGATAGACAAATAGACAACTAGATAGATAGATAGATATACAGATAGATAGAAAACTAGATATCCAGAAAGGTACATAGATAGATACAAAGATAGAGAGAGAGACATAGATAGATAAAAAGATAGAGAGAGAGAGAGAGATGGTTAGATAGATAATATATATTTAAATATAGTAGATAGATAGATAGATAGATTGAATGATTGATTGATAAAGAAATTAACATGCAGATATATACATTAATACATAAGCATACAAATAAAAAAACAATCAGATACATAGACATATAGATTCGTAGATAAACATACATATAGGTAGATAGACACACAAATACACATACAGACACAAATATAGACATATAAACACACACAGAGATAGACATATAGACAAACAGATAGAAAGATATATCAAAAGATAGATTGAAAGATTGATACACACACACACACACATAGGCAGATAGGGGATAGGTACAGAGAGATACATTTCGTGAGATAGATAGATGTGCAGACTGACAGATAGATTGGCAGGCAGACAGGCAAATTGACAGATAGGTAGATAGGCAGATAGAAATATAGGTAGATTGGCAGATATAAAAATAGGTAGATAGGCAGATAGCAAGATAGGTAGATAGACATATAAGCATATAGACAAATACACAGATATAAAGATAAATAGGCAAATATACAAATAGCAGATAGATAGACTAATAGACATGTAGTCAGATAGATAAATATATAGATTGAGAACTAGATTGATATATAAAAAGGAAGATAGATAGATAGATAGATAGACATACAGACATGCATGATGACTTACAGTTTACACAGAGAGATAGACAGACGGACAGACAGACAGATAAACAAATAAATAGAATGAAGAATAAACAGACACACAGACAGACAGATGGACAAATAGGAAAATAGATTGATTGATTGATTGACAGATAAATAGATAGATAGTGAGAAAAGAGATACACAAATAAACGGATATATAAATAGACAGATAGATTGATCGACAAAAAGACATATAGATTAATAGTCATTGAGAAAGATAGGCAGATAGACAAATAGAAATATAGACAGATAAATAAATAGATAGATAGATAGATAGATAAACAAATTGACAAAATGATAGATAGACATATAGACATTTAGGATGATAGTAAAGTACGAAGAGAAACATATAGGCAAATAGACATATATACATATAGTAAGATAGACAGATAGACATTTAGATGTATTAATAGATAGATAGAAAATAGACAGGTATATATATATATATACAGATAAATACATAGATAGACAGATAGACTTACATACAGAAAGAAAAATAAATAGTTAGATAGTTAGACAAACAGACAAAAAGGAAAAACAGATAAACATATATATTAATAGAAAGACAAACAAACAAACAAAAATATAGATATTCATATAGACAGATAATCAAATAGAGAGATAGATAGATTGACAAATAGACAAATAGATAGATAGATAAATTGACAGATTGATAGATAGACATGTAGACATATAGGCTGATAGTAAGGTAGGCAAATAGATAGATAGATATATAGATAAATAGATAAATAAACACATGGTCAAATAGACCTATAGACATATAGATAGATATATTGATATTGAGATAGATAGAAGATAGATAGACAGACAAAAGGATTGATAGTTAGATTGATTGATTGATTGATATTTAGATAAATAGATATATAGATACATAGATAGATAGACAAATAAATAGATAGATAGATTGACAGATTGATAGATTTATAGATTGAAAGATAGACATATAGACTAAAAGACATATAGGTAGATAGGCAGATAAATAATTACATAGATAGATAAAAAGAAAGATATTAAGATAAATAGGTAGACAAATAGATAGATATATAGATTTACAGATAAGCAGATAGACAAATAAATAGCTAGATAATATATAGACAAATAGATAGATAGATAGATAAATAGATAGATATATAGATACATAGATAGATAAATAGTTCTATAGATAGATAGATTGATAGATAGACAGATTGACAGATAGACAGATACGTAGATAGAAAGATTGACAGATAGACAGAAAGACAGATAGATAGATATATAGAGATACATGTAAATAGATAGACAAATAGCAAATAAACAAATAGACACATAGATAGATAGACATAAAGATAGATAAACAAATAGATAGATAGATATATAGATAAATAGATAGATAGTCATACAGATAGAAAGACACTCATACAGATAGATAGATAGATTTATAGATAAACATATAGACATATAGACAGATTGAAGAAAGAAAGAAAGATAGATAGATGGATAGATAGAAAAATAGATAGATCGATAGATAGATAGATAGTTGATATAAAGATATATAGATTGATAGAAGATAGATAGATGGAAAGTCAGGTAGGCATATAGAAAGATAGAGAGATTTATAATTAGATAGATAGTATATATAGACATATAGATCCATAGATATATAAATAGATAGATAGATAGTAAGGAAGATAGCCAGATAGGCTGATAGATAGATAGGTAGGACAAATACACACATAGATAGAGATAGCGAGATATCCATATAGGCAGAAAGATGGATAGATAGACAGATAGATGCATACATAGGTAGATAGATAGGTAGATTGATAAATAGAGTGATAGATTGATCAATCTATTGATAGCTCGATAGATAGATAGATAGATAGATTGATTGATTAATTGATACATAGACAGACAAACTAATAGATATATAATAAGACAGACATATATATTGACACACATACAGACAAACAAACAGATTGATAGATATAGAGACACATAGACTGATAGTTAGAAAAATAGATAAACACAAAGAAACATAGACAGATAAACAAACACAGATAGATCGACAAACAATTAGATAGATAAGCAGATATAGGATAGAAAAAGAGATAGACATTTAGACAGATATATATATATATAGGCAGATAGACAGATAGACAGACAGACAAGCAAACATGTAAATAGATAGATAAGTAAATAGGCAAATAGGTAGATAGGCAAATAGGTAGATATGCAGATAGGCAAATAGGAAGAAAGGTATATTGTCAGATAAGTAGATTAGTAGATAGACAGATAGGTAGATAGATAGAGAGAAAAATTGATAGAATTATTGACAAATATATAGATTGATACATTGACAGACAGATAGACAGATAGACATACATACAGACATACATACATACAGAAGATAGAAAGATAGATAGACAGATAGAAAGACAGATAGATAGACAAATAGATAGAGTGAATTATAAATAGATAGTTTGACATATAGACATATAGATAGACTAACAAATAGATAGATAGACATACACATAGACAAACATATAAATAGATAAATAGACATACACATAAAAAAACATATAAATAGACAAATAGACATACAGATAGACAGATATACCATTAGATAGATAGTGAAATAGTTGTACTTGTAGACATATAGACAAATAGACATATAGCTAGATATACATAGAGATAGATAACATATAGATAGATAGACAAATAGGCTGTTAGTCAGGTAGTTAAATAGGCATATAGACTACTAGACAGATAGAAATATACATATAGACATATAGATATATAGATTGATTAATTGATTGACAGATAGTTAGTTAGTTAGATAAATAGATAGACAGATAGATAGAAATCAAATAGATCGATAGACAGATACATGCAGGCATAGATAGATAGATAGACATATAGACAGAAATCAAATAGTCGATAAACAGATACATGCATACATAAATAGATAGATAGATAGACAAATAAACAGATAAATAAATCGATAGATTGACAGATAAACATATAGTAGTATAGACTAATATTTAGATAGGTGGATATGCAGATAGACAAATTGATGCATTTATAGATAGAAAAATAAAAAGATATTCAGATACAAAGAAAGATAGATATATAGAAAAATAGATAAACAAATAAATAGATAGACAGATATATATATATATATATATATAGACAGAAGATATATAGACAAAAAGACAGATAGACAAATAGAAAGATAGAAAGATAGATTGATAGATAGACAAAAGACAGACAGATAGTCAGATTGATAGATAGCCAGATAGACATATAGACAAGTAGATAGATAAATAGATATACAAATAGACAGATAGATATTAAAAAAAAATAGATCGACAGATTGTTAGATAGATAGATCGGTAGATAGTTAGATAGGTTGATAAATAGACAGATATATATATCGATCGATCAATCAATAGATAGATAGATAAATAGTTAGATAGATAGAAAGATATACATATTTATACATAAATACACATAGATAGATAGATGGATATATATATATATATAGATGATAGATATACATATAGATAGATAGACAAACAAATAGACAGATAGACAAACAAATAGACAGACAGACAGTTAGACAGATAGATAGGTAGGTTATTTGGTAGATGGGTAGATAGAGGATAGACACTAACATATAGATATTTGTAAAGATATACAGATAAACAAATAAACAAATATACAGATGAATAGATAGATAGATAGATAGATGATAGATAGATAGACAAATAGATATATAAATAGATAAACTAATAAAAAGATAGATAGATATACTAATAAATAGATATACATATAGATAGATATATAGATAGATAGATAAATATATAGACAGATAGATAGACAGATTTTATATAGTCACACAAACATATATATATATATAGACAGAGAAATAGACAAACATATAGATAGACATATAAATATACAAATAGACCGGCAAATAGACAGACAGAAATATAGATATATAGACAGACACATAAATAGAAATAGACAACTAGATAGACAGATAGAAAGATACACACAAAGACAGAGTGACAGATATATAGACAAATAGGTAGGTAGGTAGGTAGACAAATAGATTTATTGAATGATTGATTGATTGACAGATATATATATATATATTTATTTATTTATTTATTTATTTATAGAAGGATAGATAAATAGCTAGAATAAAAGAAAGATAGATAGACAAATAGACATAAAGACACCTAGACAGATACACAGATTGATAGAAGATAGATTGATAGACAGATAGATATACATTTATTTAGATAGACAAATAGACAGATAGACAGATAGACAGAGAGATTGATTGATTGATTGATTGATTGAAAGATAGAATGGCAGATACAATAATAGATAGACATGCATATTGACAGATACACAAACACACAGACATACAGACACAGACACACAAATAGACACACATATGCATAGACAAATAGATAAATACATGGCACACAGAGAGATAGACAACTCGCAGACAAAAAGACAGATAGACAGATAAGCAGATAGATAGATAGATATATAGGTAGTCTGGGGATAAACATAGAGAGCTAGATATTTAGAAAGATACATAGAGAGATTGATAAATATACATAGAGAGATTGATAAAAATACCGACAGAAAGATAGATAGATAGATAATAAGTAGATAAATAAACACAAAATTCAATAAAAAGATAGACAGATAGACATATAGATAGATAGACCATATAGAGAGAAAGATAGATAGACAGATAAATACATAGATATAGATAGATAGATAAACATATAGATAGATAGAGACATCAAAAAAGCTAGACAGATAGAGAGATAGACAAATAGATAATTAGACAAATAAAAAAATAAACATATTGACATATAGACATATAAATATATAGATATATAGATATATAGATTGATTGATAGACAAGTAGACAGATAGATAGAAATATATATAGATAGACAGATACACAATAGACAAATAGATAGATAAATCAATAGATTGATAGAAAGACAAATATGTAGATAAACAAATAGATAGATAGATAGATAGAAAGATAGATAAATAGACATATTGAAAGATTGATAGTTTGACATATTTACTTAAAGACATATAGACTATAAACTAATAGATAGATAGACTGATTGACAAACAGTCATATAGATATATAGACAGATAGATAGACTGATAAACATATTGAAAGATAGGTAGATAATCAGATTCACTCATAGATAGACAGATAGATAAATATAAATATAAATATAAACAGATAGATAGATAGAAAGATAGACAAATAAATAAATAGATAGATAGATAGACACATAGATAGATATATAGATAAACAGTTAGATAGATAGATAAATTAGTCAGATAAATAGATAAATAAATAGACAGATAGACAAATTGATAGATAGTCACATATATATATATATAGACTGATAAACAAAGAGAAAGATAGATCGACCAATCTATCTTATAGATAAATTGGTAGATAGCCAAATATACATATAGATAGATAGATAAATAGACAGATAGACAGATAGATAGATTGACATATAGACAGATAGACATATAAACTAAATGAAAGATAGATAGATAGACAGATAGATATATGAACTAAATGAAAGATAGACAGAAAATAGATCATAAGATAGACAGATAGACCAAAATCAGATAGATAGATATATAGATAGTCAGATAGAAAGATAGAAAGATAGATAGACAGATATACACATAGATAGATAGAAAGATATATAGATAGAAAGATAAACAAACAGATAGATAGATAGATAGATAGGCAAACAGATTGACAGATAGATGAATATACATATAGATATGGATAGACTAATAGATTAATAAATTGATAGATTTAAATAGAGATATAGACTGATAAACAGATAGACTGATTGATAAATAAACAAATAGACATATAGATAAATAGACTAATAGACATATAGACAAATAGACAGATAGGTATATAATTAAATACACACATATACAGATAGATAGATAGATAGATAGACATATAGATAGATAAATAGATTGATAGATAAATAGAAATGTTGATAGAGAGATAGATAGAAAGAAAGATATATAGATAGATAGACAGACAGACAAATAGATACATAGATAGATATATAGATAGACAGATATACAGATAGATAGATAGATAGTCAGATAGACAGATAGTCAGATAGATTGATTGATATATAGACAGATAGACATACAGATAAATAAATAGATATATCAACAAATAGAAAGTAGACAGATATATAGATAGACAAATAGAGTCTGATATATAGATAGACAGACAGACAGATAGACCGATAGAAAGATAAAGAGATAAATAGATAGATATATAGATATATATATATATATATATATATATATATATATATATCACTATAGAAAGATAAATAGATATTTAGATAGAATAGATAAAAAGACAAATAGACAGATAAAAAATAAATAGATAGACAGACAAACAAAATGACACATAGTCATTTAGAGAGAGACTGATAGACATATACACAAATAGAGAGATAGAAAAATAGTTAGATGCACCACAATAAAAATATCATATAGCTACGGACAATTCCCTAGCTAATTGGGCATTTTCCCAATCTAAAGTGCTCGTCGCTAAAATTTAGCGATGCAAAGTGTACCTAGCTAATATATAATGATGGAATATCCCTAGCTAAAAAAATAATTTTTCTAGCTAAATTAGCAAGCTAGATGAGTGTTTTCGTCACTAACGGATATAATGACGAAAGCTTTCCCATTCTCAAGTGCTCATCGCTAAATATTAACGACAAAAATAGTCCCTAACAAAATAAATTTAGTGACGAAAATAATCTCTTGCTAAAATAAAGATATCACTGCAAAATTAACTAAGTAAAAATTTCTAGCTAATTTAGCAAGGGATTTTCCCTTGCTAATTTACCATGGGAATTTTCCCTAGTTAATTTAGAAAGTGAATTTTCCCTAGCTAGATTAGCTAGGGAAAATTTGTTAAATTAGCTAGGGAATTTTCTGTAGCTATTTTAATCTCAAAACTATTTTCTGAATTTAATTTATTTAAAATTTTTTAATTAATTAATTTAATATTTTTATATTAAATTGAATAAAAACATAAACTATAAATGATAATTTATAATTATCAAAAAATAAAATTATTCAATAACTTATTCTATTACAATATTTCACATAATTAAACTAAAAAATAACAAAATTTTTTTACATCTTATTCATCAATGTATATGCCAACAGTGCATAGAGTATAATCTATTCATATTTTGACATTACTTTCTCTTTCAATGCTACTCCGATCACTATTTTCTACTATGAAAAAACTATTCGAGTCACGGCACGAAATGACTAGTGAAAAATTTCTTCAATTACACAAGATGTGTATGGGGAAATGTGATACCATATCTGTAAGAAATTTAAATCACTCAAACAAATCAAAATAAAAAAATGTTATGTTTTGATAAAATTATAATACTATAGTATATTTGCACATATACACTAGCATTTCACTCGTACATATATTACTACAGTATATGTACATATAAACTATAGTATTATGTGTACATATATACTAAGCACAAATATACTCAGTATATATGTACATAACATACTATTGTATTATATGTACGTATATACTGAGTATATACGTATGTACATACTGCATTTGTTATTGTTGTTGCTGCCCCCACTGCTACTGCCGCTCTTGCCACTTTTTTCGTTGCCGCTACCACTACTGGCAGCGCTGCCACCTTTTGATAATAAAAGTGGGGCGAGCAATGATGATCGACTGATGAACTTCCGTGTCAACCACTCGTTTTGAGATTGAGCGAGTTTTTGACAAGGTGGCGAGCAACTTCTCCCAAAATAGGACCCAATATTCCTCTTAGATCAGAATTACACGATACTACAAGAGCATCATCATCATCCTAAGCCCTAGTACAATTAGAACCAATCATTATAGAACTAGGAGCAAGAAAACGTATTTACTCATATGTTTGCTCTATACCATGTGATAATTGCATATCACCATTTTTACTAAGATTTTTAAAACCAACCTCTATCTGCTTGGCTAGCCTAGACCAGAAATATCTTAATCCCACAGCTTTAGAGAAAATCTAATATCCATGGCTTTTATTACCTGCATTAGTAAGCAATGAACGATGATGACCAGACCAGCTCGAGTAATTATATATTCAAAAGTGTGTCTGTGTAAATGGGTGTGTATGTATGACAATATATACAAGTCTACAAATAAATTTATGCACCCACTTATGTTTATACTCGGTATATACGTACATATATACTATAGTATAAAAGTACATATATACCGAGTATATAGGTATGCTACAGTATTAAAGTACTTATATACCGAGTATATACGGTAGTATATATGTACGTATATACAGAGTATATACGTACAAATATACTCAACATATACAAACTTATATGCTCGGTATATACATACTTATATACTCTGTATATACGTAGATATATGCTCAGTATATATGTACGTATATACTATAGTATTATATGTATGTATATATACTCACATAGCCTTGGATGACACACACACTTGTACTTTAATACAAATACATATACTATCAAACACAACAGAAGAAATTAATCTAGGAGTTAAAAAAATGCATATGGGTCTTTCGGGCATGGTTAGTATTTCTAGTTCTTTTTCCTATGGTACTCCACTCAGATAGAGAACATTGTTACACCTGTAATGGAGCATAACATACTATATTTGCAAACCAATAACAAGCAGTCGTAGATATGAACTGCAACATGACAGATCTAAACAGAGACGACGCAGATCTGCACAAAATAAAAGTGTCAAGAATAAACATGCGTTTGCATGGAATTAATTTTTTTGGTTCATCTCACAACTTCAGATTCTAAGGTGTTGTTCCCAGCACCATGGAGGACCTGTAAAGGCTTTTACATACTTATACTAGGCTAAATCTCTACCCAAAAAATACAGGGACACAAACATATTTAGAGATATATAAACATAGTTATTTTAGACACGAACAAACATAAATTAAAGTTGATAATTTATTACATCTTCAAAAAAATTTATTTAAATAATTTAATATTTTTATATTAAATTGAATAAAAACAGAAGCTATAGATGATAATTTATAATTAAAAAAATGATTTAATAACTTATTCTAATACAATATTTTACATAATTAAAACAAAAAAAAATAACAAAATTTTATTAAATCTTATTAATCAATGTATCTACCGATAGTGCATAAATTATAATATATCCATGCATTGACATTGCTTTCTCTCCATCTGCTCCTCCGATCACCAACTTTCTATTGCGACAAAATTGTCCGAGTCATAGTTCATCATGTCTAGTGAAAAATCCCTTCACTTATATTAGCTTCGTATGCAGTACCATATCTGTAAAAAATTTAAACTACTCAATCAAATCAAAATAAATAAAAAAAACTATGTTTTGATAAATATATAATATTGTAGTATATATGTACATATATACTAGCATTTCACTCATACATATATTACTACAGAATATGTACATAAAAACTGCAGAATTATTTGTACATATAGATTGAGTACATATATACTCACTATATATGTACATAAATTTCTGCAGTATTATATGTATGTATATATTGAGTATATACGTATGTATATACCACATTTGTTATTGTTGCTGCCATTGCCGCTGCCACTGCTACCGCCGTTGCTCTCGCAGTTGTCGCCGTTGCTCCTGCTGTTGTCGCCATTGCTGTTGCTGCTGCTGCTGATAATAAAAGTGGGGTGGGTGATGATACTCAACAAATGAACTTCCCTCCCAACCACTCATTTTGAGATTGAGCAAGTTTTTGACGAGGCAGCGAGCTGATTCTCCCAAAATAGGACATGATATTCCTCCTAGATGAGAAGTACACGACACTACATGAGCATCATCATCATCATCATCCTAAGCCCTAGTACAATTAGAACCAATCATTCCAGAAACAAGAGCAAGATAACTTATTTACTCATACGTTCGTTTTGTATCATGTGATAATTCCATATCAAAACAATTACTAAGATTTTTAAGACCAACCTTTATCTGTCTGGCTAGCCTGGACCAAAAATATCTTAATCACACAGCTTTAGGGAAAATCTAATATCCATGGCATTTATTATCTGCATCAGTAATCAATGCATGATGATGACCAGACCAGCCTGAGCAAATATATATTCAAAAGTCTGTGTAAATGGGTGTGTGTGTGTGTGTGTGTGTGTGTGTATGACAATATATGTCTACAAATAAATATATGTACCTACTTATGTATATACTTGGTATATAAGTGCGTATATACTACAATATAAAAGTACATATATACGGAGTATATACATAAGTATACACTATAGTATAAAAGTACGTATATACCAAGTATATACATACGTATATTCTATAGTATATACGTATGTATATACTAAGTATATACGTACAAATATAGTCAGTATATACAAATATATACTTGTTTATACATATTTATATACTCAGTATATATGTAGATATATATTCAGTATATACATACATTTATACCAAGTATATATGTACGTATATGCTACAGTATTATATGTGCGTATATATAATCACATAGCCTTGGATGACACACACACTTGTACTTTCATGCAAATACACATACCATCAATGACTACAGAAGAAAATCATATAGGACTTAAAAAAATATGCATATAGGTCTCTCAGGCATTGTCAATATATCTAGTTCCTTTTCCTCTAGTACTTCACGCAGATAGAGAACATTGTTACACATGCATATGGAGAATAACGTACTACATTTACAAACTAATAATCGATAACAAGCTGTTGTAGATTTGAACTGCAACGACACAAATCTGCACAAAATAAGAGTGTAAAGAACCAAACTGCGTCTGTGTGGAATTAATTTTTTTAGTTCATCTCACAACTTTAGAAACAAAGGTGTTGTTCCCAGCACCATGGAGGACCAGCCAAGGCTTTTACATACCTATAATATACTAAAATTCTATGCAAAAAATTTGGAGACACACAAACATATTCACATATCTATAAAAATAGTTATTATAGGCATGAACAAACACAAATTAAAGTTGATAGTCATACAGCTTCAACAAAAATCTAAAAGATGTCCAGAAATGATGTTTAGAGAGAAAGAGTGCAAAAAAAATTTTAGGAATAATAGAGATAATAGAAGCTAGGCCTCCTTTTGATCAAGCTAAAATCAGTAAATATGGAACTCATGCATTGGAAGAACGATGACTATGTCTAAATGCTTTGAATCAAAAATTTTTCATGCATCTCACATAATGTCTCCTGCAAAGATTCTTTATTAGGTTAATCGGCAAAGCAAAGAACAAGACTAGAATAAAAAAAAATTGAAATCTGCAAAAAAATATCATAATTATTTGCTACACAAACAAAAATCAATAACAGTTTAGAAATAATTCTCATACGAAATTATCCTCATAATTAGTAGGGACTGCTAGCCTCTCCTACGAGATTTTGCAGTTGGATCTCAGAATGCTATCTGTTGCACCAATGCCACTAACTGACTCCTTATAAAAAATCTACTGTTGCATTAATTTCTTCCATCTCATCATTCATTTCTTTAATTTCTTGCATTTCTTCCATCAAATTAGTATTATGCTCATCATTTTTATCTTTAATTTTCATATATTTCTTCCTTCAAATGAGAAATTTGCTCATCCTTTTTTTATTTCAATCTCTATAACTATAATATGTTTATTTGTTTCCATTACTTGTTCGACCGCATCATTGACCATTGGTGAGACAGATGAATTAGAAGCAAGATTGCTACAACAAAATTCCACTCCCATCAAACAGATGTCGTATATTTGTTACTACTTACAACCTCCCATGGTCACCAAATAAATAGGATCATAGTCAATTGGTTGAAGATCCATAGAACCCTCAACTTGTTAATGAGCTGCTGTCACACGTTCCTCCATTAGTTCTTGAGATAAAATAGAGAAAAATATTATTCTAGATATATATAAAATAAAATAAATATTTTGCATTAGAAATAATTTTCAAAATGTACTATAGTATTATAAAATTTTATTAATATAATAAATTCTTTCGCAATAATCTAAGACTTATCAACAAAATGACCATCCACTTTCTTCAAATGCATCTTTTTGAAAATCTCATAAAAATTGGGATCTCGCCCCATTTCTCCAGCCTAGAATATATTTTTTTAAGTCAAAAAAATAAATTATCAAAAAATTTAACAAAAATTTTAAAACCATGTAGATATTTGATTTATTAGACAATTAGGACAACCACTAAATATATAAATGTTTAAATTTTTAAAATTGTACCAAATCTCGAGAATTCTCAATGCTCGAATTTGACACTCCTGTGTATAGACAGATTCTTGAACCTAGTCCAGCTACCTCACTTCGTCAATTTTTGGAGGAAATATCTGATGTTTTCTTTACATCTTGCTCCTCTCAATACTTAAGCCACTCGGGTCAGTCATTCTCAGATATAAAATTAGGCATTTCTTTTATTAGATAGATATATAAATTTATTAGAAAGATAGATAGATTGTTAGATATATAGATTAGATATATAAATAAATAGATAGGTAGATATATATGTATATACATACACATCGATAGATATATATAATTAGATTGATTAATTAGATAGATAAATAGATAGATATATAAATAGATAGATAAAAGATTAGATAAATAGATAGATTAAATAGATTGGTAAATAGGTGTGTGTGTGTGTGTGTGTGTGTGTGTGTGTGTGTTAGATAATTAGATATATTTGATAGATATATAGATATATAGAGATATATAAAGATAGATTTGATATATAGATAGATAAAAAGATTAGATATATAGATATATAGATATATAGATATATAGATATAGAGATATACAAAGATAGATTTGATATATAGATAGATAAAAAGATTAGATAGATAGATAAATAGATAGAATAGATAGATACATAGAATATATAGACAAATTATATAGATATGATAGATAAAGAAATAGATAGATTAGAAAGATAGCAAGATTAGATATATAGATATTGAGATAGATAGATAGATAGATAGATAGATTAGATAGATAGATAGATTAGATAGATAGATAGATAGATAGATAGAAAGATTAGATTGATGGATAATTTAAATAGATAGATTAGATAGATTTAAAGATATATAGAGTAGATAGATAGATATATAAATATAAAGATAGATTAGATAGATAGATTAGTTAGATAGATATATAGATAGATTATATTAATAGATTAGATAAATAGATATATAGATAAATAAATTGATTAGAGAGATAGGTAGATATATTGTTAGATTGATAGATTTGATATATAGATAAATAGATAGGTAGATATATATATATATATATATATATATATATATAACATAAATAGATAGCTAGAATTGGTAGAGAGATAAATGATATATACATAGATTGATAAATATGTAAATTAGAAAGATAGATAGATTGATTGATTTGATAAATAAATTAGATAGATTATGTAAATAGATAGATAGATAGATAGATTAGATAGTTATATAGATTTTATAGATACATCGATTATATAGATAAATAGATTAGATAGATAGATAGATTACATAGATAGATATAGAGATAGATTAGTTAGATAGATTATATTAATAGATTTGATAGATAGTTAGATAGATAAATAGATAGATAGATGTAGATATATATATATATATATATATATATATACACACACACACACACACATACATATTACATAAATAGAGAACTAGAATTGATAGATAGATAAATGATATATACATAGATGGATAAATAGGTAGATTAGATAGATTGATAGATTGATTTGATAAATAAATTAGATAGATAGATTATGTAAATAGATAGATAGATAGGTTAGATAGTTAGATAGAATATATAGATACATCTATTTTATAGATAGATAGATAGATTGGATAGATAGATAGATTAAATATATAGATAGATTAGATAGAAAGTTAGATTAGATATATATATATATATATATATTTCTTATATAGATAGATAGAATGATATATAGATAGATAGATAAATATATTATATAGGTAGATAAATTAGAAAGTAAGATTAATTAGAAAGATAGATAGGTAAGATTAGATATATAAATTATTAGATTGATACATTGAAAGAGAGAGATTAGATAGATAAATATATTGATTAATAGATATAAAGTTTAGATAGATAGATACATAGATATATAAATAGATTATATTGATCTATTAGATAAATAGATAGATAGGTTGATAGATCTATAGATTAGATAAATAGATAGATTAGATAGATAGATATAGATAGATATAGATAGATAAGATAAATATTAGATAAATAGATAAGTAGATAGATAATATAAATATATAGATAGAAAGATT
Source organism: Sapria himalayana (assembly GCA_029783825.1). Lineage (NCBI taxonomy): Eukaryota > Viridiplantae > Streptophyta > Magnoliopsida > Malpighiales > Rafflesiaceae > Sapria > Sapria himalayana. Next base: position 29,563 of record JAREIK010017666.1, read on the forward strand.
AGATAGACAGATATATATAAATATATTAGATAGAATGATAGATATATAATTAGTATTGATAGATTAGATAGATAAATTGATATGATGGATTAGATAGATTAGATAGATTAGATAGATTAGATAGATTAGATAGATTAGATAGATTAGATAGATAGATAGATAAATAGATAAATAGATCGATAGATAGATAGATAGATTAGATAGATATATTTAATAGATAGATTAGATAGATAGATAGATAGGTACCTTTGATAGATATATAGATAGATAAATAGATAGATAAATAGATAGATAGATAGATATATAAAATAGGTAGAAACATTAAATAGGTAAATAGATTATTAAGATAAATAGATTAGATAGATAGATAGATAAATATATTAGATAGATAGAATGATAGATTTTATATATAGATATAAAGATTAGAAAAACAAATAAGTTAGATAGATAGATAGAAAGATTAGATAGATAGATAGATAAATAGATAGAAAAATTAGATAGATAGATAAATAAATAGATAGGCACGGCACGGCCATGCCGTGCCGTGCCTGGCCCGGCACGATACCATGGCCCTTCGGCACGGTATCGTATCGAAACCAAAATCTTTTCAAAATTAGGGTAACGGGAGTGCCGAAACCCTAATTTTTTTTAAATTTGGGTTTAGGGCGCACGGAAATCCTAATTTTTTTTAATTTAGTGTTTCGGGCATGCAGAAACCCTAATTTTTTAAAATTAGGGTTTCAGCGAGATGGCGCGCACCGAAACCCTAATTTTTTTTTAATTTAGGGTTCGACACAACCAGGACAAACCCTATGGATCGTGTCGTGGGCCCTTGCCGGGCTGAACTCTACAAAACCATGCCCGGCACGAAAGCACGGATGGGCCTGGAAAAAATGGGTCGAGTCAGCCCGGCACGTCCCATTTGATACATCTACAATCAATCAATCTATCGAATCTATTTATATATCTATCTATTTTTCTATCTATTTATCTAATATATATATATATATATTAGATATATAAATTGATAGAGAGATTAGATAGATAGAATATATGCATAGATAAATTGTTAGCTAGTTAGATAGATAGAGATATAAATAGATTAGATACATTAGATAGATAGATTGATAGATAGTTTAGATAGATTAGATATATTAGATAGATATATTTATTTATTTATTTGATAGATAGATAGATAGATTTGATAGATAGATAGATAGATTTGATAGATAGATAGATAGATTTGATAGTTAGAAAGATTAGATAGATAGATAGATTAGAAAGATGTATAGATTAAATAAATAGATAGATAAATAGATAGTTTAGATAGATATATAGATATATAGATAGAATAGATATATTGATAGATAGTTTGATAGATTTGCTAAATAGATCGATAGATGTAAAGATAGATTTGAGAGAGTGATGAATAGAATACATAGATATAAAGATAGATTATTTATATAGATAGATAAATAGATTAGATTAATATATAGATAGAGTATATAGACAAATTAGATATATTTATTAGATAAATACATAGATAGATAGATTAGATAGATATATTATATAGATTAGATAGATAGATTATATAAATAGATTAGATAGATTGAGAGATTATATATATATATATATATATATATATATATATATATATATATTGATAGTTATATAGATTAGATAGATAGAGAAATAGATAGATTAGATAGATATAAAATTAGAGAGATAAATAGATAAATAGATAGATATATTAGATATATTGATTTATAGATTAAATTGATAGATAGTTAGATAGATAGATTTGATAGATAAATAGATAGATTAGATAGATAGATCAATATATATATTATATAGATAGATAGATATATATATATATATATATATATTATTTAGATAGATAGATTAAATAGATAGATTATACAGATATATAGAAAGATTAAATAGAGTTATTTATAGATTAGATGGGTATATACTTATATAGATATGTTAGAGAGATTAGATATATAGATAAATAGATAGATTAGATTGATATATTAGATAAATTGATATATAGATAGGTATATGTATCTTTCTTCTCCTCTTTCTTATCTTTCTTCTCTAACATCTTCTTCTTTCTTTTATTTCTTATTTATCTTATCTTTGTATTTTTCTTCTCTTTCTTCTATTTCCTCTCGGTCTTCTCTTTGATATTTTTCTTCTCTTAATTCATTTTTTTCTTTCTTCTATTTCTTTTCTTTCTTCCCTTACTTCCATTTTTTCTTTTTCATCCATTTCTTCTCTTTCTTCTCTTTCTTTACATTCTTCTCTTTCTTCTATTTCTTCTCTTTCTTCTCTTTATTCTATTTCTTCACTTTCATCTTTATTCTCTCTTTCTTCTCTTTCTTATTTTTCTTCTCTTTCTTCACTTTCATCACTTTCATCACTTTCTTCACTTTCTTTATTTTCTTTACTTTATTCACTTTCTTCTCTTTCCTCTCTTCTATTTCTTCTCTTTCTTATCTTTTTTGTCTTTCTTTTCTTTCTTCTCTTTCTTCTCGTTCTTATCTTTTTTGTCTTTCTTTTCTTTCTTTTCTTTCTTCTCGTTCTTCTCTTTCTTCTCTTTCTTTTGTTTCTTCTTTTTCTTCTCTTTTTTGTGTTTTTCTCTTTCTTCTCTTTCTTTTTCATCAATTTCATCTCTTTTGTACCTTTCTGCTTTCTTCTATTTCTTCTCTTTTATTTCTTCTCTTTCTTCTATTTCTTCTCTTATTTCTCTTTTTTTTCTTCTCTCTCCTATTTATTCTATTTCTTCTCTTTTTATCTTTATTTTTATCTTCTTTTTCATCTCTTTCATCTTTTTCTACTATTTCTTCTTTTTCTTCTATTTCTTCTATTTCTTTTCTCTCTTTTTTCTATTTCTTATCTTTTTTTCCCTTTCTTCTCTTTCTTCCATTTATTATCTATTATATTTTCTTTATATTTCCTCTTTATATTCACTTAGATATTATTCTTCTCTTTCTTCGTTTTTTCTTTTTTATCTTTCTTCTTTTATCTTTCTTTTTTTATTTTCTTTATTCTCTATTCTCTTTCTTCTCTTTCTTCTCTCTCTTATCTTTCTTATCTTTCTTCTCTTTTTTCTCTTCTCATTCTTAACTTTGTTCTCTTTCTTCTATTCTATTTCTTATCTCTCTTTTTCTAGTTGTTCTCTTTCTTCTATTTCATCTATTTTTCTTTCTTATGTTTCTTCTATTTGTTCTTTCTACTCTTTCTACTACTTGTTCTTCTCGTTCTTTTATTTCTTCTCATTCTTCTCTTTTTTCTCTTTCTCATCTTTCTTCTTTTTCTTCTCTTTCTTCTCTTTCTTCTTTTTATTGATTGTTTCATTTAGCTAGTTTGGGTATATGGTAAAATTACCAATATGCCCTTAGTGATATATAGTAAACACCAAGTCAATTTTGCTGTGAAATTTCAATTATTGTTTTACTTTGTATTGATTATAAAGCTATTATATAAGCTAATTTTTTTTATTGAATGTAGGTTGGAATCATTTATTAATTTGCTAGATATTTTTTTTGCTATTGCTCTTCGATTTCTTCTTCAAAACAATTCTCTTCTTCTTCTCATCTCCTGTAATTCTTGTTGAGACAAGGATTTATTGTTACAATACAACATTTTGGTCTCAGAGTTTCTTATTTATCTGAGATTTAAGTTTTCTCCAAATGATTATTCATAAAAAAAAACTTTTCCAGAATAGATGATTCACAAATATATTTTCTGACCTAACTTTTTTCTTCATGATTTATATAGATCTAGTACAGATATGACAAGATCTGTCTAGATTTGAATGATTTGTGTATTTTAAACTAAAATTGTGCAAGATCCCTAAATTTTTGTTCAAATATTTTCAAAAAATTTTAAAGTTAAAATGTCTTCCAAAAATCTATGTTCAGCAAACTCGGGGTATATTTCTATCCCCCTGTTTGATGGTGATGACTTTGATTATTGTTTTGTTAAAATGAAAACACTATTTATTTTACAAGAGTTTTGGAAGATTGTAATTACTGGATATATAGAAGTGCCGAATTTCGATTCTCTAGAAGGAAAAGAGTTGTTATGAGAGAGAGAGAGAGAGCTGAGGAAATTAAATGCAAAGTCATTACTATTCATTTAACACGGAGTCAATAATGCTATATTTTTTCGATTGTTAGAATGTACTCAAGACAAAGAGGCTTGGAATCTCCTAATCGAAGAATGCCAGAAAGATAATAAGGCTCGAGGAGCTCTTCTACATTCCTTTAGGAAAGACTTAGAGAATCTGAGTCTGAATAACTCAGATTCTCTCATTGAGTTCTCAACTCAGTTTATGAATGTTTTCAATTAACTAAAAATCCATGGAGAAAACATATTAGTGACTCCACTATTTGAGAAACTATTAATATGCATGTCTAACAAGGTTGATACATTTGTGGCAGTAATAAAAGAGATGATTTGAGAAAGTTAACCATTCAACATGTTCTGAGTTCCCGTAAGTCATATGATAGCATATTACTCAAGAAAGTTGTCGTGTCATGTGAGACAGCAATACAATCGAGATGGGAAAATCAACCAGAAAATAATAAAATCAAGCAGTATAGAGAAGAACATAAGACAAAACTCAATGTATGTGCCTAAAAATAAAAACAGAAAAAAAAAATAAAATCAGTTATTCAAGAGATCACACCACTCTGCAATAGAGTGATGTTTACGAAACCAAAACTAGTGCCTAAATTATAAAAAGTTTGAGCACGTCTCAAAGTATTGTAGGATGAAACAAACACAGTATACAAGTAGTGCAGAGTAAATAATCTCTACAGAACACTTGTTTTATGTAAATGAAATAATAAATCTCTTTACACCCATCATGTGGTTTCTGGACAATAGCTGCTCAAACCACATGTCTAGTAATCAAAAATTATTTGTGGATTTACTTCTTGTAGTAAATTCACAAGTTAAACTGGGCAATTGAGATTTTTTCGTGGCAAAAGCTATAGGCATAGTTTCTATTTCTACAACCATTGGAGTCAAGATTATAAGTGATATACTCTTGTTCCAGCACTAGACCAAAACCTTCTAAGTGTGAGATAATTGATAGAAAAGGGTTATAGACTAGTATTTAAAAAACATTACATATTTGATCATCCATCTGATTAACCTTGATTGACAGTGAAGATGTCCAGTGGAATGAGCTTGTACTGACATTTAATCAGAAAATAGATAAGGCATTGACTATGAAAGTCTTGTATGAAGCCTCATTATGGCACATGAGTTTGAGCACCTGAATTATTTCAACATCTAAAATATTTTTCAAAAATAACTGGTGAAAGATGTGCCCTCAAATATTGTCATTCCCACCGCTGTCTGTGAGGAATACTCACTTGGGAAATAATCCAAACAAAGTTTTCCAAAAAAACGTTACCTAGAAAGCCTATCGACCACTAAAACTAATACAATATTACATTTGTGGACCCATATTAGTCAAGTTGGTTTATTTCTTGAAGCACAAGTCTGAAACACTTGATCGCTTCAAGAAATTACTACTTATTGAATAAAAGTCTAGACTAAGTGTAAAGACAATTAGAAGAGATATAAGGGGTGAGTTCCTTTCATATATTTTTTCAATTTCTATGAACTAGAAGGAAGACATAGGTAATTGACTACTTATTACACACCTCAACAGAATGGTATTGTGGAGAGAAAAAATAGAACAATAATGGAAATGACAAGAAGTATTATGAATGAAAAAAATCTACCTAAATTATATTGGCCAACAGCATTGAACACTAGTGTATCTGTTCAATAGATATCCCATAAAAGTACTGGATAATCTTACTCCATTGTAGGCTTGGAGTGGAAGAAGTGTTAAAAACCTCAAAGTATTTAAGTGTTTGATACACCCACATACTAAATATTGTGGAACAAAGTTAGACTCTAAGAGTCTAAAATGTGTTTTAATTCATAATAGTTTGCAATTCAAGGGTTACACACTGTACTTACCAAAAAAAAATCATTTATGGTGAGTAGAGATATAGCTATTGATGAAAATAGCAAGTGGAAAGAAAACTTCAATGAAACTAAAGGTGGAAATAAAAGCCTAGAAGGCCGTAGTATTGATGTTATAGAAAGCAATAAATAGGAATGCAATCAAAAGTATTATTTATGTTCCTATTCTGAGTCTGAAATATAGGAAATGGATGTTTTATCTTATCTCTTTCTTCTCTTTCTTCACTTTCTTATCTTTATTCTCTTTCGTCTCTTTCTTCTCTTTCTTTGATTTATTCTCTTTTTTCATTTTATCTTTCTTCTATTTTTTCTCTTTCTTCTCTTTCTTCAAATTTATCTTACTTCACGTTCTTCTTTCTTATATTTCTTCTTTTACTCCTATTCTTCTCTTTCTTTTTCTTCTATTAATATATTAATCTATGAATATATGAATCTATGAATATATGAAAAAAATGAATATTGAATCTAGGAATATATGAATCTATGAATATATGAATATATGAATCTTTGAATATATGAATCTATGAATATATGAATCTATGAATATATGAATTTATAAATATATGAAAATATGAATCTATTAATCTATTAATCTTTGGACATATGAATCTATGAATATATGAATCTATGAATCTATGAATATTTGAATCTCTGAATCTATGAATCTATGAATAAATGCATATATGAATTTATGAATCTTTGAACATGTAAATATCTGAATCTATGAATATGTGAATATATATATATATATATATATATATATATATATATATATATATATATATATATATATATATCTATCTATCTATCTATTTATCTATGATTCTATGAATCTATGAATATATGACTATATGCCTATATGACTATATTACTATATGCCTATTTGACAATATGACTATATGACTATATGAATATATTCATATATGCTTATATGTCTATATGCCTATATGCTTATATAACTATATGACTCTATGACTATATGACTATATGACTATATGACTGTATGATTATAAGACTATATGATTATATGACTATATGACCGTATTACTATATGATTATATGACTATATGACTATATGCCTATATGACTATATGCCTATATGCCTATATGACTATATGACTATATGCCAATATGACTAAATGACTATGACTATATGACTAATAGACTATATGACTATATGATTATGACTATATGCCTATATGACTATATGCCTAAATGAGTATATGCGTATATGACTATATGCCTATTTTACTATATGCATATATGAGTATATTCCTATATGTCATTATGACTAAATGACGATATGACTATATGAATATATGGCTATATAAATATATCACTAAATGCCTATATGACTATATGTCTATATTACTATATGTCTATATTACTATATGCATATATTACTATATGACTATATGATTATATGACTATATGACTATATGCCTATATGACAATATGACTATATGCCTATATGACTATATGCCTATATGACTATATGCCTATATGACTTTATGACTATATGATTATATGCTTATGTGCCTATATGCCTATATGACTATATAACTATATGGCTATATGACTGTGATTATATGACTATGTGACTATGTGATTATATGACTATGTGACTATGTGACTATTTGACTATATGCCAATATGACTATATGACTATATGACTGTGTCTATATGACTATATGACTATATGACTATATGCCTATATGACTATATGCATATATCCCTATATGACTATATGACTATATGCATATATTCCTATATGACTATATTATTATATGCCTATTTGATTATATGACTATATTACTATATTACTATATTACTATATGACTGTGACTATATGACTATATGAATATATGACTTTATACTTATATGACTATATGACTATATGACTATATGATTATATGACTATATGACTATATGACTATATGATTATATGATTATATGACTATATGACTATATGTCTATATGTCTATATGACTATATTACTATATTACTATATTACTATATGACTAGGACTATATGACTATATGTGATGAGTCATTAGCTAGATCAACTGGCGAGGTTACAGTTCATGATCCCTTAAAAGTTCCAGATTGACGAATTACAAGTTTAAGAGCTAAGAAGATCAAGGAGACAATGGATGGGCTGGTGCAATCCGCTTGTGTCGAATTTGGACACCCTGTTAACAAGACTTCTTCTTTCAAGATGGGCTTAAATTAGGAGGGAGTAGCCCTAAACAATTTGTTTCAAGCAATCGAAGAGTTTGGCTAACTTGGAACATGGAGTTAGGCAATTTAATTGGGCTGATCCATTTATTTGTTTTACCCAATGGAGGCTATTTTCCATGAAGCTAAGCCAAATTTTTTAATTTTGTTGAGCTGGCCTAATTTGGGCTTGATTTGGGCTGATTTCTTAGGCTAATTAATTAGGATTCTTCAAAGGGTCAATTAAATTGGCCATTATTATATTGAAAGAACATGTATGAAAGATATTCTGAAATTTTCAATTTGAGTGTTGAGTTTTCTTCTCTTGAATTGAATAAACTTCTGAACTTATCAAAGAAATATTTCTTTGTGGCGTTTACCCATCAAATCTGATTTCTTAAAAAGTGTTTTATTGGGTTACTGGAGTAATATTTTAGTGGGTCCTTTGGACAAGTTTCATTGCTTTTAGATTCTTACTCCTGGTTCCTTGTTCCTTGTTAATCATTGGGTCAAGGTATTTATCGATTACTTGGTTCCTTTTCTTTCTTTCTTGGGGTTTGAAGACCATTTCAGAGTGTGGATTCAAAGGGGTTTTTCTTCGTGGGTTTACATCATCTATTTTATATAACTATCTATTTATTTATTCTACTATCTATCAATCAACTAATCTATTTATCTATCTAATCTATGCATCCTTCTATCTATATATCTAATCTATCAATATTTATATTTATATAATCTACATATCTATCAATCTATCTATCTAATGTATATATCTATCTATCTAATTTATCTATCTACCTATCTAATCTAACTAATCTATCTATCTATAAACCTAATCTATCTAGCTATGTATCTATCTATCTAATCTTTTTATCTATATATCTAATCTATCTTTGTATTTATCTTTTTATGTATTAATTTATTAAATCTATCTATTTATCTATTCTATTTATATATGTATCAATCTATCTATTTTATCTAACATCTAAACTTTCTATCTCTCTATCTATCTATTTGATCTAATTCTTTAACTATATATCTGATTAATATATCTATGTATCTATTTATCTATCTACTTTATATCTTTATCTCTCTACCAATCTCATTATATTTATCAATCTAATCTATCTATTTAATGTATCTATCTATTTATCTAACTAATCTATCTATATATTTCACAATAAAATATATCAATTTATCTTTATATTTTTGCAATCTATTTATCTATCTAATCTATATATCTATCAATCTATATCATCTATTTATATAATCTATATAATCTATATCTCTATCTAATCAATCAATCAATCAAATATATTTATCTATATATCTATATTTCTCTCAATATATTTAATCTATTTATCTATCATCTATGTATGTCTCTGTCTATCTAATATATTTATCTATCTAATCTATCTATCTATTTACCTATCTACTCTATTTATATATTATCTATCAATCTATTTATAAATATATATATCAAAATATCTATCTATCTAATCTATCTATCTATATAATATATCTAATCAATCTATCAATTTATCTATCTTATCTGTTTATCTAAAATTTATATAACTATCTATCTTTTTATCTTTTTGTCTATCTATATTTCTATATATCTATATTTCTAACTATCTATCAAATTTATCTATCTATTTATCTTTCTAACTAAATTATCTATCTTGTTATCTAATATATCAATATATCTCGCTATGTAATATATCTACCTATCTAATCTAAATATATATCTATCTAATTTATCTATCTATTTATATATCTTTCTATCTTTTTTTTTTCAACAAAAGTGAACACTGAACTACCCAGCATTAGATTGCAATCCAAAATACATAGAAAAACAATCTCCTCCCGTAGCAATTGGCTTTAATTCGCAAGGGAACAAGGGCGCAATAGTTGGGGAACAAGACTCTTTTGAGTATAAAACAGGAAAGTAGCATGAAAAAGGGATAAGTCCTAATCACTACCATCGAGTGCGATATGAACTCTGCAACACAACATCCAGAGAGTGGTCACACGCTGGCGCTGCTAATCGTCTTCCTCACCATCCTCTTCGCTCCCGTCATCATCTTCATCGTTCACTTCGTGTTGTTTTACAACAACTACTTCTTGTTTAACACAAGAAATTATCAAGAACAGAAGCTTAAGAATGAAGAAGAAGAGATGAACAAAGAAGAAGAAGAGAGAAGAATTATCGCGCAGCAGAGGAATTCAAAAACAATCAATAATGATCCAGCAGCTAGGTCAAAAAAAATATCGGCTTTTATATCAGTCCGATAATTAAAACGCGTAAATTCATTAAAAAAAACTTTACAGTAATGCACGATAATTGCTCATTAAGGGCAAATCTGTAACTTCACTTCCTTATCCTAACACAATCGAATAGCCCGTCAACAATCCCCCCGATTCGATGTAGTTGGGGTCAGTCCAAGCTTTTCTCTCAAATAGATAAGCTTTTCTCTTGGTAAAGACTTTGTAAATATATCAGCTACTTGATCTTCAGTCCTGCAAAAAACCAACTTAACTTCATTAGATTCAATACTATCCTTAATGAAATGATATTTCAAACCTATGTGTTTAGTTCGGCTGTGCATTACCATATCATTCGCAATAGATATAGTGGATTGATTATCACACAGAATTTTTGTTAGATATTTTTGGACTTTATCTAAGTCACCCAACAGTTTTCTAAGCCATAAGGCTTGAGAGGTTGCAACTGAAGCTGAAACATATTCAGCTTCAGTAGTGGACAAAGCTACAGTTGATTGTTTCTTGGACTGCCAAGAAACTGCAGCAGTTCCAAGATTAAATACATATCCAGAGGTACTTTTGTAATCCTCTGGATTTCCTCCCCAATCACTATCACAGTAACCTATGATTTCAGTATGGTTAATTCTATGATATTTCAGACCTAAATTAAGTGTACCTTTGAGATATCTCAATATACGTTTAGCAGCACTTAAGTGTATATGATTCGGACAGTGCATAAAACGTGATAGCAAATGAACTGAGAAAACTATGTCAGGTCTGGTTGCTGATGCATACAGCAGACTGCCTATTAGGCTTCTGAAATTTTTTATATTTACTGGTTTACCCTTAGCTGAAAGAAGTTTCTGATTTACTTCTAAAGGGGTAGACACTGGTTTACAGTCACTCATTCCAAAGTTTTTCAATACTTGTTTAATGTATGAGGTTTGAGAAACTGACACACCACTTGTGTCTTGAATTATTTCAAGTCCTAGGAATTGTTTTAAACTTCCTAGATCAGACATTTCATATCTAAATTCCATTTCTCTCTTAAAATTAATTATCAATTCTGTTTTATTACTTGTAAATATTATATCATCAACATACAAGGAAACAATTAAAATTCCAGAATTGTTATCTCTTTTAATATAGAGTGTAGGCTCACTCTTGCTTCTACTGAATCCTTGATTCAGAAGATAAGAGTTGATTTGTTGATACCAAGCACGAGGAGCTTGTTTCAACCCATACAAGGCCTTATTTAATTTATAAACACAGTGTTCACTCCCCTTTTTCACAAACCCAGGGGGTTGTTCTACATATATCTCTTCCTTGAGTTTTCCATTTAGAAAGGCAGATTTTATATCTAATTGGAATAAATTCCAACCTTTCTGTCCGGCTAAGGCTATTAAAAGCCTTATGGTTTCTAACCTTGCCACTGGAGCAAAGGTTTCATGGTAATCCAATCCAGGTTTTTGTGAGTAGCCTTTGGCTACCAATCGAGCCTTGTATACAGGCCGATTTGAGTTTGATTTAAATTTAATTCTATAAATCCACTTAACACCTATACTGTGTTTATTTTGAGGTAAGTCAACTAAAGTTCAAGTGTTATTTTTCTCGATAACGGACATTTCTGTCTGCATCGCATTGAACCAGAATTGATGTTTTACAGCCTCTTCATAGTTGAGTGTCTCAACTGAGGTGTAGTTACATCTCTGATAAATGTCCGACAAGTCTCTATACTTTACAGGGGTTATTTTACTAATTTCAGTTCTCGATTCAGAATTAGATGATTTACAATCACTACGTTCAGAAATAGATTTGGACTTATATTGGGAATCATGTTCAGTAAAAGAATCACAATCAGAAATAATTTCAGAAGTAAAAGTAGAGGGTGAGCCGAAATCATACCTTGGAGCATTTTTAAATTTATAGCAGGTTGCACCAGCTTCTGTGCAACCATTTTCGGTTCCAGAATTAGCTTCAATTAAATTTCCATCCCACATGCTGTTTTCATCAATCAGAATATCTCTACTCACCAGAAATGTCTTTGTTTCTGGTGAGTACAGTCTATAACCCTTGGATTGCAGACTGTAGCCTACAAAAATACATTTTAGACTCTTGGAGTCTAATTTGATTCTATGTGCACTTGGTATATGGGAGTAACAAACACTCCCAAATACCTTTAGGTGTTTAGCACTATGCTTCCTACCAGTCCAGGCTTGCAATGGAGTTATGTTTTCCAGTGCTTTGGTTGGGCATCTATTGAGCAGGTACACAGAAGTGTTCACTGCCTCTGCCCAAAAAAACTTTGGTAGGTTTTTCTGGTTTAATAATGTTCTGGCCATTTCCATTATGGTTCTATTTTTCCTCTCCACAACTCCATTCTGTTGTGGTGAGTAGGCAGTGGTAAGTTGTCTAATTATTCCTTTAGATTCACAGTAATCTGTGAATTTTTGAGAGAGGAACTCACCTCCTCTGTCTGTTCTAAGTGACTTGACACTTAGACCAGATTGTCTCTCAACTAGTGGTAAAAGTTTCTTGAAGCATTCAAGTGCTTCAGACTTGTGCTTCAAGAAAAAAACCCATATATGTCTTGTGTAGTCATCTATGAATAGCAGAAAATAACTGCTATTGCCCAAGGATTTTACTGACATAGGACCACATATTGCATGTAGTAATTCCAGAGGTTGAGAAGCTTTCCAGACAGAGTGTTTCGGAAAGCTTCTTCTGGATTGTTTTCCCAGTGAACATACTTCACAGATAGAATTAGGTGGTGTAAGGTTAGAGGGCACACCAGTTACCAAATTATTTTGAAAAATATTTTTTAGGTCAGAGTAATTCAAATGCCCAAACCTTCTGTGCCATAGAGAGGTGACAGATTGGACATTCATTGAGAATGCCTTATCTGTTTTCTCTACAAATGTCAGTGGAAAACTTCTTCCACTTGACATTTTTACAATCCAGGAAGGTTTATTGCTATTTTGGTCAAAAATTTTACATATTTTATTTTCAAACATTAATTTATAGCATTTTTCAATTAATTGCCTGACACTTAGTAGGTTCTGGTCCAAGGCAGGAACCAGAAGTACATCTTTTATGAACTTTGTTCCAGAACAGCTGGGTACAGCCACTCTACCCTTGGCTTGCGCCTGAACTAGTTCACCATTCCCCAATTTGACTTGTGAATTTACTACTGGAAGTAAATCCACAAATATCTCTTCATTTCCAGACATGTGGTTTGAGCAGCCACTGTCCAGAAACCAAGTGTTTATTGAGTGTGTTTTTTCTGTCTCATTTACATAAAACAGATGTTCTACAGAACTTACTCGTTCTGTAAAACCAGCACTCTGATTGTAGATATTTTTACAGTTCTTTGAACTGTGCCCAAACTTTTTACAGTTTTGGCACTGATTTTGTTTTCTAAACCAACACTCTGTCGCAGTGTGGTTTAATCTCTTGCAAATAGTGCAAGAGATAACTTGTTCCTTAGATGAGTCTGAAGAGGGAGTAGAAGGAGAGTGTGTTTTAATTTTATTTTTATTTTTATTTTTAGACTCATACCTTGATGTATTTTTCTTGTTCCTCATATCTCTGTATTGCACTTCAGCCTTATTGGGGCTGTCTTCCCATCTTGACTGCATTGCAGTCTCTGCAGAACTTTCTGCTCTCTTCAGTAGTCGACCTTCATAGGACTTCAGGGAGCTCAAAACTTGCTGGATGGAAAGTTTTGATAGGTCTTTAGTCTCCTCAATAACTGCCACAATAGCATCAAATTTATCAGGCATGCATATTAAAAGTTTTTCAACCAATCGAGTCTCAGAGACATTTTCTCCATGAATCTTCAGTTGATTAACAATATCTAAGAACTGAGTTGAAAACTCAGTAAGAGAATCTGAGTTTTTCATACTCAGATTCTCAAAGTCTTTTCTCAAGGAGTGCAGAAGAGCTCCTCGAGCCTTCTTATCTCCTTGATATTCCTCGATTAGGAGGTCCCATGCCTCCTTGGCTTGAGTACAGCCAAGTAATCTAGGAAATATCGCATTACTTACACCCTGTTGGATGAAAAGTAATGCCTTAGCATTTAATTTCCTCAATTCCTTCTCTTGTAACAGCTCTTTACCTTCCAGAATAGAGAAATTAGGAGCTTCTTCATATCCAGAAACCACTATTTCCCATATGTCTTGGGAGATAAATAACGTTCGCATTTTGACAAGCCAATAGTCAAAATTATCACCATCAAACAAGGGAATAGGAATCAAACCCGAGTTTGATGTGTTTTGAGTTTTTGAAAGCATATCTTAAGAACAGCTTGAAAAAATATGAACAGATGGTTCAGGTTTTGTAAAAAATAAGTTTTAAAAAACCACAAACCCTTTAGATCTTGCTAGATCTGGTTAGATCTATGCTCGATCTTAAGAAATTTGTGAAATATATTTAGGTTTTCAGAGAACGCCCAACTGGAGAAATTAGATTTGAATATTGTTCAAAAATAATTTCAATCACAGTTAAGTAACGATGCTCTGATACCACAATGTTGTTTTACAACAACTATTTCTTGTTTAACACAAGAAATTATCAAGAACAGAAGCTTAAGAATGAAGAAGAAGAGATGAACAGAGAAGAAGAAGAGAGAAGAATTATCGCGCAGCAGAGGAATTCAAAAACAATCAATAATGATCCAGCAGCTAGGTCAAAAAAAATATCGGCTTTTATATCAGTCCGATAATTAAAATGCGTAAATTCATTAAAAAAAACTTTACAGTAATGCACGATAATTGCTCATTAAGGGCAAATCTGTAACTTCACTTCCTTATCCTAACACAATCGAATAGCCCGTCAACACTTCGGACATAGACTTCTCAGATTCCTCCTCTTTCTTTCCTGCAACCTCTCCTTTATTGAACGCGTTCATCTGCTTGTCGTACTCTTGCTTCCTCTTCTCAGCAATGGTCTCGAAGGGCGCCTTCTCAGATTCGGACATAGATTTCCATTTTTCTCCCCCGGCCTTGCCAACAGCGGCAACCGACTTGTTGTGAGGATTCTCCGCTTTGTACAGTTTCCTATATTCTTCCATGAAAACGAAGAAAGAGCTGGAAGGCTTCTTTTTTGCTTGTTCGGATCCTTAGCCGTGGTCTTAGCCTTCTTCGTTACGCGAGAAGCTTCCTTCTTCGTAGATAGCCTCTTGTTCTTGGTTTCCGGTCTTGACTTGCCTGCCTTCATGATTATCCAAACTAGGAGGATTAGGGTTAGGGCTCCAAGGAGCCTCTTAGAGAGAGGGGGGGAGGGGATAATAGGAGCGCGATTATCTATTTATATACCTATCTATCTATATAATCAATTAAACTATCAATCTAATCTATCTACTATATATCTATCAAATCTATCTATCTATCTTATATATATATATATATATTTGTGTGTGTATGTGTGTGTATCTAGTCTATCTATCTATCTATCTTATATATCTACCTAACTTATCTATCTATTTATCAAGTTATCTATTTATCAATCAATCTATCTAATTTATCTATCTATTTTTCTAATTTATTTATATATCTATCTATATAATTTATCTATATATCTATCTATCTAATATATCAATCTATTTATTTATCTAATCTATATATATATATATATATATCTATCTATCTATTCTATGTATCTATCTATCTTATATATATATATATATATATATATATATATATATACATATCTAATCTAACTATCTATTTATCTATCTATCTAATCTATATGTCTATTTATCTATCTATCTAATCTTTTTATCTATCTATCTTAACTGTTTATAAAATTAACTATCTATCTATATATCTATTTATTAAATCTATTTTTTATTTAATATATATATCTATATATTTATCTATTTAAATGGTCTATTTAAATATAATTTTTTATATAATCTATTTTTTATATAATCTATATATCTATCTATCTATTATTTTTTTTATCTATCTATATAATCTATCTATTTATATATCTATCAATCTATATATATATATATATATATATATATACTATCTTTCTATCTATATATCTAATATATATATATATCTATTTATATATCTATCTATCTAATCTATCGATCGATCTATCTATATATCTAATCTATATATTTTTCTAAACAATCAATCTTATCTTATCTATCTTTTAATTTATCTATTAAATTAATCTATCTGTCTAACTATTTATCTAATCTATATATAAATCTCTTTATTTAATTTATATATATCTATCAAATCTAAATATATATCTCTCTAATCAATCTTTCTAACTATATATATATATATATATATATATATCAATCTATCTATCCAATATATATCTTTTGATCTAATTGATCTATATATCTATTTATCTAATCGATCTAATCTATTTAATCATTAAATTTATCTATCTATTTTTCTAAGAGATCTATCTATCTATCCAATCAAAATAATATTTAAATCAAATCTATTTATCTATCAATCAATTTATTTATCTAATCTATCTATCTAATATATATATATATATATATATATATATATATATATATATATATATCTATCTATCTATCTAATCTATTTTTCTCTATAATATATTTATCTATCAATCTATCTAATCGATCTAATCTATCTAATTTATCTCTCTATGTATTCTATTCTATCAGTATCTCTATCTATCTAATCGATCTATATATCTAATCAATCTATTTATCTATCTATCTAACTATTTATCTTTCTTTCTAATCTAAATGAATTTTAAATCAAATTTATTTATTTATCTATCAATTTATTTAAATAATCTATCTATCTAATCTATGTATCTTTCTATCTATCTATCTGTCTATCTATCTATCGAATTTATCTCTCTATATATCTATAAAAGTTAATCTATCTAATATATATATATATATATATATATCTATTTATCTAATCTATCTATCTATCTAATTTATCTATCTATATCTCTAGACAATACATCTATATAACTATCAATCTAATCTCTCTATCAATTTATCTTTCTAATCTATTTATATAATATTTCTATCTATTTTTCTATCTATACGATCTATCACTCTAATTTATCTATCTATTTATCTATCTATCTATCTAATCTATCTTTCTATCAATATAATCTATCTATCTAATCAATCAATATAATCTATCTTTCTAATCTATCAATCTATATATCTATCTTATCTATCTATATATCTACTTAACTATCTAATTTATTTTTCTATCATTCTAATCTATCTAACTATCTAATCTATCATTCAATTTATCTAATCTATCAACTTTATTCTTTTTTTTATTTCATCTCTTTCTTCACTTTCTTCAATTTTTTCTTTGTTCTCTTTCATCTATTTCTTCTCTTTGTTCTTCTTATTATCTTTCTTATATTTCTTCTCTTTCTTCTATTTCTTCTCTTTCTTCTGTTTCTTCTGCTTCATATGTTTCTTCTATCTTCTCTTTCTACTCTTTCTTCTAATTATCTCTTTCTACCATTTCTTCTCTTTCTTATCTTTTTTCTCTTTTCTTTATCTTTCTTATATTTTTAACTAACTCTCTTTATATTTTTCTTCTCTTTGTTCTATTTTTTTCATCTTTCTTTTTATTATTTCAACTCTTTGTTCTCTTTTTATCTTCTTTCTTTTCTTTATTCTCTTTTTTCTTATTCTTCCCTTTCTTCAAATTCTTCACTTTATTCTAATTCTTCGTATTTTTTTCATTATTCTCATATTTTTATTTCTTCTCATTCTATTAAATCTTTATTTCTTCTCTTTCTACTCATTTTTCTCAATCTTCTCTTTCTTCTTTTTCTTATATTTTTTCCATATTATATCTTTTCTCTTTCTTCTCTTTCTTCCATTTATTCTATTTTTACCTTTTTTTTCTGTCTTCTCATTTCTCTCTTTCTTCATTTTCATAACATTATTCTATTTCTTGTCTTTATTCTATTTCTTCTCTTTTCTTTCTTTCTTACATTTATATCTTCGATTTCGTCTCTATTTTCTCTTTTTCTATTTCTTCTCTATTTCTTTCTTCACTTTATCTTTTTTCCAACTTTCTTCTCTTTCTTTTATTTATTCTCTTTCTTCTCTTCTCTTTTTTTCTTCTTCTCTTTATTGTTTTTATTCTCTTCTTTTACTTTCTTCTATTTCTTTTATTTCTTCTCTTTATTATCTTCTTCTCATTCTTCTATTTCTTCTCTTTCTTCTCTTCTTCCCTTTCTTCTCTTTCTTCTATTTCTTCCCTTTCTCCTATTTCTTTAATTTCTTACCTTTCTTCTCTTTCTTCTCTTTCTTCTCTTTCTTCTCTTTCTTTTATTTCTTCTTTCTCCACTTTCTACTCTTAATTATATTTCTTCTATTTCTTCTCTTTTTTCTCTCTTCTTTTTTCTCTTTCTTTTCATCTTTCTCCTCTTCTTTTATGTCTTATATTTCTTCTCTTATTTAAGATTCTTCTCATTTTTCTCATTCTTCATTTCTCTTTCTTATTTTTCTTCTATTTCTTCTCATTCTTCCCTTTCTTATCTTTATTCTATTTCTTCCATTTCTCTTGTTTCTTCTCTTTCTTACCTTTCTGATTCCATATCTTTCTTCTCACTCTTCTCCTCCTCTTTCTTCTCTTTCTTTTCCTTCTCTTTCTTCTCTTTCTTTTCATTCTTCTCATTCTTCTCTTTCTTTAATTGTTTTTTTTCTTCCCATTCTTCTATTTCTTCTCTTTAATTTATTTATTCTCTTTAATTTATTTATTCTCTTTAATTTATTTCTTCTCTTTATTTTCTTTCTTCTCCTTGTTTTGTTTCTTCTCTTTCTTATTTAATCTTTATATTTTCTTTAGTCACTTTCTTCTCTTTGTTCTTTAACTTCTCTTTCTTCTCTTTCAGTTCATTCTTCTCTTTCTTCTCTCTCCTCTTTCTTCCCATTTCTCTTTCATCTCTTTCTTCCATTTATACTCTTTTTTCTCTTTCTTCCCTTTCTCTTGTTTCTTCTCATTCTTACCTTTCTCCTATTTCTTCTCTTACTTTTCTCCTCTTTCTTCTCTTTTATACATTTCTCCTCTTTCTTGTCTTTGTTCTCTTTCTTCTTTCTTCTCTTTCTTTTTTCTTTTCTCTTTCTTTCTTCTCTTTCTTTCTTCTCTTTCTTTCTTCTCTTTCTTTCTTCTCTTTTTTTCTTCTCTTTCTTTTATTTCTTTTCTTTCTTTTATTATTTTCTCTTTCCTCTCTTTCTTCTCTTTATTCTATTTCTTCTATTTCTTCTTTCTTTTCTTTTTTCTTCTCTCTTCTTTTCTTTCTTATATTTCTTCTCTTTTTATATATTCTTCTCATTCTTCTCATTCTTCTCATTCATCTTAATCTTCTCATTGGTCTCATTCTTCTCATTCTATCTATTTCTTATTTTTCTTCTATTTCTTCTATTTTCACTTTTTTCTCTTTCTTCTCTTTCTTCAACTTCTTCTTTTTCCTCACTTTCTTCTCTTTCTTCTCTCATTTCTCTTTCTTCTCTCATTTATCTTTCTTCTATTTCTTCTCTTTATTCTCTTTTTCTCTTTATTGTCATTCTTCTCTTTATTCTCATTCTTCTCTTTATTCTCTTTTTCTATTTCTTCTTTTTCTTCTTTTTCGTCAATTTCTTCTCTTTTGTACATTTCTAATTTTCTCTTTCTTCTCATTATTCTCTTCCTTATCTTTCTTATTTTACTTTTCTTTCTTCTTTTTTTTCTTACTTCTTTCTTTTTCTCTTACTTGTCAATCTTCTCTTTTTTTTTCTTTCTTCTCTTTCTTTTCTTTTTTTTTCTATTTCTCCTATTTATTCTCTCTTCTCTTTTTATCTCTCTTTCTTTTCTTTCTTCACTTTCTTCACTTTCCTCTTTCTTCTCTTCTCTTTCTTCTCTTTCTTCTCATTCTTCTCTTCTCTATCTTCACTTCCTTCTCATTCTTCTCTTTATCCTCTTTCTTCTCCTTCTCTTTCTTCTCTTTCTTTTCATTCTTCTCTTTCATCCATTTCATCTCTTTCGTCCCTTTCTTATATTTATTGTATTTCTTCTCTTTTTGTTCAGCTTCGATTCTCTTTCTTCCATTTATTTTCTTTCATTCTGTTCTTTTGTTTCTTCTTTTTCTTTTTTTTTTACTTTCTTCTCTTTCTTCTCTTTCTTCTCGTTCTTCTTTTATATCTATTTCTTCTTTCTTTTATTTCCTCTCCATCTTCTCCTTGATATTTTTCTTCTCTTTCTTCTATTTCCTCTCTATCTTCTCTTTGATATTTTTCTTCTCTTCATTTTTTCTTTCTTCTATTTTTTCACTTTCTTCCTTTTCTTCTATTTCTTTTCTTTCTTCCATTTCTCATGTTTCTTCTCTTTTATACAATTTCCCTCTTTCTTCTCTTTTATACCATTTCCCTCTTTCTTCTTTTTCTTACCATTATCCTCTTTCTTCTCTTTCTTGTCTCTTTAATTTCTTCTCTTTCTTATGTTTCTTCTTTTCTCTTTGTTCTCTTTCTTCTATTTTTGCTCTTTCTTCTCTTTGTGCTCTTTTTTCTCTCTCTTTCTTCTCTTCATTCTCTTTATTCTCTTCCTTCTCTTTATTCTCTTCCTTCTCTTTCTTCTCTTTCTTCTCTTTCTTCTCTCTCTTCACATTCTTCTCTTTCTTCTCTTTCTTCTCTTTCTTTTTTCTTTCTCCTCTTCTTCTATTTCTTCTCTTTCTCTTCCTTCTCTTTCTTCTCTTCCTTCTCTTCATGCTCTTCCTTCTCTTTCTTCTTTCTTCTCTTTCACATTCTTCTCTTACTTCTTTATTTTCACTTTCTTATCTTTCTTCTCTTTCTTCTTTTTCTTCTCTTTATTCTCATTCACCCCATTCTTCTTCTTTTTCTCGGTCTTCTCTTTATAATTTTTTCTATTTCTTTTTCTTATAATTCTTCTTTTTTTTCTCTTTCTTCTCTTTCTTCTATTTCTTTTCTTTCTTTTCTTTCTTTTCTTTCTTTTCTTTCTTTTCTTTCTTATCTTTCTTTTCTTTCTTATCTTTCTTTTCTTTCTTATCTTTCTTTTCTTTCTTTTCTTTCTTTTCTTTCTTATCTTTCTTCTCCTTCCATTTCTTCTTTTTCTTCACTTTTTTCTCTGTTTTCTCTTTTTCTCCTCCTTCTCTTTCTTCTCTTTTTTCTCCTCATTCTCTTTCTTCGTATTCTTCTCTTTCTTCTCTTTCTTTACTTTCTTATCTTTCTTCTCTTTCTTTTATTATTTCTTTCTTTTATTTCTTCTATTTCTTTTCTTTTTTCTCTTCTCTCTTCTTTTCTTTCTTTTATTTCTTCTCTTTCTTCAGATTATATTACATCACATATCCATAAAATATATATATTACATCACATATATTACATCACATAAGTATTTTAGTATATGTGAAAATATATATATATATTACATCACTTGAAAAATATATATATTACATCACTTGAAAAATATATATATTACATCACTTGAAATATATATATATTACATCACATATATTACATCACATATATTACATCACATATATATGTTACATATATATGTGAAAAATATACTTATAGTGTATAAGTATTTTAGTGTGTATGTATATGTGAAAAAATATATATTACATCACATAGTACAGAAAATTAGTGATAAAAATTTTCGATATATCCATAGATATATCTTCGAAATATCCCTAAATTCTAAGTATCGATATATCCTTCAAGACTGATATATTTATCCTTGATTGGTGCTCACATACAAATATGCACCGATATATCTTCGATATATCCATAAAATCCAAGTGCCAATATATTTGTAGAAATTGATATTTTAATCCTTGCAAAAAATAAATCATTGGGTTGTCTATCAAGTATTGCTACATTTAACATGCATAACTTGATACTTGTTGGATCTCCAATTTAGTCAATAATTTTAGTGGTCCAAGCAAGGTTCTTATTATAATTTTTCTCTTATGCTCATCTTTATGAATTCTCCTTCAACATGAATTTATCTTTCAAAGTATCTCCTTTGGGATATTTTTCCATGGGAGTCTCGATTTTATTGTCTACAATCATCTTTGATAAAGTTGTGACTTATTATGAAGTCATGGCTTCATGAATTTCTCTTTGGATCCCATTTTTTCATAGCTTTGGAAAATTTTATGAATTTTTCTTTAAGATTATGTTTCTCCAATATCATGGCTTTTGCCTCTTATCGAGACTTTCTTCATTGTTTCATCAATTAAAGTCATGCCTTCTTCATAAGTCATAATAGATATTGTTATAGCTATTAGTTCTTCATTTTCCTACAAATGTTCAATAATTGATGTCTCTGTCTCATTTTTCTCTTCTATCAAATCAACTATCAACTATGAACTTTTCTTCACACCCTTCATCATAGTTTGTTATAGCTTCTAGTAGAATAAGTTGGGAAGTAAGGTTTGGTTGTGCCATGACATTGGATAATGTTGTAATTTCAGATGTAGCATTATTGGATATCATCACATTGAATGTTCAAGACATTGTCAATAACAATATCATCTTCCGCATTAGTTTTTATTTTAAAATTTTTCTTCTATTAGTTGCCCTTCTACTTCATTGCCACTTCTCGATGTTATTGACTTCCATTGCTTTTGATCAGTCTTGATATTATGAAGCAATCCATTGACATCTTTTTCTTTTATAGAGACTGCAAACTACCCAATTGATTCTCACAAGTCTTTATCATATTGTCCATGTAGTCTAGCTTTATTTCTATACTTTGTATTCAATCTTCTTTGGTGTCAACTCATCTTCATCTCCAATAGTAATGTAATAATATTATCTTCAAATAGTGGGTTGTATGTCAGATATAGACTATCATTTTGTGATAGTTTTTCTTGGCTCCTATATGATAGATCTTCATGATTTATCATGTTCGGATGATAGTACAAAGTGATGTTGCAACTGGGCCTAACATAATACTTGTCTCTACAATACCTTGGCTTCTTCCATTTGATAGATTAGATCTAAATTGATCGTATTCTATTATTGCAAGGCTGCAAATTGGTTGACAAAGGCATTCATCTTAGCTGCCATCATTGATAATATGTCCACCACAAATATTCCAACATGTCTTATTGCATTGATTTAGTTTGGCTACATTCATATAATAGAAGAGCTATCCAATAGTGTTGCTCTATAATAATAATCAGTAAGAGTTCGATGAAGAATATCTTGTTGAATGGCTTGTTCAACACCTCTTGATTTCTTTCATAATTTCTTTCTTAGTTCTTTATATCGAAGGTACTCTCATTAGTCTCTTAGTATATAGATACAAATGTATTAATTCAATCTTAAAATTTCTAATCATGTAAGTGGAGTAGCTACAAAACAAATAAATAAAAAATAAAAAAAAAACACAAATACAACACAAATATAAAATAATAATTATTATCCAAACAACTAGAAATAAAACTATCCTTTTGAAAGGAAAGTTACATCAATTCAAATTAACTAGTCAAAATAAATAATTCTTGGCAATGATGACAACAACTTATTGTAACTTTGTTATAGTGCCAAAACTTATTATTTGTAATATAGTCCCAAAAGCTCATTGATCGATTATCTTTCATCTAATGGAGTTCCACAAGAATACAAAAAAAAACAAGTAGTAAATTATACCAAAGTCCATATATCGATTTCATAGAGATTGTGTAGGTGGTTTAACCAACCAATATTCAACTAACTGCTACTCGAGTTGAGTAAATAGACTTATAGACCTGAGTTTTCAGGTAGGCATGTGGACTCTTGGAGTAACTCACAACCTTATGTATAATAGTGTTTATTTTGATATGTGTTAATGTTATGTTTATTTTTTAGATGCATGATAGACTATTCTGAGATGCCCTTGTGCCCTTTTATCAAACAAGGTGACTATCATTATTAGGTTGTCACTACCAATGATGATTCTCTCGTAATTATATTTTTGACATGTCATCACTAAAACTATATATTATTGTATTCATGAATCATTTGAATGTCTACTACTTTTAGGAAAACATCAATCGGCCTTGATGACTATTTCAAATGTGTATTTCTATTTTTGACCTCTAATATCATAAAAATGCAAAATAATATGATACTAAAAATATTTGTACTTTTAACTTTATAAGTATCATACTCATAAAAATTAATGTACATCTTCTTACGAATTTCACATATAGAAGTCATACAAGAGGAAATAACTTGCTCGGTAGTGACCACCATATGAGACACCTTCATTTCAATGTATCCCATGACAAACCTAGGTTTGATACATGACAAACCTAGGTTAGATATTCTACTTAACTTCCATATCATTTGAAAGACAATTATTGTAGAAAATACTCAATAGATTTGTCTTAAACTTATTTGTACTTTTGGCTTCGTTATCATCATACTCATAATAATTAAACTTACCTTCATCTTGAGTTTTTACCCATTATTTTAGTTCATACATTATGATTAGAAGGATGTTTGGGGTATAAATTATCAAATATTTTTGTATATTTGTGGTACTATTGGATGATGTGTAAGCATGCCAATATATCATAATTAAATTAATTTAATGACTTTTATGTTTTTATAGATATTAGTGAATAGCCATGAAATTAGGATATTTTTGGAGGAATTTGGTGATTGATTATAACTTATCAAGTAGCTTTAGTAGTCATTCTTAGCCAAAACTCTACTTATTTAGTCATGATAATATTTATATGTCACGAATCTACCTGCTTATTAGCAAATCCTTTAACTATATAATACATTGTTATAGCTCCAAAATTATCAAGGAGTCCCATCTATGCTTATCTTGTAATATTAAATGACCATGAAATTAATTTTATATCATAATAACTAAGTACCCCATTAGTACTAAATATCATGGTCACTTCCTAGTACTATGACTTTATCATTACTAAGGCTTTGTATTCTCAAGTCAAAGTAACAAACTTTCCTTAAAATCATAATTTTTGAGCTATATAAAGTTAGAAAACCAAAACTACTCGAGCAAATATCATATTAATTTTTCAGTACCATGACTTTTGGGCATAAAATATTATATATGGAATTACTCATGTGTAACCACCTCCCAAGGCCATGAATCTTACTTTCAAGAAAAGATAAAACTATGACTTTGATATATGAGCTAATTACCAACATCGTGACCATTTCCAGTACCACAACCATGTGATATACAAGAAAGGTCAAAGCCATAGTCATGACCATTTAGCACTATATCCATTTGATATACAAGAGACACCATTCCCAATATCATGGCCATTTTTAGTATCGCAGTCATATGATATATAAAAAGAGACTATTCTGTCACCATGGCCTTTCTCTATACCACGTCCATATTATATAAAAGAAAGATCATTATTTGCATCATAACCATTCTCAATGTCATGGCCATATTATGCATAAGAAAGGCTATTCCCACCATCATGGCTATTCATAGTACCATGGTCATATGATGCACAATAGAGATTAATGTCAAAATCATAGTCATTCCAAGTGCAACAACATTTTGCTATTAAGAGAATAAACATAAGTTTTGGATACTTCCTAGTAATATAATTTTGTGTTATAGAAAGATTATGATGTATTCTAAATTCATGGTTACTTTCTAGAGTTGTGACCTCAAACTTAATAGATCAAAACCAAGGTCATGGCATCTTCTGAGAGTTGTGACTTTCTACTTAGAAAAATATTAAAATTTTAAATTATAAAAGTGGAAAGAGAAATACTTTCAAAGGGTTGATCAAATCTATTTTTTTCTCTATGCTCCAAGCCAAAAGTAAAGCATAATAACCAACCCTATGAATTCATACTCCATAGAAGATTAACAAGTAAGCAATGAATACAAAACATAACCTAAACCCTAAAGTTAGTGGGTGTAACTCTCAAACCCTCCCTATTTAGGACAGATTTAGGAAAATCAATCAAAATAGTATTGGTTTGTGTCCTATATTCTCATAAGGGTTGCTAATGAGAATTTGAGATTCATGACACTTCTATTGTAACTCATAAATATCTTTCTAATATCAAGCTAAATTGAGGTCTAAGATTTTTATAATTATAATTTATGTGATGTATGAATAGTTTTGTAATTAATAAATATGTTTGATTTATGTTATAGAATGAAAATTAATGAATATAGTGATTAAATAGAACTTGAATAAGAGATTTGAATATTGGTGGACTTGTGCATGTTATTTTAATGGACGATGATAGATAAACTATGTGGCTCACTCATACATATGGTAGGATGAAAATGATAATCCTTTTGACCATGATTTATGAAACAACCCTATATGTTGAACCCTATAATTTAGATATGTTAATCATTATGAATATAATACTCATTAACCCTAAAACATACATGATTTTATATGCTAGTATTACTCTATTATATATGATTTAGAACAACTAGTTCTTGATTGAGCTAGACATTTTATAGAATGTTCTCTCAAGAGTTTTATCTTTAGTGTGAGAGTCATATTATCATCATAGAGGTTAGTGGTAGGTAATCCATGAGATATGTGGTAGTATGGCTATGATTCATAAAGTGGTGATAATTCTTTGAGTTACTTATACTCATATGGTTCTCACTAGTGAGATTTTAGAGAAGTATATATTATTTGTATGAGTATAGTACTTACGAAGCTAAAAATACAAATATTTAAAATCATATTTTAATTCTTGGTCATAATAATACCTGATACTAGAAAATAAAAATGTATATATAAAGTGACTATCAAAAATATTTGATCAGTTATTCTACAAATTATTAGGATAACTACGTTATCCTAATAATTTTCAACTTTTAGTTTATATAATATTAGGATAGCTTTTAGTCTTTATAAGGATATTAGGATAGCTTTTAGTCTTTATAAGGATATTAGGATGAACTAAATAATGATAACTACCTTATATAATATTAGGACAAAAAGTTATTCTACAATAATTCAACTTTTAGTCTATATCCAAACCTAACATAATTTAATTTATTTGAACATGCATTATATAAATCAAGTGGAAAAACCTTAAGACTTAAAAGTTATACCAAAATCCCAAAATAATTATGTTGTTTTACTATTGGTTGATTGAACTACTGATACAGTCCATATGAAATTGATATATGGCCACAAATATTTTTTTACTACTTGTATGACCAATATACTTGTGGTTGTAGATCTTTATTGATGAGATACCCTTGCCAAAGAACTTTTGAGATATTGTCTAATGCTAGCCGATACAATTGAGTAGTAAAGCAAAGTTACAATAATTTTTTTGCACCAATACCAAATATTATTTAATTTGGATAGTTAATATGAATTAATAAAATTATTCTAGAAAAATTTAATTCTTTATTTGTGGTTTAGATAATGCTATTTTGATAAATTTTCCTAGATCCAATAGCTTGTATTGTTATCTTGTTTGGAATATGAATTATTGTGTTTTATATTTGTGTCCTTTGGTTTTTCTTCTTTCAACCACATTTTATGAGTATAAACTCTAAGACTAAGTTAACCCCCAGGACTTAGAAATTGAGAGAACCAAGAAAGATATTTTGAAATAAAGAATTGACAAAGAGCTTATGGATGGGAACTAGTAGTAAATTAATAGCCTTAAGGTGATGATATATAAGTAATCCAATAGTCCATCCACAAATATACATTGGGAGATGATGGCCAGTGATGATGAATAGTTATTTGGATATTTGAAAACAACCAATACAATCAAATTATTTTGGGTTGATGTCAAGTCTGATAGAGGTTGTTCTATAGAAATAGTACAAAAAAAGGATATTAGAGGATACTAACAAATATGTCATGATATTTTTGAAGCTTTGTGACATGGTAAAGAAGATTGAAGTTTGTCCCAATACAATAAGATTACATATATTCTCATTTTCTTATTAAGAGATAAGACATGAAGTTGGTTTAAATGCTTATCTTGTGGTTCTATTAAGAGTTGGGATAAACTTGTAAAGACTTTTTTCAGTAATTTTTTCTTACCTCAAATTTTTTCTTAGTTATGGAGTGAGATAAGCTAGTTCAGGCCGGATGAGTATGAAACCTTATATGATTTTTGAGACTTTTAAGGAGTTATTAATGAAATGCCTTCCACACCGATTTGAGTTATGGTTCAAAGTCCAAACTTTCTATAATGGATTAAATTATATGATGAAGTTTGTGGTTGATATAGCTAAAAGAGGAATAGCCATAACAAATTATCAGAGAAAGCATAATATTTATTTTAGTAGCTAGCAAAGAATAACTATCAAACTCTAACTAATCATATTTTTGGAAGAACATAAGTTAAAGTATTAGAGATAGATCAGTTCATCACAATTGAAAAAAAAATAGTCTTTACTAAGGAAGCTTGAAATCCAAGAGGAGAAGGAAAGAAGATCAAAAGATGTCACTATTGTGAAACAACACAAAATGACAAATTTAAATACCATTTATCAAATGGAGGAAGCCAACAAATTACAAAGAAAATGGTAACTAGTATGTATTTCTGCCCTATGATAATGTTCATATACATAATCATTCAAATATGAAAAATTATAAAAACATTCCATATAGAGACTATAGGAGTGGGCTATGAAATTTTGAGAAGGTTCAAGAAATTTTGATAATAATTTATTGAGCTATAATAATCAAGGAGGATCATGCTCAAAATTTTAACCTCCAAGAAGAGAAGTGAAGTCGATTATGGAAGAAAGCATAAAGCTATATTAATAGAACTATTAAAAAAATTATTACCATGATACTTAGATGGAGGAGCTTGAAGAGAGATTGGATCTCATGAGTTTGACAATGAAAAATATAAAGAATCAAATTTGATAATAGATGCTATTGATGAAGGAAAAATGAAATAATAATTTGCCAAGTGATACAGAGGCAAACCCAAACAAATGTGTATCTATATTGCTACGAAGTGTAAAAGAGCTAGAGGGGCAATAATCATAGCCAGAGTAAAATGATTTTAGAAATTCAAAAGCTGATAGCAATGTGACTTTCCTAAATATCATTGCTCCCACTAAAAATTTTCCTACAATCATAGCTCCAACTAAAAACTTTTCCACATATGAAGGCTATAGTATCACTATGCCTTACAAAGTCATCACTCTAGTAGAACTACAAGCCCAAATTTAACCTCTAGCTATGAATAAAGTAAAAAAATAGAAGAGCCAATGAAGATTCCTTATGCTTATGGAGAGAACAAAATGAACCAGAATGAAAGTAATAGACAAGTTTTTTATGAATCTTATATTTCTGTAATATTTTAGGGAGAGGAGATTGGATTAACAGTTTAAAAATTGTCTCAATATATTTCAGAAACTAAAAGTAGATATACAATTTTTTGAAGTTGTAGCACAAATAACCAAACTACATGAAATTTATAATAAATATTATGAGTAGTAAGAAAAAGTTGGAGATGTATGAGACCATGAATATAACTGATAAGTGTAGTGTGATTATTCAATGAATACTTCCAAGAAAATTTATGGATCCCAAATATTCTTGTACAATAGGGGGTCACATATTTTAGAAGGAAATATGCGATGTGGGATCCAATATCAACTTGATTCCCTTGTCGATTGCACAAAGGATGATTATTTGGTTAATGTCGATATCTTTATGTTTCCAACAAATTTTATTGTATTTGATATGAAAAAAAAAATCAGATTGCATCGTTGATGTTGGGCAACTATTTTTGGTCACTAGATAAGTACTTATTGATGTTAAGAAGGGAGAATTAACTCTCCATGTTAGTGAGGAAAAAGTAAAGTTTAATCTTTACAAAGGATTATGGGGTCCATATGATGATGAGAAGGGGTGTTGGGGGGTAAATAATCTTCACCATAAAGTAATGCATCAAAAAGTAAACTTTGATGGAAAGATTTTGTAGAAGACTACTATCTTGATGAAGATGAGGAAGATGACACGAAAGAATAAATTTTGAACTATGAAAGTGATGAAAAGAAAAAAAATGATTACTATGAGATAATAGCATTCTTTGAAGTCATGACTTGGAAAAATCTAATACAAATAACTTTGAGGGGGATAAAGAAATAAGTGAGAAAGACATGAATAAGACACTTAATTAGGAGGATTAATTCAATCAATGACTAAGCCACGACCATTCCCAGTGCTATGACTTTTGTATTACATAATGAAATTGTCCATGCTCAATGACAAAGCCACTTCTGTCCATGGTGCCACAATTTTTGGGTTAAGAAAAAAAATTAGCCAAGAAAAACTAAAAAACAAAGTTGTGTTTATGCACATCTCTATGATTGTGGTGTTTAACTAAGAAATTGACTAAGTGAAGCTTAAATACTAAGCCATGGCTATGCTCAGCATTATGACTTTAGAGATACAAGATAAAAGGGTCTGTATATAATTGAAGAAGAAGTTATGACATTCAAGGAAGGAAGGACCAGAGAAAAAAGTGCAGCTGATGTAAGACATTTGGAAAAAATGAAAAAAAAAAGATGTAAAACAATACACTAAAAAACTAATATGGATAGCAGAGATTATTGATAGAGGTAATGAGGTATTGGTGGTATAGCTATGGATATTAAACATAACACCACTTACAAGGAAACCCAAAAAAAATTTTTTTGCAAGTCTGATATAATAAGTATCATATATTCATCATATGAATGATTGTACAAACCTAACTTTTTCATAAGTATAGTTGGGGTACTCAAATCTCATTGTGACTATCAATATGTCCATTTGAAGTCTCTCCACTATTTTGAGACTGAGGTACTAAAACCTAATTATAGAAAAAAATATTTTTCGAAATGATATATTAGATTATTTTACAGAGAGAGAAATTATTACTTGATGATGAGTAATAATTTTAAAATGAGAGTTTGTTTGGTATATAAACTATCAAACATTCTTATATATTTGTGGTATTATTATATGATGTGTAAGCATAGAAATTAGATATAATTGAATTGATTTAATGACTTTAGAGCTTTGATAGATTTTAGTTAATAATCATGAAATTAATATATTTTTAGAGGTATTTGGTGACTTGGTCATTTATGGGTCATAGAATAGTTTTGATATATATTATTGGTCAAACTCTACTTATCTAGTCATGACAATCTTTGTATATCATGACTCTACTATCTCTTTAACATAATTCTTCAATTATACAATATATTTTTTGGCTTTGATATTATCTTGGAGTCACATCTATAATTATCTCAGAATAATTAAATGACTATAATATTAAATTTTACATCATAATAATCAAATAACCTAGTAGTACTAAAAGTTGTAGCTATTTCTTAGTGCAGTAACTTTTATCTTCAACAAAGTTTTGCATCCTTGTGTCAAAGATAACCTTTTTAAAAACACATGATATTTGAGCTACTTGAAGTTATAAAGCCAAAACTACTCATGTAAAAGCTACAATAATTATCTAACATCACGACTTTTAGACATAGAATATTAAAGAGTGCATTACACAAGCACAACTACTTCCCAAGGACATGAGTATTGCCCTCAAGAGAAAGCAAAATTATGACTTTGATATACGAGCTAATTACTAATATCATGACCATTCCCAGCATCACAACCATATGATATACAAGAAAGGTCAATGCTAAAGTCGTAGCCATTCTCATCTCTACATCCATTTGATATACAAGAGTGATTATTCCCAATGCTATGGGCATTCTTAGTGTCGTACCCATATGATATATAATAAAGACTATTCTTAGTGTCATGGTCGTATTATGAAAAAGAGTAACCATTCTTAGTGTAATACCTATTCTCAGTACCATCAACATATTATATATTAGAAATGCAATTGCTAGTATTATAGTCATTTCTAATATCATGATTATATGATGTATAAGAGAGACCAATGCTAAAATTATGGTCATTCACAATATCATGAGTTTGTGCTACAAAGATAAAAGAAACAAATCATAGATACTTTACAATAGACCCCAACTCTGTGTTACAGAAAGATTATGATTCATTCTAAAATCATGATAACTTTTCAAAGTCATTACCTCAAACTCAAGAGAATAAGGCTAAAGTTGTGACTTCTTTTAAAGTCATGACTTTCTATTTAGAAAAATACCAAAATTTTAGAGTATAGAAGAAACAATATGAATACGTTCAAAGGGCTGATCAAATCTATCTTCTTTGTCACACTCCAAGCCAAAGTAAAGCACATGTACCAATCCCATAAGGATTTTCACACTCCCTTGAAGATCCACAAGCAATAAATAGATGCAAGATATAAGTTAAACTCTAGAGTTGGGGGATGTGACTCTCAAACCCCTACTTTTTAAGATATAATTATAAAAAAAATCAAAATAGCATAGGTTTAGGGTTGGTATCCGAGATTTTCATGAGGGCAATCATTGGAAATTTGAGATTCATGAGACTTCTTCTCTTGTAACTAGTGAATCTATCCACAATATTAGGCTAAACTAAGATTTATGGATTGTATAATTATGATTTATGTGATGTTTGAATGGTTTTGTGATTAATACATATGATTGATTTATGTTGTGAAAGAAACATAGATACATACTATGATTAAATAGAACTTGAATTAGGAATTTGACTATTAGTGGGTTTGTATATGTTATCATGATAAATGGTAACTATAAACTCTGAGATTCACTCAAGTATATGATATGAAGTAAGTGACAACTTTTTTATCCATGATGCACAAGACAAATATATATGGTGAAACTCAAAATTTAGGTATACTAATTATTGTGAGTTTTGTATTCATGGAGCTAAAAGTATGAATAATTTTACACACCATTCCATTATATATATTTTAGAAGAACTAGTTCTCGATTGAAATGGATATCTATAGAACATTCTCATAAAGGTTTCACCTTTAGTATTGGAGTTGTATTACCACTGTAAATGACTTTGACAAGTAATCCATGAGACATGCATGAAAGATTATGATTCTCATGGTGATGCCAACCATTTAGGGTACTTTCACTCATATGGTTTCTACTAAAAATATATAAGGGAAGCATATGTTAAATGATATAATTATAATACTTACGAAGCCAAAAATATAAATACTTATAAACCATATCAATTCTTGGTCTTTATGACACTTAAGGTTATATAATAATAATGTACATAGGAAGTAACTATGAAGGGTAGTTGATGAGTTATTTAAAAGGTATAGACTTGTAAATAATTCTTCAATATATATGATTTATTATCTCAATAGTAAAGTACTGAAGGGATAGCCATGAGAAGACCATCATTGGGTTGAGCTTAATGGCACTAACTACCTTATATGCTATTAGGAAAAATAATCAATTCTACAATAATTCAAACTTCATTCTGTATTCAAATACAATATAATTTAAATTATTTCAACATGCATCATATGAAATTAGTTGACAACTCCTAGGATCTAAGCATCATATCAAATTCTCAAAATATCTTTTCTACTAGAATTATATTATCTCACGATTACTTGACCAACCTACTTGTATAACATATATACATGTGAACCTTTGTTGATGAGATACCCTTAGAAATGTTAGTTTTTGGGACATTGTCTAACCAATATAATTGGACAATATAACGTCAAAATAAATAGTTGTCACTTTCATTTTATCAGAGCATATGAGTATGTCCTATGATATACATGTCACCATCTATTATGACTAACACATATAAACTTATAAATCTGTGACAGCTCAAACTTTATGTTCTAAATATCATCCATATCTATCAATATCCAAACAACAATATTATCATAAATATAAATATTATAATATCACATCATCAATACACAAGTATATAAAAACTAACCCTAGATCCTAATTTAGCTTGACATGTGGAAAAAATTTAGGTAAAATATTTTGAATGATGTCTCATGGAAGTGATAGTTCCCATTAAATGGCCCAATGAAGAAAATGTCAAAACCTAAACCCAAATAATTATTACTCGAGTTTGCTTTATATTTGCTCCTAAATGAGGGTTGGAGGTCATGCACCTAAGGTTTAATGCTCTTGACTCAAAATTCAATTCCTCTATCATTTATATTATTTTTCTTTTCTTTCTTTTTCTCGAAATTTTCTAAGTAATATTGTTATACTTTGGAATTTATACAATTCTTTAAGCTAGAATCATCACATTGACTTGTGATCACAACTTTGTTGTCTCTTTAGATTTTTATAGAGAAAACAAGTCACAGTGAAAATGAATGTCATGATTCGAGTAACTCTTCTATAGAGCTTGATTTCGTGGCATTGAGAATGACCCTGTATGAGATAGTTCTCTCTGGATCAAAAGTAAAAGTAATAAGAATGACCATGATTTTTGCATTTATTTTTAGAATACAAAGTCACGGCACTATGAATTATCATAGCTTTGGTATTTTTTCACTCAAGCAAAAAGTTGCAGTGGCTAGAAATATCATTAATGAAGTAATGATCTCTCGAGCACAATGTCGTGATTGAAAATATTATCATGACTTTTTTTTTCTTGGTATTGTTAGTTTTGTATCGATTAAGTCATCGTGTCAGGAAAATACTATAATTTCTTATATCAATGGGGGGTACTTGGTTATTGTGGTGTGAAGATAAGGTTGCACCATTATGATTTTTTATAGATAGTTTGGCCACAACTCTAAAAAAATATCATAGTCACAAAGATTGTGTTGTGTAGAGAAAAGATTATATCAACTTGATAGTAAAGTCATGACGTAAAAAATTTTCATTACTAGTTTTGTAAAATTATGACCAAGAAAGGATGCCTCAAATTACTTAATGTGATCGTAGAAGGTGTAAGTAAGTTATGACATGAGATATATTACGACTCTTTATTACTTTTCTCCCTCAAAATCATCAATCCACCATGTCTATCAATTTCACCAAAAATACTTTTGATTTCCCTAATATTTATCAAATTCCTTCAAAACTTATATTTAGTTAAATCTCTCTAATTAAAAATTAAATACGTATAAATAGAATAATAAATACATATCAAATGACCAAAAGAATTGATATATAGAGTGTCGAACAATTGCCTCCAAGGAACAATTGATATGAGTATATCTTTCAGATATACATAAGACCATATCATAAACAAGATATATATTGTATTTATAATGAAACTACTATTTCATGGAGATCATTTAAATAAACAATGATGGTTACATATTCAAATCATTCAGAGATTATAATAATTCACGAAGCAAATCATGAATATATAGGACTAAGACTCATAATTTAACATAAACAAAAAAAATGTGCAGGTTCTCTTCTATAAAATACAATTTGACAATATTATTTGAAGATAATATTTAATGTATTACATTGCATATGTCGAAGAAATTTATATTAAGGGAGATAAAATTGAATACATTTTTGCAAAGTATTTTTATACACTTGAATTCTATAAGTATAGTGAAATTGATATTATAAATATGCTCAAGTAATAAGTTAACAAACTTATTCACAAAGTCATTGTCAACCTCAACATTTAATAAGTTAATACATAAGATTAAAATGATACAATTTAAATATATTGATATGAGGTGAAGATGTTAGTGTATTGTATTTTTTTTTTCTTCGACCAAATTTTGTCTCACGTGATTTTACTATCATGATTTTAATGGGATAATCTTAACAAACTAAGTGCGATCGACAATATATAAATATGGTACAATTTTTCCTTCATTAAATTTTATCTCATTAAGTTTTATTGGCAAAATTTTAATGGAGAATATTCTTAATTGTAATCAATCTAGGAGAAATGTTATAAATAAAATATAAATATCTATACAAATATTCTTAATTTATAATTTATTAAGAATATTCTTAATTTATTATATCTCAATTTTAATGGAAAATTTTAATAACTTATGATTTTCATAATTTATTATATCTTGTAAACCTATAAAAATATCTATACTCAATTATGTTAATAATGAAATGATAAGTTACTCTTTCTTGCTATCAATTTATGTTTCTTCATTCTCTGTTTCTTTTTTATTATTTTCTTTTTATATATAAAAAAAGTATATTTATATTAATTTCACATTTCATAATAGTTATGCATTATTATTATTATATATGTTTTTTATATATTGCATTTTCCTACTCTCTTTATTTAAAAGTATCAAAACATACTATTTTTTGTTTTAGTGACATTTACATTTTTTTTTAAATAAGTATTTTTACTAAATATTTTCAAATTGATGCCATTTGAACAGGAAGAACATGATTATCAAAAAGAAAAAGATTGCCGAAGCCAAATTCAGAATAGAATAAGTGTCCCGGGCGCCCCAAAAATCATTCAATTCAAGTTGTTTTTAAGTTTGCCGCAATTTAATGAGGAAAGTCACCGAAAAAGATTTATTAATCGAAAAATTAGGAAAGTTTGTTGGAGGGAATCTAATTAACTGAGATCTGAGGCAAACATCTCGACCTCGATCTCGAGTCTGAACTAGGTAGTGAAGGGAAAACAGACGCATGTTTCAGGAGACGATGGATTTGTCGAATTCGCTTTGAATTGTCTGATCCATCTGAATTCCACTTCAAAGTTCAAGCATTCGTCTGTTCATGTAATTTTCTGAATATCTTGAAATTTTGATTTTTATGAACAAGGACTGGTTTTATTTTTCATCATTTCGCTTCGATTTTTCGTCTCTTAAAAGAAATTTTATGTGTTTTGTTCGTCTTTTTCCAATCCGTTCCCTAATATGATCCTGTGTCATTTCGGTTCATGTGACCTGTTCTACCCTGTGAAGCAACCATTATTTTTTTGTTTATTTTTCCAGTACATCCAAGTATTTTCTTTGTGTTCTTACTTTGATCTCTTCCATCGCTGATATACCTACTTGATTTCCCTAGTAACGTGATGAACCTTTTACTTTTCTCAAATATCAATGCTAAACTGAACAGTAAGTTTTTTGTAATATTGACCACATTTTGTTTTCACATTCAGGTCGTGCCTGTCATGCGGCAAAATGGAAAAGAAGTGGAATCTGTTTCGGTCAATCAAGAGGGTCTTCCTCATCCAATCCAAGTGCACCTTACTAGAAGTAACGAGATTTATGTTTTTATTTGCTTCCACATCTGCTTTATGGTTCTTTGTTTGAAATTGATGAACAATTTCAAACTGTTCAAATATTTCCATTTTGGAGAATTCCACTTATACTCATGCATCTGTTGCGAACCATAAGACCATTTAATGAAGTCTTTTGTTTTCTTTGATATTGTAGTATTTTGGATAGTGTCTTGTTGGAACCCTAGACTTGGATTGATGAGTCTT
This sequence comes from Sapria himalayana, assembly GCA_029783825.1. Classification (NCBI taxonomy): domain Eukaryota; kingdom Viridiplantae; phylum Streptophyta; class Magnoliopsida; order Malpighiales; family Rafflesiaceae; genus Sapria; species Sapria himalayana. Next base: position 67,377 of record JAREIK010017666.1, read on the forward strand.
CTTGTTGGATCTACTAGCATTGCTCATGTTGATGTGTCATTGTACATCATAATGTGGATTGTGGTACTCTAGCTTATGCTATGAGATCTAGAGTTTGAATCCTAACTTTTGATTGATATCATTGTACTTGTTGAACATACTTAGAAGTGGGACATGTACACTCTTCTCCACTAGAATTAGATCATTGTATATAAAGAAAAGGTCTTCTTCATATAATGAGCATTAGGTTTCCAAAATGAAATTCCATATTAGAGGACCCTTTGGCATGGATGTTAATTTGGAATCCAATGCATGCTATGTTTTCTTGAGTGTAAACCCAAAACTTGGATTGAGAGCATTGTTTATGTTGGACATACTAGGAGGTGGAATATTTGATAATTTTATGTTTATCAAAATTAGTTATGCAAAACTAATACTAACTATATCAAAAAATTAATATTCTTTATTTAATGGGCATTTGTTCTTTGGCTTGGAAGAGAATATAATGAACTATATTTTGGTTTTAGCACGAGCATCTTCCTAAGTGACTCTCATATTTGTTCATCATATCAATACCTATGAATATTAATTAAAAGTCATGCTTTTTTTTAATTAGTAGAGATATGATTATTTTGTAGATTATCATTATTAATCAAATATTATTATTATTTTTTAGATATTTATATAAAAATGAAGTTTGTGTTCTATCTATATTTTTTAAAAAATTTTTGTTCAAAAACTTTTTTATGAATACATGTATTAGAAAATTAATTTTTATTTATTTTGTAGATTTATAAAAATTAGAAACTATCTATTTTTTTGCAATTTAGTTTTTTGAAAATATAAATTATTAAAATTTAATTTTTTTTTTCAATTTAAAATTTTCTTATTAAATTATTTTTCTTTTTTTGGGAGATTTGTGTTATGGTGCCCGAACACAATATTTATGTTTTGGTTTTTAAAATTTTTCATAATTATAAAAAGTATATTAAACTATAAAATAATTAAGTTGTGATATACTACAATTAATCAATTTGATTGTATCTTTTGAAATTTAGAAAAAAAAATTGATTTAATTAATTTAGAAATCAATATTACGAACTTAGAAATCATGTTTTGGAATTTGGAAATCATAATTATTAAAACTCAACAAATTTTAAAAATATAAAAATATTATTGTAAATAGAGGTGTCAAACGGGCCGGGCCGGGCCGGACCATTTTATAAGGGCACGATCGTGCTTCCGTGTCGGGCTGGGTATGGCACGATTTTTGTACCGTGCCCGGCCTGGCACAGTTTAAAAAGAGCCTGGCCCGGCATGACCCGTAGGCATGGCAGGCCGTGCCATGCCGGGCCCGGCCCGGCCTGCTGGCCATACAGGCCAGGGCAGAGGCAGATCCGAGCCAGAGATGGAGAGGCAGGCAGAAAAAATTTTTTTTTTTAAAAAAATTTTATATATTGTAATGCTTAAGTGTAGAGTATTAAATATAAATATTTTTAAAAATATTAAAAATAAAAATTAAATAAAAAAACAAAGTTTAGAAATATATTTTTTTTATCAAATTCAAATTAGTTTAACTTTTATTATTTTTATTAATTATATATTAAAGTTATTAATTTTTAAAATAAAATTTAAATCGTAAAAAAAATAAATCAATACATTATGTTAGTAAAAATAAAAAAAAATTAAACAACACAAATAAAAAATTATCAATCATCCATTTGAAACCAATGGTCTGAACAAAATAAGTATAAGTTTCAACACAACGTACAAATAAATCGTACAGATACAATCAATAAAAAAAATATCGAAAATAAAAAACAACAGATCATCATAAATCATCAATCGGTATATCATAAGAATCATCAGCCGCAACATCAAGATCAGTATCATATGGATCATCATCATCGGCAATCAACTCCTCCGCCATCATAGTGGATGTGGATGTGACTGCAGTGTTTGTCCCAGTCCCAGCTCCAGCACGATCATGGATGCTAAACTCGATTTCTCCCAATCCTTCAAACAAGCCAAGGCCTCAATCATATCTGGACGTAATCTCGATCTCCTATCCGAAATCACGTTCACTGTAATAGAAAAAGCAGACTCCGATGCTATGCTCGACATCGGAGAGGTCAGTAGATCTTGTGTCATCCTAGATAGCATGGGAAAGGTGGACTCATATGATTTTCATCACGGTAATAAATCAAGATTCTTAGTATCAGAATGTGATAGGATTGAGCAGTAATCGGTATCTAAGTACCGAGACAGCTCGCTCCTATGTGATGGTCCACCCCTACGTTTCCCCTTCGCTAGCTGAATGGAATAATCGTCATCTCCGAACAAGGTATCAATGTCGGTAATCACTGTCTCACCACCACCATCATCATATCTAGTATCGTAGTATGTAAATATGTCAGTCGACTTCTCGTGAATGAACCCTTCAGGTGGTTCTTCCAGGTTCATGCACGAGGAAATGAAAGTCAGGGTGTTTTCTACCCCTTCCACCTTAGCCTTAGGGTCCATGCATGCAGCGAGACAATAAAGAGATGGAACGGTAGACCAGTACTTCAAGTACTTGGTCTCCATCTCTGCTATCATATGGCTAAGCGTCGGGTCAGCTTGATACTTCCTAAACATGCTACTAATGTTGCATATGCACCGGAGTGCAATGCAAGTGGTGGGCGTATAAACCGACGAACACATGTTCGTCGTATCATAAAATATCTTCAAGAATTTCATAAATAAAATTCCTGAAGCCCAGTCAGTGTCGTCAATAATAAGTTCGTCACTTTTACTATTGACGTAGTCGGATATCACGTGTTCGTATCCAACACATGATTCCAACATCAGGTATGTGTAATTCCAACGATGTCTCACATCTGATTGAAATTTCTTATTCTTAAGATTCGCAGATAAACAGAGATTATCAAACTCTTGTAGTCTGCGAGGAGTGCGAATATATTTGAGTGTATTGCGTATATTATCCAATGCGGGAGAACACACCTTCATACTCGCTTGAACAATCAGGTTAATCACGTGACACATGCATCTGATATGAAAGATCTCTCCTAATGGCGCGTCTCTAATATTCCTAACAAACATATTGATCGCTACTTCATTATTAGAAGCGTTATCGAATGTGACACTAAAAATTTTATTTTGAATTTTATATTCCCTAAAGATTTTCATCATATACTCAAAAATGGTCGGGTCATCATGAGGATGAAGAATCTTAGTGAATCCTAAAATTTTTTTATTGATTGTCCAGTTAGAATCTACATAGTGACTCGTGAGACATGCATAAGGAGAATCATCGTGACTTGTCCATTATCGAATGTCATTGACACCACTCCATTATATGTCATAAATTCCCTAATTATTTTTTGTTTTTCTAACTTATATGTCTTTAGTATGTCATTCCTAGATGTGGACCTAGGAATTCTACGGTAGGAACGCTGAAAATAAGTCTGCATGATGCACACTACTCTTGGATCTTCTAAAAATCTAATCGGAAGACCCATCAATGTGATGAGTCTGGTCATGCCGTCCTTACCCAACTCACTGGAGTATACGAAGGGAGTAAACTTTGAGACTGAACTCGATCAAGTCTCAAAAAATGTAGTGCCAAGTTGGGTTTGCCTAGGATCTAAGGGTCTGTTTTTTGCTACATAATTCGGCATGCCTCTTAAGGTGCTCAGTCCCAAATGAACTCTTACATGTTAATAGTCTCATATAATATTTGCACTGTGTCATTTCTTGTTCCTCACCCTTAATAATTTTTTGTGTTATGATTTTAAAATGAGTCCAAATTACAAAAATTCTCCTAGTTTTTTGTTTTTTAGAACTTTGGTTTAGAGATGACTGGAGAAACCAAAGTTTCATCAGCCTCAGACCTCTGTGTAATATTTTTATTTTCCAAATTTAAATACGTGTCATGGGTATTTTTTATTGTTTATGATTTTTATTTTTTCCTAATTTTTTTTCTAAAGAAAGTATAGAGAGAGAGTATAAAAAGCGTAAAATAAATTACCCGATAAAAGTAGTGAGGTCGGTCACGTGCATGGTGAACAGCAGCAAGTCCTAATTTTAAGAACTAAAGTCGAGTTTCACGAAAATCCAAGTCGAAAGCAAAATCCCGAGGCCCGAGAGAGAGATGCACGGTTTATGTGAGAGAGAGAAAGTTTTGATATATATGTTTTTGAAAAATATAAATGTTATAGGGAGGAGGGTAGAATTTATAGATTAAAGATATTAATTTTAAAAAAAAAAGATATTTTTTTTTTATTTTTTTGAATTTTTAATCATTTTTTAGTGGGTAGAATCATGAGGACCGTTGGATTCTGCCCCCTAGCCATTGGAGGCGAATCCAACGGCTTAGATTTATAATTTTTTTAAATTTTTTTATTTTCTCGTTGGGGGAAAAGGTATTGGGTCGGGACAGTCGGGAATGCGGGTCGGGTCCAATCTGAACCGACTCGCGGTCTTTTTTCGGGAGGGGCCGGTTCACGCCCACGCACCACGCGTGGCCGCGTGAAACCGGCACGGCACGGCTCGGGCCAGGCACGGCTGGGCTAGGCACGGCACGACACGGCTCGTGCCTAATCCGGGCACGGCACGGGCATGGGCACGGTTTTTTAATGTGTCGGGCCAGCCCAGGCATGGCCGAACCGTGCCATGCCTCGTGCTGGGCTGGGCCGGTTGACACCTCTAATTGTAAACGGGGAAATGAATTACAACCCATGCCCTTCACACTGTAAAATTGATCCTTTACCAGTGGTCACAAGTTTGATATTGTGATAATATCAAAAATAATTATATATATACTTATAAATGCAAACACATAAAACTATCTATCTCTTTGTATGTATGTATATATATATGTTTATATGTGTGTGTATACATATATGTGTGTGTATATCTGAGTATGTATATGTAAATGTCCTGTATATATATATACATATAAACTTATACACATATACATACATATGTGTTTATATGTGTGTGTGTGTGTATGTGTGTGTGTGTTTATATATGTGTGTGTGTGTGTATGTATATACATATATATATGGATATATATTTATATAAATACATATAGATAGTTATATGTGTTTTTTTAATACTTATATATGTGTTTTTTGTCTTTATATGTATATGTATAATTATTTTTGGTAGTCATAATATCAAAATTGTGATTGCTGGTAAATGATCAATTTTGTAATGCTGAGTGTGGGTTTGAATCTCTCTCTCCACTTGTAGTAATGTTTATATATTTTTAAAATTGCATTTTGAGTTAAAATTTTGATTTCTAAATTAAGAAATGTGTTTTTTGGATTGCAACAATAGTTCTAAATTAATTAAGTAATTTTTTTTCTAAATTTTAGATGGCTAAATTGATTTTATTAATTTTTGTATGCCAAACTTATTATAGAGTTTGATATATTTTTTTTAATTATGAAAAGTTTGCAGCCCTAAATACAATTATTTTGTTCTTGGTGCACCAAACACAAATCTCCCTTTTTTTTGTATGTGAGTATAAAAGTGCACTTTATAAAAAAAAATAAAAATCTTTGTACAATGTTTTAATCTTGCATATTTCTGCTTAATTAGACTTTTATATGTCTCAATTTCAATTACATAATTATTTTTGATTATTGATCAAAATATTTATTTTAAGAACTATATCAAGGCTTTACTATGCAGACAAACTTAGTTTCATTATTTTGCTTCTCGATTCACAAGAAAAGTAATTTCTAATTTGCACTATGTTGTTGTTACTGATGTTCTTGTAGGGTTCACAAAGAACCATGAAACAAAAGACAAAGAAAACAGGTAAACTTAGGCGCAACAAGACTAACTTACGAGTTCATTGGACAAGCAAACCTACAAGTATCGAAAAGATATTCGCTGATGCTGAAAGAGATGATTGCTTGGTTTTTAGGCCCCCAATTTTACCAGATCATGATCAGCCCAAAACGCCTACTTTTGTTCCTCCTATGGTTGCCTTGCCTGAGCTACCATCTCCAAGATCCTCTTCTCCAAGGACCAGTTCTCTTAGCCTTCATTCTCCAAAGGTTACATCTATAGTTTCTCCTCCAAAGATTACCTCACTTAGAGTTTCTTCTCGAAAGATTACATCTCCTACAGTTTCTCCTTCAAACATTATCTCTCCTGGAGTTTCTTCTCCAAAGATGAGATCTTCTACAGTTTCTCCTCCAAAGATTTCCTCTCCTAGATTTTATTCTCCAAAGATGAGATCTCTTGAAGTTTCCTCTCCCGTGAACAATTCCATGAAGGAGATGATTGTTAGATTCAAATCAGCTACAAGGATTCAATCAGCTTATAGGGGTCATATAGTAAGGTTCTATTTTCCTTGTGGCATACAAAAAAAAAATTTTCATCTTGTTTTACATATTGGCGTGCTTATAATGCAGGAAAGGAGGAGTTTTAAGGCTCTAAAAGGACTGGTGAGGCTTCAAGGAGTGATAAGGGGGCAGAATGTGAGACGGCAGACAGCAAGTGCTATAAAGAACCTGCAATTATTGGTTCACACCCAAACTCAGATTCATGCAAGGAAGCTTCATGTGATGGAGAACGAGGCATTTCATGAGGTTCAGTGTGGCATTGATAAAGAAATAGAGAGTACAGCCAGCAAATGGAGTCATCTTGTAAGTACCTTCTTTCTATTCATCCTCATTAGTATTACATGTTTGGCATGCTAAACAAAAATAAAAATAGAGATGCAATAAATCCTCTTAATATGGTGAAAGGGTATTTTAGGTATTATAAAAAAATGTAATGGTAATTTAATCATCAAAATGTGAAAATATATGTGTAATATTATAAAAAATAGTGTCCAATGTATGAGATTACTTCCTCGTGTGAGACATATGAGATATTAATATTTTAATAGATTTATCTCTAAAAATTAGAGATACTATATTTGATCAATCTCAAATTTGAGATATTATCTTCTTGCATGGAGATAATTGTCATCACCTAAGAAGCACGGACACGGACACGGACACGAGGATACGACACGGCAGAATACGGGGACACGGCAAATTCTAAAAACTAGGATACGGATACGGCTATGATACGGCATGATAAAAAAAATAAAAATAAAAATAAAAATTATTAATTATAAATATTAGGTATTTTATAAAATTCATTAAATTAAATTAAATTAAAATATTTTATTATATAAAATAAATATATATTGTTTATTTTATAAAATAAAAATATTTTATTTTATTTTATTAAAATATTTTATTTTATTTTATAAAAATATTTTATTTTATTTTATAAAAATATTTTATTTTATGCCACATCCCCACACAAATTCGCCCGCCCCTGCCTCCCCCTCAAACATGTCCACTCCTGCCTCTCCCCTCAAATCGTGCCATCCCTGCCTCTCCCCTCAAATTGCGCCGTCCCTGCCTCTCCCCTCAAATCGTGCCACCCCTGCCTCTCCTCTCAAATCGCGTCGCCCTTGGCTCTCTCCTCAATTCGTGCCGCCCCTGGCTCTCTCCTCAATTCGCGTCGCCCCTGCCTCTCCACTCAATTCTCGCAGCCCCTTCCTCTCCTCTCAAATCGTCCCCTCTCCTGTCTCTCCCTCAAATCGTGTCTGCTCCCTACCTTACCCTCAAATTGCGCCCGCCCCCTGCCAGTGGCCAACGTCGCCCATGCGGTGACGTTGACCACCCGACGTCGTCGGATGTCGGACACTATAGACATGGATACGGCTGCCGATGTAACCATCTGATATGCCATGTGGCGTATCGGATACGGATTGTGCAATGATACGCCACGTGGTGTATCGGACACGTATCCATGCTGTGTCCGTGTCGTGTCCGTGCTTCCTTGGCCATCACACTTATAAAGTACTCATAGTGCAAAATTCTTGATATTATTAGTAATAATTATTAATTTTAGGTTATATTAAATTTTATATATTTGAATACTAAATTTAATGTTTTAAAAATTGATTAGGCATTGAATTTTAAAGTAACTTTCTATTAGAGTTTGTTTACTAGTTATTAACTCGGTGCTCAAAAAGTATGGGTTGGTCCGTCTTTATGTGAGAATAGTATGGTCATGTGCAAGTTGGATCAAATACCCATCATTAAAAAATAATATGTATGCTTATTCTGGTAGAATTGTGGTCAAACTTGTGGGATCATATTTTTATCATATTTTAAGATGCTTTGTTGAGGATATTTTAGATATTATGAGATTTCATATAAGGATGTTTTAGGCAATATGTGAAATAAAGCTAGTCTTTTGAGATGCAAGCCTTGTAAAAGCAAAGAGAATGGCAGTGGTATAGCAGCTAATTTGTTGAAAGGGTGTTTTAGGTATTATGAAAACTTATGAAATTGGAAAATTATTTTAAATACTCATATTTTTAATATTAAGAATTATTTTTTTCCCAAATAAAAATTATTTTTTTCTCAATTTTGTATACAAAATTGCATGTTTTTTCTGATTTAAGTAAGATATGATTGTATCTAGATTAAGTTTTTTTTTTTTTGAAATTAAACATTGATTGACAAATTTGTCTTATTTAAATTCTTATGAAATGAAATTTTTCTTATTAGCTTATTTAATTTAGAAAATTTTTATTATATTAAAATATGTTTTAATAATTAGAATGGTTATGATATGTGAAATGTAATCAATTTTTAGTTTATCAATTAATTAAATGCTCAAATTCGGATATAATGGTGATTCATCACGAATAAATTTATTATTATAAAATTTTAAATTATATGTGTAGGAATTTATCATATAAAATAAAAAATGAGAATTAATAATTATATATGTATCATATATATGTAGTATAAAATTAAAAATAAATATATTATTTGATAAAGATGCTTGACATTAATTACAATTTTATTAAAAAGTTTAGATAAAAATAGTAAAATAATACACACATGAGTTATATTTATGTGATAATTACATATTATTTGAAAATTTTAAATTTATATATATGTGATTTTAATTATATCAGAAATATATTTTGAAAATCATGATATAAATAAATATAATATTAAGTGAGTAAGATATATGAAAATAATTTCACAATTTTATTATATATATATTATTTGAATTAAAATTTATATATTTGATTTTTAATTATATCAAAAATGTAATCTGAAGATCATGTAAATGAATGTAATATTTATCAATATAAAATAATAAATAAATAAATTAACTTATTATAATAAAATTAGAAATGAAATAATTAATAAATATTTATGTAGAAGTACCTTAGCATATGTGAAAATAATGAAATAATTTCATTATAATATAAAAACAGTGAATAACATGTATAAATTAGGTTCAACTGATAATCTTATCATTTGAAGAATTAAAATTCAAATATATGATTTCAATTATATCATAAATATAATTTGAATATGATGTTAACGAACACAATATTTATCAAAATAAGATAATAAATTAAATAAACTCAGCATAGTAATATTTGACAATATTAGAATTAATATTTATTCAGGTATCATACATAATGTAAAAAGTTGTATGATTACATAAATTCTAATATATTAGATTTTATGAATTTCAAAGTTAAATATATTTGGATGAAAATAAAATTAATTTTTATATTGCATGTATATATTATCTTGTTTGTTAAGTTTGTTTTCTAATTATAATATATTTCATAAAGACTTGTATATGAAAGAATCACATGAAATTTGATTATAAAATTTAAATAATAAAATATACTATATGTATTGATTAATATGAATAATATTATTTGAAGAATTAAAAATGATATAAATGAATGTAATATTTATTAAATAATAATAATATTATTATTATTATTATCAATCAAGTTTTATATTAATTACGAAGAGTATATTATGGTAAATTTAGAAATTAGAGAATTAATAAATATTGTGCCTCTCATCTATTGTATAAGGTTATGAGATAAATGCCTTATGTGAAATTAATCACAATTTGAGTATCAAAATCATCGTAGTGTAATTGGCAAAGAAAAAAACTGCTCAGTCCTAGAGTACACGAATAAACTCTAGGAATAATAGGAGCAAGTTAAGTGTGAGTCTGTGAGGTAGATATCCTATTTATATTTGTTGGGATGAGGAACCTTATCTGCTCTAACCCTGAGGCCCAAAGGCCAAAGCCATCAAACCAGTCATAAAGGAGACTCCAATCTAATTCCTAATCCAAGTTGTGCTCAGTCTGAGGCAGGAAATCAGGCAGAGTGGGATGGCAGCTTGCTTACAAAGCCAGAAAAGGAAGCCAAGTTGCAGAAAAAGGAGGAGGCCATGATGAAGCGAGAGAGAACAATTGCCTATGCGCAGGCGCGCCAGGTATTTCAAGAACTAAAAGCTTAAAGAAAGGAATTGTGTTGCGATTTTGAGTGGAATTTACCGTAATTTTTCTAACAGGCAACTAAAACTCCTCCAAACCATTTGCAATCACCTCAATCTGATATGCAATTTGATACTGGCTTGTCTCGCTGGTTGAAATGGGGAGAAAGAGAACCTGCAGGTCAGCTTCATCAAGCGCAACATAAAGCTATCTCTCTGACGCGCTCCATCCCCAGCCCGATCCTAAGTCCATGGCTAGATACCATGGAAACGTCATCGACTACGCCGAGATCCTCAAAGTCAAGAACAGAGCTGCCATCTTTGAGAAATCGAACTGGTGGATATGTTTCCCCTTTCGACGCGCATTTCAAGGACGATGATAGCATCGCAAGCTCTCATGCCCATTCTGTGCCAGGCTATTTGACGCCTACTGTGTCCACGAAAGCTAAGGCGAAGCCCAGTGGCGATGAAACGAGGCGTCTTTCTTTTCCTCTTTCGCATTCATCCGCCAATTGGGTCAAGGCTTCCGTCTCCTCCAGCAAGGATTCCACCTCTCCTCGTACCATTGATTCGCATTGATTGCTGTTTTTTGTTTTCCTGTTTTATTTTTGTTTTGAAATTTCAGATGCTTTAAACTTATACGTACAGTTTTAGTTGAATCTTTTGTTCTAATTATTGAACTGGAACCCATTTGCTATTTGCGTTTGCCTCGTAGCTTGTTGTTTGTTTTTATTTTATTGCATGATTGAGGAATTAAAATTTATATATCTTAGTTTAATTAAATTCAAAAAATTATTATACATGATAGAATTATGTTTTTGGGTGATCACGATAAATAAATTAGAGGGAAGGGCATCCAAATGAAAAAAAAAAAAATTGTGATAAGTGATTTAAAAGGTGTAAATTTAGTGAGAAATATATAAAAAAATTTAAATAAAAAATATCTTTTGATATAATATTTAATTGTGTTTTGTAATAATGTTAATGTGTGATTAAAACAATTTTTAAAGAAGCTTTATATTTTGGAGTTTTGTACAGTAATAATCTATTTACAATAAAAAATTTAAAATTTAAGGTTGGTTTTAAAAAATATGTCCAGACTAGTGCGTCTAGAAATAGTGTGACAATGTCAGTTGTTGTGAACGGCGATCATTGTCATGCTGTTAATTTGTTAAAATTAGAGTCAAGCATTCTTAATGCCGGCTATTGAAAATAGTATGGAGATTCCATTATGCTCCTTGCCCCTCGTTTCTCTATCTTCGCCCGTCTGCCCTCACCCCTCACTTCTCACCTCTCTTTACTTGCCCGTCTCCAGGAGCTCCAGTGAACTCCAGCGAGCTCCACATGGAGCTTGAGGAGCTCCATTATGCTCTAGTGAGCTTCTTCGTGGAGCTCCGTTGAGCTACACGATAGAGTTCTAATGAGCTCTTTCTTGGAGCTCAAGGAGCTCCGTCAAGCTTCACAAAGGAGCTCCCTAGAGCTCTAGCGAGCTCAACTTCAAGCTCACTAGAGCTCAACGGAGCTCCACGAAGGAGCTCACTGGAGACGGGCAGGGGGAGAAGGGTGGGAAGAGAGGGGCGAGAGGTGAGGGCAGATGGGTGAAGGTAGAGGGGCGAGGCGTGGGGCGGGGGCAAGAGGCGTATGTGATTTCCACATATTTTTAATAACCGGCATTCAGAATGTCAACCTTTGATTTTAAAAAAATAACAGCGTGGCAATTACCGCCGTTCCCAAAAATGGACATTGCCACGTTATTTCTAGAGGCACTAGTTTGGACATATTTTTGAAACCAATCTTAAATCTTGGATTTTAAATACATTATTTCTGTACAAAACTCCATATATATATATATATATATATCTCTCTCTCTCTCTCTCTCTCTCGCTCTCTCTACCCGCCCCCTCTTTTTTTATCATATCTCTGCTCTTTCTCTCTCTACCCACCACTTCTTTTTTATCATATCTCTGCTTTCTCTCTCTCTACCCACTCCCTCTTTTTTTTATCATATATCCGCTTTCTCTCTCTACACATCCCCTCTCTTTTTATGAGTTTTGTGCGGAAATAATATATTTTAAATAAAAATTCCAATATTTAATTCGGGTTTCAAAAATATGCCCAAACTAGTACGTCTGAAAATACCGTGACAATGCCCGTCATTGTGAATGGCAGCCATTGCCAAGCTATTGATTTTTTAAAATTCAGAGGTCGGCATTCACAACGTCAGCTATTAAATTTTATAAAATTTTTAAAATGCTGACATTGAAAATGACGACTATTTAATTAAATCAATGATCATCATTCTCAACACCGGCCTCTGCTATTTAAAAATTTTAAAAACCGGCATTGGGAACAATGCCTATTAAATTAAACAAATGACTGCTGGGTATTGAATTTTAAAAATTTTTCAAATGCCAACATTACGAACGACGGCTATTAAATTAAACTAATGGTCATCGTTCACAATGTTGGTTATTGAATGATTATTTTCCTAGTTTTTCTCTTCTCCATTTTCTCCTAACCCCGTGTTTCTTCAGCAATTTGTTTCACCAAAACGTCCTCTCCACCAGACTCTGCAGCGGCAAAAAATTCAGTATTTGTATAATATACATAAATCTTCATTATTGTTCTAAGCATCTACATCTCAATTGCAAAAAAATTAAATTACAGAATACATAGATTTTATAGTGTCCAACTGAAAAATTTATAAAATAAATTAAAACATCTAAAGGTAACACACACACCCTGAGTTCTAATCATCTAACAAATACATAAGCTTGCTAAACTTAAAATAATATCTACGATACAGAACTGACAATCTCCTCCCATGTCCCAAAAAAAGAGGTGCAAGTGACCCATTTTTCTCTTCTCCATTTTCACCTAACCCTTGATTTTCTTCAGTCATTTATTCTATCAGTGGCCTCCTCCTCTCCACCAGACCCTGCAGCTGCCAAAAATAATAAATTTGCATAATATATAAAAATCTTCACTAGTGTTCTAATCATCCACATCTCAAGTGCAAAAAATTAATTTACAGGATACATAAATTCTATAGTGTCCAACTAAAAAAAATTACAAAATAAATTAAACATCTTAAGCTAACACATATACCCTAAGTTCTAATCATCCAAAAAATACATAATCTTGCTAAACTTTAAATCATATCTACGATGTAGAAATGACATTCTTCTCTTAGGTCCCAAAAAAAGAGTTCTAGGTGCCTCTAGCCTTTTTCTGTGCAATAAAATCTGTATTCTCATTTCTATTTCAATCAAAACACACAAAACATCACGTACAAGAAAAAATAGATAATCATATTTAATAAAAAGACTTGAAGAATATAAATTTAACACACACCCGACTTTAGCAGGAAATGTGTCTGGAAATTTCTTAGATAATCAGAAGGAACAAACACTTTCAGTGGAATTATGTCAATGTGGGGATAGGAAAGGTGATGTGTCAATGTGAGTAGGTATGGAAGGTGACGTGTAGGTGTGTGGGGGTATAAACATTTCGAGTGAGGGGTAAAAAGTAAGTATAGTCGACTTAAGTGTACCAAAACTGCTCTCACTATCTGGACCATGACCTGACCCACCATCTCGAGCATGACATCGTCGATCAACTCCTACTCTCCCTCTCCCTCTACATCAAATGGGCTGCATACGTGATGGCGTTAACGACACAGGAGGTCTAATAAATGGCTCATATGATGTTGAAACCTCCTTTGTATACCCGGCGATACGATGGTCTTCACCGATCTGGTGTAACACTGATCTGGTGTAATATTGATCTGGTAATATGATGTATGTCATATAAAGGATCAGGGTATCAACAGAAGAGTGATTGTATATGTCAGCCATAGTGACAATCTGAGTGGACCAAAGAAAGAATTATAATAACATAATCTAATAATTAAAAATTAGGTAAAATATTTTAGAAACACATGACTTTAACTTACCAAAAGATCCATACTACTACTACTACTACTAGCTATAGTATGGAACCTCATATCATCACTATGAAGTTGTGGTGTCATAAAACGCAATGTAATACAATGATACAAGTGCATGTATGGATAATAAAAGTCCACCATACTCACCATAGGGGGTGAATGGTGAAGTGATGATTCTAGCTGCTTACGTCTCCCATAATGCTATGTATGGTGCATGATACATCGCTAAAGGTGTCAACCGGGCCGGGCCAACCCGGCCCGGCATGAGGCACGGCACGATTGGACCGTGCTTGGGCTGGCATGGCACGGGAATTTCTCGTGCCCGGGCTCGTGCCATGCCTGACCACGGCACAATTGTACCGTGCTGTGCAAAGGCCAACCGGGCCTTGTGCCATGCCTGGCCCAGCACGGTACCGTACCGAAATTAATTTTTTTAAAAATAAGGGTTAGGGGGCACCGAAACCCTAATTTTTTTTAAAAAAATTAGGCTTTCCGGCACGCCCAAATTCTAATTTTTTAAAAAGTAGGGTTTCGGGCACCCCAAAACCCTATTCTTTTTAATTTAGGGTTCGGCCTAACCGAGCCGAACCCGGAGGATCGTGCCGTGGGCCCGTGCCGGGCTAAACCCCATAAAACCATGCCGAGCCAGACACGGCATGGTATAGTAACCGTGCCGTGCCTGGCTTGGCAAGAAAGCACGGTCGGGCCTGAAAAAATGGGTCGGGCCTGCCCGACACATTCCGTTTGACACCTCTATACATCGCCCAATCATGCTGGTGTCATCCACGTGCATCAACTACATGCAAATTTTTCTCGTAAGAGTAAGTTGGAAGTATCTCCTGATGTAATCCAAGGTGGAGCAGGACTCTCTCTGGACGATGCTACTCAACAATCTCGAAACAAATGAGCAATGACATCGTCTTCCGGATCTCTTGATCAGATAAGCATATATATGAAAGTATTCGTTCAGTGCTAAGATGAACTCATGTGCACAACGCTCTAATATGACCTCATCTACATCAGTTGGTGGGTTGGATAACTAGATACATAACCACCATAAGAAGATGATAGCTCATCTGATAGCATTGGTAGGTGGGATGACACCGAGCAACTCCACACACAACACTGCCACATCGAACACACATGTGCTAGTGACTGCTAGGTCATGGATATGAAGACCAAGAAGGATGATGATGTCCTATAAGCTAATAGTCATCTCCCCTACTGGCACATGAAATGTGTGTGTCTCGGGTTGCTATCTCTCGATGAGTGAGGTGATTAGTAGCCAATCAATCGTAATGTGGCCCAAATGGTATATATTGTAAAATCCAGTCCTAATCACATATGGCTGAATCCGAATATCCATCCTCCACATAGTCATGAAGGCTCTCATCTACTGTCGAGGTCGAAGGATCTCTTGAAGCTGTAAGCAACAAAACAACCGAATTTAAAAGTGATTATGTATAAATTACATGTTAATACTACTAATCGTAATTGATAATTAATAAATTACGTACCTGTTTTGTATCTACTAAGTGTGATCGGTGTTTGTCTTGTAAAACTAAGACAGTTGTATCCGACATATCCGCATCATAAAGCTTCCTAGTCACGTCTATAATATTTAATAAATCCAGAATAATTATCAAACATGATTGTCAATATTAATCACAATGACAATTTACTGCACACGCAGAATAAGAAAATTTCTTTCAATAGAAAAAGTCTGATACAAGACAACAACAAAATATTCGGGGCCTCATTTGCAAGAAATAAATGCTAGTACATAAGTTTTATATATAACAACAACAAAAAAAATGAGGCCTCATTTACAAACAAACAACTAAACTTGATTTTTATTCTTACAAGACTACCGATTGTGACCATCTTGTTTGCACAACCCACATTTTATCTTTGTTTTCCCCTCCATGATGTCCATTTCATTATGCAAACATGTTGATTTAGGATGGTCACTGACTTGTCGTTTAATTGACCTTGGAGCTATGATCGTTGTACCATCATAAAAAGGTCACTTGTCTTCATTGAATATGAGATAAAACAAGCTTGCACAAGTGTCATAGTAGGATTGAGTAGTGTAGCAGCCTTGAACAACTAGCCAAAAATCAAAACTTCAATGCTGACATGCTACTATGATATGTCTACATGGAAATCTATATATTAGTGTCTTACTACATGTGCAATTCTTATCATTTATATTAAGGTGATGAATGCAACCACTCCTGGACCTTATGTGAAATATATCATGTATGTGATCGTAAAGAATAATTTCCATTTATCCAACCATAATCACATGACCTTGAATATGAGTATCAACATATGGTGTGAAGTACTCATCGGATACTAATCTATTAGCACCTTGTTCCCTACTTGCGACAAAGTAACTGTTAAGACAAAAAAATATCAACTGAACTAATACAGTGATTGGTAAGCTACGAACCCCTTTAAGAATACTGTTAAATACCTCTAACATATTAGTTTTCATTATCCCATAATCTCCGACCTCCATCATGTGAAAGTACCCATAATGGAAGATGGGTCGCCTCTAACCATTATCATGCTTCAGGATTAATTTTCCCAATTATAGCCATATGCATATTCATATTCCGTGGTATTGTCGCAATAGCTGCTCTGCAGACCAAAATTTTCAAGAGTTTATCTTTGAAGCGGGTCATAAAATTGCTGGCAAGATGATGCATGCAGATCCTATGATAGGCATATGGTGCATCCCAACCAATATAAAGATTGCTCATAGCTGCCATAATACATGGATATCTGTCAGATATAACATAAATCCCCATCCATTAAGTTACTCTATTTCTAATACATGCCAAGAACTATCCATAGCTATTAATATTCTTACCTTCTGTAATAGCAAATGCCAATAAGAACAACTGATTATTTTCGTCACATCCCATAGCAATCAACAATGTCCCTTTAATCTTCTCATACAAATGTGTACCATCAATACTTATTATGAACGATAATTTGCAAACCCTTCAATAAATGGCTTGAATGACCAAAACATGCGCCAAAATGTCTCACTGCATGATACGCTATGAGTGATGGTTTTCCAAATAAACACATCTAGGATTTGCTTGTTCATTGGCTAAGAACAAATGTAGGAGATATGTATATGATTCGGAAAAATCACCAAATAAGTGTCTAAATGCATTATGCATTCTATCTAAGGCTTTTTTATATGAAATTTCATATCCCTATTTTTATATCACGATTGCTTTAATAGTAATAGGGGATAATGTAAATAATGCCTTAATTATTGATTCTATATAAGCCCTGATGATCTCGGTTTAAACACGGATTTACACAAGTATGAAACCCTTTATATTTGTTGATCACAAATAAATTATTATCTTTCACAATCATGGCACATAGTTTCCATTTACTTTTACATTCTTCGGTCTTCTTACATCTTAAAATAAATAATTTTTTTGAGGAGGCAACTACAACAAACTCATGATATGTTTTAATTGAGAAAATCTTTGTAGCCTCTTGCAATTCGGATTTAGAATTAAAAACTTGCCCAACTTCAAATTCATCACTCGCATAACTAGTTGTTTCTTGCCTCAATGGAGTCCAACCACTTGAACTAGCAATATCTATGTTTTTAACTTGTTCAAAACAAGTTGTTGGTGGTAGGTGAAACTGAATAGGAGCTGACTCATCAGGTCCATCATCATTTTTGTGATATTCGATACATCACAAGATAATACATGCGTAGAGACAATCCCTCCCTCATTCTCTAAAACTTGATTTATAGTCTAGAATGATGAATCATGTACATCAGCTTGAACATGTAAGTCATCATCATACCCAGTATCAACATCTTCATCAGATTCATCATTACCTTCTTCATAAGTGCAAACATCATCATCTTCATATGCTCTAGTATCTTGTACCGGATCTCTACTAGGCCCACAACCATAATTAATTTCTATAGTATTCTCAATTTCTATAATACCAATAGATTGATTTACTTGTCGGTATATTTGAATGACCTCAATAAATAATTTAATTTCCTCAATGCCAGTTGTGTTAACCATTTTCAATATTTGGTGCACATAACTATCATTCCATATTGTAAGAGGTTGGAACCTATTTTTACTTTTTAGAGGATACTTATACTTGAGAACTAAGTTGAATTTCTATTTGTAAATATGTGTGCTTAAAAATATAATATCACCCAATTATTCAAACGTGCAATCAACCTGTATTTCCAAAGGTGCAATCAAAGCTTTGTTTCTATCATATTTTACATCATTATGGATTCTCACTATATGTCTATTGTAATAATACATAATGAGGATGGAGGAAACATACATAATTGACCAGTTTCAAAACATGTAAAAAAAACTTAAAAAATATGAGAGATTATTGAATAGACAATGCTTATATATATATAAACATTCAAAATTTGATGTTTTTTAATATATACATATAGACAATGTTTATATATGTCATGACATTTTTTTGATAATTTGATGTTTTATTTCTCAACTTGATGAGGTAGATATCTATTTTCGCTAAATGACATATTTGTATGATTCTATATAAAAATAAACTAAAATAATAATTCAAATTTTTTTTTGTTGCATTTGCTCCTTATATAATATACCATATAAGTTATACATCAATTATGAAACATTTTAAATAAGTGATATATTTGTATTTATTTTTTTAAAGATGTTCTTAAATATAAACCTATATATTTTAACACGTTTAAAATATTTTTTATATATGAGGTTATGTCCATATAGCATAAGAGAAAACGAAAAAATTGTATCAATTTCTTAAAAAATATGTTTTCTTTGATTATCCGTTTTTACTGATTTTTTTTTAAAATTTACCATAGAAAAAAATGTTTTTGAAAACATTTTATAAGTGAAAATGTTGAGAATCATAGTAAATTGGATGTTTAAATATAAAAAAATGAGAACATACATATTTTATATTATAGAAACATGTGTGTGTGTGTGTGTGTGTGTGTGTGTGTGTGTGTGGATGTGGGTGTCATGAAGTAGATATACATGGTAGAAAGAGTGCCTTATATATTTTATGTTACATGTACATTGTGTTGAATACTCCACATGCATGTATATTTTGGATTTTATTATGTTATGAAGTAGATATTATGTGCCTATATATTTAGAGATGAAAGAACTCATATTAAGTCAAATATCTACAAAAGAATATTAGAAAACACAATAAAATTTGCAGTTAAATAACA
This sequence comes from Sapria himalayana, assembly GCA_029783825.1. Lineage (NCBI taxonomy): Eukaryota > Viridiplantae > Streptophyta > Magnoliopsida > Malpighiales > Rafflesiaceae > Sapria > Sapria himalayana. Next base: position 86,926 of record JAREIK010017666.1, read on the forward strand.
AACATAATAAAACAACAAAATTTTGTATCATTAAACCCTAATGCCCCTAAATCTTATCGCAAGAAAATAAGACAAATAATAAATCTCAAAAGGAGAGCTATTGAATGCTTGTGCAATGCAACCTTGCCGTCGCCAAGGTGAGTTTGGTGGAGAAGGGGAGATTACTGGTAGAATAAACGGCGGAAGAAAATCAAGAGCTAGGTGAAAATGGAGAAGAAAAAAATGGGGGGAAGGAAGAAGATGATCGTTCATGGATAAACTTGTTCAATAACCAGTATTTAGAACAACGGTCATTGGTTTAATTAAATAGCCATCGTTCCCAATACTGCCATTTTGAAAAATTTTAAAATTTAATAGCCGGCGTTGTGAATGCTGGTCTCTTTTAAAAAATCAACAGCGTGACAATGGCCGCCGTTCACAACGACGGGCATTACCATAGTGTTTTTAGATGTATTAGTTTGGGCATATTTTTGAAACTCAAATTGAATATCAGATTTTTTATTTTAAATATATTATTTCCGTACAAAACTCTATCTTTATAATATCTCTTCCCCTCTTGCCTCCAGCCTTCCTCACCCATCCCCCCTCTCACTCACTCTCTCTGTCTGTGTCCCTCCCTCCCTCTCTTTCTTCTCCTTTACTCACTATATGGAAGCATACTCATTATTACAATTAAACACAATTGCTTAAACATGTAGCTCCACATCCAATATACTGGATAATAGTGCACATAAACATGTAGGCATCAATACTTTTAACTAAAAAATTCAAGCACAACTAAAATTATAAACATAACTTTAAAAGATATAAATTATTGTCACTTGGAAATAAGATGAGAATAAGTAAAAGGGTGAGTTCCCTAAATATGTACAAAAAGTCACCCAAGTTATATTTTGTTAAAATGAGACTTTACCACAATTTTGTTAGTGCATCTACTATATTATCCTTTGTGTGATTTTTTTTTTGAAAACTCATACTTCTTCATTTATATTTGATTATGCAAATTGATATTATATTCTAATATATTTTATTTTTGAGTGAAATGTTAGATCCATTTATTTGAACAAAGTGCCACAACTATCATAAATGGAAAAAACTTTTGTTTTCATTAGTCTAAGCTCTTTTAATAGTTATATCATTGAAAGAATAAACTTTTAAAGTAATTTTACTTATATCATTGAAGTAATCAAAATAGAATATTTTATTTTGAAACCTAACTTAGCTCCTTTAACAAAAGTAAATGCACAACTAATAGTGGGACCACTATTGTATTGTCAATATAAATGACATAATCTAAATCAATATAATCACTAGTAGTAAGGTCTAATCATTTATAGCATATTGTAATATTTTAGGTATCTTGACATCACTCCAATATTCTTTGCTTTTATTTGTTATTGACTAACTACTTGCATTGTTGGTAAGTATCGGGTGTTTTTATGCATATGTTACTCAAAATATTTTTATTATATATATTTAACTGAGGATTAATACTTATAGATAACTTAAAATTATAAAGCAGAAAAGTTGTATTTAGTACAATATTATATATTAAATAACCCAAGACTTTCTTCAAATAATTCTATTGTTAAAGCCAAATCTTTTAATTATTTATATCTAGTACTTTTTTTGGGGGAATGATGTTTTCATGCACTCTCCACAAAATATTTTAAAAAACATAACCTAATTTTTTATATTTGTAAAAAAGTACATCAAACTCTTAATAAATTAAAATTTAGAACACTCAAATAGAGTAATCCCAAATTATCCTTAACAAATTAAAACATAACCCAACTAAAACTCTCTCCTCACCCTCGTCCAACGCCCCTCGCCCTCTCCATCGAGCTCCACGAGCTCGTGGAGCTCGATGGAGAGGATGAGGAGAGAGTGAGAGGGGGAGGGGCGAGATGTGAGGGGCGTCGGGCGAGGGGGAGGGAAAAGTTTAGTTAGGTTTTGTTTTAATTTGTTAAGGGTAATTTGGGATTACTTTTTTTGAGTGTACTAACTTTTAATTTGTTAGGAGTTTTGTGCATTTTTTTTTGCAAATATAAAAAGTTGGGTTATGTTTTTTTAATATTTTGTGGAGATTGCACCAAAACACAATTCCTCCAATTTTTTTAATCTTTAGAATATTGTTTGATTGTCCCACATCTTTCATATCAAACTTGTTCACTAAACATGACTTTTTAAATAAGACACAATCTTTATTAGAGTATGTTAATGTTACCAACATACAAAAATAAAATAATAAAATTAGTATCACTAAATCTTTTATAAGTCATAGGAATCTGAATTAAGTCAATTGATTTTAAAATTCTCATGAAAGAATCAATCTCGCATCACTAAATTTTAGTACTTATTTGAGACTATATAATTTTTTTTTAAAATTCTTCAAACCAAGATTACTCTTCTTGTTTCTTCAAAATCTTCTAGTTGGGGTGTGTGTGTGTGTGTGTGCATGCATGCATATGCATGTGTGTGTGTATTTGTATCCCCTCTCTCCAACCCCAATCCCATCCCTTATTTTCTTAGTCTCTATATATGGGATTTGGATCCCAAGGTCAAGGACTTCGTGCCAGCAGTATGAATAGAATGGATGATTAGTAAAGATACCTAATGACATGTATCTAATATTCATGAGGTCATGAGGATCAAACTCATGTTTTATATATGATTAAGTGATCTTTCTCCTTGCCAATTAGATTATCATACTGTTTGTGTGCGTGCGCGCGTGCGTGTGTGTGTATCAACATATATCTTGAAACTACACACACACACATACATACATATATGTTTATGTTGTGACATTATCATGATATATACATATATTATTATATATATATATATATATATATATATATATATATATATATATATATATATATATGGAGACCCAAATAATGACATTTTCTTTGAAAAAAAGGTATAATTTTCTCCAAATAAAATATTTTAAGTTTAATCAAGTGCCAATTGGAAGATATTCTACTCAAAAAAATAAAAATAAAAAGCACATGCCACATGCAGAGTTAAGGCCATGGATAAAACCAAGTGGCTTATTAGTTATGGCTAACGGATCAATTCAATCGAGCCACGTTGTGCAACTTATCAGGTGTTTCGTTTGTGGCTCTTTGTTTTCCATATATGTGCATCATTTCTTCCGCCATAACTAACGTCCAGTCTCGATACGGAAAATGGCTCTGCAGCTGAGCCCATCGTTCATCTCTCTTTTCCACACGCCGTCTCCATTTTTTCCTTCTCGGCGATTCATCGCCGCGCGATCTGGTATGGTTTGCAATGCATCGTCCCTGAAGTCGTCTCCACAGTAATTCCTCTCCATCTTTTCTTATTCATGCTTTTTTGGGTATTATCTTAAATGTAATTTTCGTTTATAAGTTATGCTTAAATGGGGCAATTCGCATCTACATAAATTGAAATGTCAAGTGGATTCTTGAGCCGAATCACTGTTTTGAAATCAATTGAGGCCGTTTTTCGTTCATTCTAATCGTTTGTATATAATTAGAATTGGGGAGTTGAGAGAAGTTGAATTTTGATTGATTCGATTCTTCATTTAGGCTTTCAATTAAGTATGGGAATTCAAGTTCGGTGCAGACTGCAATGTACTGTTTTTGATTATCACTTTGATGAACATTGTTAGGTTATTATTTAATACAGCTGTGTATATGTAAGATTATTATATCATACAGTTGTGTAAATGTTAAATTATTATCTTATATTGTATATAAGTTTTATACATGTATGATATATACATTTTCTCTCAATATACAAATGGCCCAAGTATTTCTTTATGATAGCAGAGGTGGTTCCATGTTTTCTTTTTGTTGCACTCACACTTAGCCATTACAGCCACCGTACAACTCATTTTTCTAGTGAACACCTTTGTTCACCCTTTATTTCCTACCTTTCGGAAGCCCACAACTAAAGTTACAGGCCATTAAGAGGTAGATATTGTCGAGATGATGATGCCGATGTGCAGGTCACTGGAAACATCCCCACGCAATGCATGCGCTGCCCCATGTTGCCAGAAGTTCTTGATGTAGCACCACCTGTTCTGGAGCATGTCAGATCCACACTCAGTGTGAGCTTTATGTGTCTTCAACTTTGTAGGACTGATGTCAGCTCCCATGAACCAACACCCATTGACTGTGCAACATCAGCACCGTTGACCATTTACCAGTGACCAAATTTTTGACTAGGTGCATTCTGACTTTTTTTTTTGCATCTAGGATCCATTTTTGCTGTATGTTTTTTTAATTGGAATACTCGGTTTTATAATACATCTATTTTATCCTTAATTGATGTGTTTGGTAATCTTGATATTGCCAATGAAATCTAGAACTTGTTACTCGGTATGTTAGACTAAGTGGTGTTCACAACTTGAAGCTCACATACAAACTTTATCAAATTTGACAGGTGAGTGAATTATTATGTATCACAATTTTCTGAAATTCTTTTGAGATCAACAATATATGAATTAGTTCTTTCTAATTCTATTGGCACCAAATTGGTTTATGTTTACCATGAGTAAGGATAATTGTTTTAGTTTTTAATGGTGCTTTATGATGAGTTTGAATCGTCCATAAATTATATTCTACATCAGAATTCTTTATCAATAGTTTCCCAAGCTATTTATAAGTTAGTTGATGATGAGACATTTTCAGATTGATCATATTTAAACTCAAATCATCATTCTTGCTACTCTAGTTGTTCTGTGGATTTCTATGTTTGTTTTTCTTTTTGTAGGTTCATTTCCCTATCCAAAGATAGGGAATTATGTCAAATGACATGAAAATAAAACGTCTCTTCTTGTCTGTAATTTCTATAAGAATAAAGGTCATTTTCTTAAAGTATGTTATACATCAAAATATTATTCAGAATATGTCTCAAGTCTATGAATTATTATCTATGGAATCTTATTCTTAGTTTGGTCTTACTTCATCTCTCCCTATGAAAGATCTATAGGATATGGTTAACTGTATTTATTTGGTTATGTTGGTTACTACAAGACTTTGATGTTGATTGTTCCATTGTGATTAAATTTCACTATGATAATTAAAGTGTTATTCAAATTACTCATTATATTATTTTCTATAGGACATATTCATGCTTCAGTATGTTTTCTTTCAAGACAAATTACCTGTTATCTATATTAAACCTCTTTGTGTAAGATTTGTTGATTTATGAATCCTACAGCTAAATTCTAATTTCTTGATTTAATGCAAACAAAACAACATAATGTAGATTCGTTGTCGATTCAATTGTAATTTTAATGTTCTGGGAAAATTGGCTCATCATTCTGCAATTGCAAAACAGAAATGATATTTTGTGTTCAGAAAGATGAATGCAATTGCTATTCAGATTGGTAAAATATGTTCGCCTGAAATTACAATCCTAACTCCAAAACAATGGTGATGATTTTCTGTGAATATTTTTTTCTGTTCTTGATTGATACTTATTCCAGGCGAATCAATTGAATCATTCTGCATTTTGCTGTTCTAAGATGGGAGATTTTTATTGGATTAATGTCATGCATATTGATGAACTGATTTTTAACCTGGCTTCTGTTACTGAATGCAGAGTTGTGGATAATTCTAAAAGGACTTTCGTGCCGCCAAAAGAGATTCATGTGCAAGCCGCACATACAATGCCGCCTGAGAAAGTTGAAATTTTCAAATCCTTGGAGGATTGGGCGGAGAAGAACATATTGATTCATCTGAGGCCAGTGGAGAAGAGCTGGCAACCACAAGATTTTCTTCCTGACCCAGCATCTGATGGATTCCTCCAAGAGGTCGATGAACTGAGAGAGAGGACGAGCATTATTCCCGATGACTACTTTGTTGTTCTGGTCGGAGACATGATCACGGAAGAAGCTCTTCCTACTTACCAAACCATGCTCAATACCTTTGATGCTGTGAGAGATGAAACAGGCGTCAGTCTGACGCCTTGGGCTATCTGGTCCAGAGCTTGGACAGCGGAAGAAAACAGGCATGGGGACCTACTCAACAAGTATCTTTACCTATCTGGACGAGTTGACATGAGGCAGATCGAGAAGACCATTCAGTACTTGATCGGCTCTGGAATGGTGAGGTTTTTGGTGTCTGAGAAATTTTGAATTGCTGTTGCTGTTTTTCTTCATTATTTTTTGTCCTGTGTGATGCGGATGATGCAGGATCCAAAATCAGAGAACAATCCCTATTTGGGGTTCATCTACACTTCATTTCAAGAGAGGGCGACTTTTATCTCTCATGGGAATACTGCCAGGCAGGCCAAGGAACACGGCGACATGAAGCTGGCACAAATATGTGGCACTATTGCTTCGGACGAGAAGCGCCATGAAACAGCATACACGAAGATAATTGAGAAGCTCTTCCAAGTGGACCCAAATGGGACGATTCTTGCGTTGGCAGACATGATGAGGAAGAAAATTTACATGCCAGCTCACCTTATGTACGATGGGTGTGACAATGACCTCTTTGACCACTTTTCTTCAGTCGCCCAACGGCTTGAAGTTTATACGACAAAGGACTACACCGACATATTGGAGTTCTTGCTCGGCCGGTGGGAGGTTGAGAAGCTCACTGGACTTTCACCGGAAGGAAGAAATGCCCAGGAATACGTCTGTGGACTCCCCCAAAGATTCCGGCGATTGGAAGAGAGAGCCCATGATAAGGTTAAAAAAATGCCCAAATATCCTTTCAGCTGGATCTTCAACAAAGAAATTCAGCTCTAGTTGTGCTAATCGATATTATATATATATATATATGTGTGTGTGTGTGTGTGTGTGTGTGTGTCTATTAAAAGGTGAGTTTCACCTTGTTGCAAAATAATGATGAAAATAAACAGGTATTTGAAATGGGATTTTCTATTTGTTTACTGTTGAACTAATGTAGCCTAGTGCATCTGATGCAGCAACTTCGAGTATAATTCATTAGTTTTGTTTGTTTCTGTATTTTCTATGCATGCTGCGTCCGTCCTTTCTTAAAGATTTATGAATCGTATGATTGTTGATGTTTGGTCTTTGGATGAGGAATCAAAGCAAAATCTACTAATATTTGTGTATATTATATGTATCTATACGTATGTATGTATATTGATGTGTTTATTGTCTGTATACATCTATATGTGTTAATGTATATACACATGTATTATATATATATATCTGTATGTGCGTGTATGTGTTGAAATTTTGATTATTGAAATGGGGCATTATACTTGTTCAGCTTCTTTAGTATTCAGTTTTTCTTCTTTTGTAATTCAAAAGGATTGATATTAATTTGTATTTGATCATGATCAAAAACATAATGCAAATATGTAAACATACACACATGCGCGCGCACGCACACACACACACACACATGTAATGTGCGTCATGATTTACTAAATTTTATATAGACATTACATTTTGTGTGAAATTGTATATTGCCCATGATTGGATTTTCAGTAGTCATTGCAATAACAATGGAAAAAACAATGGTTGGAATTTGGATAGCTATTGTATAAAAACATGTGGATTGGGTGAGGTCATGGGTCAAGTGACAGATCTGACGCCCTAGCTTGACCCAACCATGATCCATGTTATGATGCTAAGCCAAGCATGGACTTGGGAGCCAGGCCAATTGCAATGCTAAAAGCAACACATTGATGTCCCATTCAGGCTTGACACATCATGAACCTCCACATGGGCTAGGTTGTGTCATGTTGTGTTGAGCCACCCATCACATTTGACATCTCTACTTGTATTAGATACTAAGCCTTTAGTGCGATCTCATTCAAAAACTTATCAATGACTTAAAATTCATATGTGGAATAATAATTCTGGATATCAAATATTCTATCTTCTTTCTCTAGAATAATAATCATGAACACTAGAAAATATAGAATAACAAACTTGGATACTTGCAACCAATTTTGTTCATTAAAATAAGAACACCAAACAACAGACAATCTTGAAAAATGTGATGGGCACGTTAGTCCGATTTGCAAATAATGACAAATATATTATACAAAGTATCAATAACTATTCAAATAGTCACCAACATTGTCTTAGTCTGATTGATGAGATGCCGAGGTGACACCTTCGAGATCATGAGTTCGATCTCCATAAACTATTATCAATTGTTGTGACATAAAACATTCTCTTAAGGTATAAGTGGATTGCCCCAAGCCAAGGGGATATCATCTGGTTAAAAAAAACTAATCAAATAGCAATAATGCTTAGTGTCCAAATACATCCAACCACACACGACTATCTATCATAACTAATATATTGGGGACATTAGCCTATGAAAATCAACATAAATTTTAAGTTGATTGCTAGTTATCTAATCAAGTAGTCATAAGTATATCATAACATTCATAAAATAATAATTATAAAAAAATTTGAGGGGCAGCTCCATCCATGCCAATCAGTTCCATCATTTTGCTTCAATGACAACCTCCATCCATCTAAATCAATCAAATTATATGGTAAACTAGCCACTCCTTATTGCCTATGTATTAACCAATTCAGTGTCAAGAGAATTGTAAGTTGAGCAAATGCTTAGGTGGTAATGGCTACACAAACTAGGGCATGCTATCGGGCTAGCTAGATGATAACTATGAAAATTGAAGTTATTCTATTATCTTTTGAGCTTAATTTCACTAAAAATAAATAGTAAATTTTCATTTTTATTTGTTAATAAATTAAAGGTTGAAAATGGGATGCCCCGAGTTGGCACAACCTATTTTTTGTGGCCGAAATGGGCCATCATGCCGGGATGTGTCATGTCGGGATGCCTCTAAAAGAGGGCAGCCTGGTATGGCCCATTTGCATGCATGCTTCATGAATCTTGTTGGGTCATGCTTGGCCTACTTTGCTCGAACCTGATCTTGCTTGGTTCAAGTCCATGTTGGCCTAGTCCGACCATCTGAAACAAAATTTGTCTGCATGGGCTTGCATGCCATAGCATATCATATGTTGCGACTTAGTTTTGATACCCAAACTTAATGTTTATAACACAATCCCAAAAGCTTGTTGGTCGATTGTCTCTTCCAATGGAATTCAACTAGTATATGAGCTAAAAAAGTGGTATAATAAACTTAAGTTTATATATCGATCCAACATGGATTGTGTAGGTAGTTTGATCAACTAATATAAAATTAATTGCTACTCAAGTTGAGTAGATAGACTTGAGTTTATAGAATGATACTTAAATTATAGGATTGACTTATTTTCCTTTTATACGATGATGTTTTCTTTAGTATTTAAACAATGTTATGTTCATTTATCAGATGAATGATAGATAAGTGTGTAATTTCCTATGTATTCTTTTAACATAAAAGGTAGATTTCATTCTTTGACTATTACTTCCAAGTATAATTTTCTCATAGTTGTGTCCTTGATATTTAATACTAAAACTACAAGTTAATTTGTTATTGGGCTATTCATATCTCTATCCTTTTAGATAATGCACCAACTATTCTTGATGATTGTGTCAATTATTTTCTGACCACTAATGTCTCAAGGCTATGAAATAATGAGGTACTAAACATGTTTGTACTTTCGACTTCATAAAGATCAAACTCAGAATAATTAACATACATCTTGCTATGAATCTCAGTTATATAATTCAAACAAGAGAAAATGACTTCCATGATTATCACCACCATGTAATACTCTTATACTTGCATGTATCCAATGACATACCTATCAAACTGAATTATGACTAACACATGACTCTATACTATGGTGAAAATATTAGGTTAGATTTTCTACTTATCTCTACATTACTTGAAAGTTGATTCTTCTAGAATCTATATAATGAATTTGTCTTAATCATGTTTGTGATTTTGGTCATAAGCATCATATTTATCACAACTAAACTTAGCTACTTTCAATTAATGAATTTTATAGAAAATTACTAGCCAATTGAAGATGAAGAAGATAACGTTGAAGAATAACTTAGGAACTATGAAAGTAATAAAAATGAGGACAATTATGAGAAAGATCTATTTTGGAGTTGAGCAAATGAATAAAATAAAGAAGATGATTACTATGAGGTTGTGATATTCTTCAAAGTCATGACCTCGAAGGAATTTCATACATATAACTTCAAGAAATCTGAGTGAACAAGTGAGAAAGACAAGAATGAGAGAGATAGAAATTATAAAGAATTCATTCAAAGACAAAGTAGTGGGGGCAAAAAAAAAGTAGTGACTATGCACTACAACATGAATTTAGGGGTATTGAAACAAACTGATAAAGAAAATCTAAAAGAAAATTATGATTATACACAATACTATGACTTTGGTATTACATAATAAAATAGTCCATTAGAAGCTCAAAGACAAAATAGTGATTGTATACAACAATGTGACTTTGGAATTACAAAATAAAATTGGTCAAAATGAGTTATAGGACAAAGCTTTAGTTTTGTAGAATATCATGGCTTTAGGGTTATAGAATAAAATGAGCAAAGAAAAACTAAAATGCAAAGCCATAGATATTCTTAGCATCCAACTTTGGGAACATAGGAAGAAAAAGATTAGTCTAGCATTGAGGAATAAGTCACATGATTAACCAACGTTCTAGCATCTAAAGATAAAAGGGCCAAGGATGCAAGTGTAACATGGCGTAAGATAGAGTAAAACAACAAAAAAGAAAAAAGTACAATAGCATACTAAGAAGTTAACAGACATCAAAATTTTTTTTTGGGAAACAACCCAAGAAATTTTATTTTTCGCATGCGTATAATAATAAATACCCTATGTCCGTTACATAATTGTACACATCTAACTTTTCATGAGGATAGTCATGAAATTTAAACTCCATTTTGATTGTCAATATTTCTAATAGAAGTCACTCCACTATTTTGAAATCATATTACACTAAAATATAATCAAATAACAAAATATTTTCATTGAGATGATGTATTTTTTTTACTGAGAGAGAAGTTATTGCTCAGGGAAGAATTATAGCTTTATGTATAAATTTATTTGGTATTCAAATTATCAAATATTCTTGAGTATTTTGATATTTTTATATAATGTGTAAACATGAGAAAATGAAATAAATGAATCAATTTCATGACTTTAGAGTTTTGATAGATTTTAATAAAAAGTCATGAAATTTATAAAATTTTGAAGATTTTTAGTTAATTGGTAAATTATGAAATATCGAGTAGTTTTGGCATCTGTTATTGGTTGAAACACTACATAATATGTCATGAAAATCTTTGTATGTCATGTCTTTACCATCTCATTGTATAATTATTTAATTATGTAATATATTTTTTATGACTACGATATTATCATACAATAACAATCAAACTTATCTCATAACAATTAAACCTAAATAGTTGTGATATTAATTTCATATTATAATAACCAAGCACCCCATAGTACTAAAAATCATGACTTCTTCTAAATACTGTAATTTTATCTTTAATAATATTTTGTATTCTCAATTTGGGGCCACAACCATTTTACAAAGTCATGATAATTATTCATTGCCATAACTTTTAGACAAAAAATATTACAGAGAATATTTACTTGAGTGTGACCATTCCCAAATGTCATAATTCTTGTCATCATGAGAAAGTAAATTAAGGACTTTTATGTTAGGTAATTGTTAGTGTCATTATATGTTTGCAGCACCATGATTATATTATATATGAAAGAATATTTAGAAGTTAATCATATCATTTGACTTCTAAATGAATATTTAATTTCTAAAGGAGAAAAAGAGACATTTAGAAGTTAAGCATTTAGAAGCCATCTTTGGTCATGACAAAGATGGTTGATCATTCCAGATTTTTACAAAAATAACTTTAGAAGCTAGGGCTGGCATAAACCGTAGAAAAAATGAATATTTTTTTTAAAGAAGGGTTTGGGAGGTGACCCAAATGACTGGTAGCTGATGACACAACTTGATTTTTTTTTTAAATTATTTTAGCAAAGATCTAGAATAGAATAGCTTTTCTTTGAGTCATTTTTTTGGATCTAGAACTTCATTTGTCAGAAATATGAATATGAACAAGGATTACTTAATTATTTTTTTATGATATAATGGTTGTATTATATTTGAACAGGAACAAATCACACTAATCTGATGATTCAGCAAAGCGTATTCACCTTGTTCTTCACCACATATATTTTATAGGTTGTTACAATCTATGTGAAATTTTCATTGAAGTAATTTAATGGTTGAACAATTTCTTTTATTTTGGAATCAATAAGAGTTTCTTAAAAAGAAAGTTAGATCTAATAGATTAGTGTGCACCCAAGTCACTTGTTCCTCATGCTAGAATTGAATGCCCTTAAATTATTCTATCTTGCTCTAATGTATGAGAGGCCCCATGAGTGACACAAAGAATGCAAGATCCTGAGGATCGGTGAACAACATATTAAGAGGATGTGTGAGGCTAACAATAGGAATTAAGGGAACCCTATCAGTTCATGTAGAGAATTTCCCATTTTACTCAAAGATGAGAAAATGTAGTGATTCTTTAGATGAATCACTGGAGACATCACATTAATCTTTTGAGTGATCTATGTCCCCATGTTGGCTTGGATCCAATTAAAGGGAAGAGAAAACCCTCAAGGATTTAAAGAAAGAGGTACCAACCATTTGCAAATACTTGCAACACATATGTCTAGGGAAGCAAGAGACTTGCAGTCATCAAAAATGAGTATGAAGTATTTAGAAATAAAAATATCAAATTCTCATAAGACAACTTGAAATACGAGTAACCATTTAAGTCTTAGGCTTCTAGGGAAGCAAGATAATCTAAGTGCTGAAAATGTGTAGCTACAAGAAGAGATCGATGGCTACACGACAAATGTGCTTGATAGATTTCAACTTTTCTATAGAAATAAGCCATGATAGATAAGTTTAAAGGAATTAGATACACTACAACACTTTGTGTTAGCATCTGCTTCTACAAGAGATTTGATCCAGTCCAATTTATTTTTATGAATTTCTTTTGCCCATTTTTTAGAGTTTTAGTACATGATTTTTGTAATCTTTTAGTTAGCAACCGAAACATCTTTTTAAATGATTCAAATAATGTAAATCTTTAGTAGTTTGAATAGTTGGCAATTCAAATCAATTATTATTAATCTCTCTAGGAATGATATCTAGACTTACGTCCATTTTTACTACTTGAATGACTTGTGCACTTATAGTGTTATAGACTAAATCTAATTATAATCATTATTCAAAAGTGAGTGATTTAGTCCATACAGTAAAAACTAGTCAATTTATTAGAGACTCTTTTGTTTGGCATAAACATGGGAAAATAGTTGTGCTACAAATAACAAAGCACTATGTACATAGAAGTGTGATTCAAATATTCCAATAAAATATGTCAATCCCAATGATAAATGTGAAACAATCTTGAAGAATGTTATTAGTTCTTCATTCAATCCAGATGTTACTGACAATATCTCAATATCATTAGCAAAATAATTTTATGAAATGCTAAAATCATCAGAAGAAGAGGTTTGGCTAATTCATATGACTACTCAATGTTATCTACGGTGGATAGAATAATGAATTTAAAGGTAAAATATTTATTTTAAGAGATATGTTTTGATAAAATATGCTAGTTTTTATCTGAATTATTACCAAATAATAACATTATTATAGATAGCTTTTAAAGTACAAAGAAAATGCAAGAGTTGGGTTTGTCTTTGGAAAAAAAATATTACTACATTAATAGCTACATGATATATTGTGGCATAAATAGGGAAGCAATTGCATGTAATTTTTATAACTATTTTCGGTACAAAAAAATACTGCATGTAAAAGGAAGAAACCAAATATTCCTCGTAAGAAGATATATTATTTCTTATTGACTCATCATTTGTAAATATTATTTACATCTAAAACCACTATTAATGACATGAGTTGGCACAAAAAGCATATTATTAAAGATGGTGTGATGTGATATTGCTCAGATTTTCATTCTTAGAAACATTTTGATAATTGACATCCATCTTTTGTAGATGAATGTGAAAATATTAGATTAGAGCCGTGCTTAGATGGATTTTAGTCATTTGGACAAATAGAACAATAATACTCTTCTTGTCTAGTTATTATTACACCTTATAATTTACTACCATGGATGTGCATAAAAGATGAGTATATAGTTTTATGTATTATCATGCTTAGTCTGAGAAACCCAAAAGACAAGTTAGATATTTTCTTGTAGCCCTTAATTGTGGAGCTCAAAAAATTATGGGAGGATTGTGTCGAATCATATGATATATTTAGAAAGAAGAACTTCAAAATGCTAGCATCACTTATGTAGACTATAAGTAACTTTCTTTCATATTCAATATTATTATGATAGAGTGCTATAGAGAAATTAGCTTGTCCTTATTACTTGGAGGACTTAGATATATTTTCTCTGAGTTAAGGAGAAAATATTTCTTTGTTTGATAACCACCATAAGCTTTTACACTTTCATTTCAGATGAATATTGATGTATTTACTAAAGGCCATATAGTTATAAAAGGTGCACCACATTTGAGGTCAGATGCTGAAATATTAGATGTAATTGAAAGATATGAGTTCAAAAATATTACAGATGTTGATGTACGTAGTATTAATGTGTAAATTTCAAAGAATTATATTTTCATTGCATGTACCTATATTTTAAAAGAATAATATAAAACTTCATCCAATCATTACTAGGATAGATGATTAGCTTCAAATATTACTTGGTGAAGATGAAAACTATTTGGACATTGATGATAATCGTGTTGAAAAAGATAATGAGGAATTAATTGTAGAATTAAATAATGATAAATATATAGATGAATATAATTTGTTAGAAAATTCTGATGATGACTAGAAATTTATTAACTTTCATTTTATGTTGTCATGCTTATTTTGTAACTATTATAATTTGGATGTTAAATGAATTTTTTTTTCACTTTTGTAAATGTTAATATGTTTATCATTATGTTTTGTCATTATGACATTTTCATGATATGTTTTTATTGTCTCTATATTTTTTGATATTTATATAACTTGATTTAGATATGAGATGTAACTATTCAAGGTGCCAATGATCTCAATATGTGGGGATGGGTAGAGGAAGTCAATTAACAATGTATGGAGTAAATCTATACTTCCAATGATGACAACACTATAGATATCTTTCCGCATTCTCCTACATGTACAGAGAATATGTTGGCATCACCTCATCATGTCACACATGGATTGACTGCCACTAATATTCTGTATTCATCTTATTTTGCACCAGAAGATATTGTTAGCTCCATCTCACTTATCTTAGGAGGCCCATGTGTTGGTTTGCAAAATCGATACCAATTGGATATTCACAATCCATAGTTATATGCCAAGTTATGAGAAAATCTTCATTCAACTCATAATTTACAATAAATAGTACAAAGCTTTCTGAAATTTACTTCATACATGCATTATCATTTTTAATTATTTTTGTTTGAAAAAAATGTAATTAACAACTATGAAAGAAATTATAAGTAAATGATTAAAGTTAAAATATGATAATTTCAATTAATAACAAAATATGATTTTGCTACTTAACGAACATTATCATTTACAATTTAAAATAGTTTTTACATTATGAAGTTTTGGATAATAAATAAAAAAAAGTAAATATTAACTTCAAAGTAGTAAATGGATTTATTTTGTTTATATGTATATGTATATACTTTTGTTAAATTACTCACATGTTTATTCCTTTTGGTTCTCGTACAATCAAAAATATAATTAAGGAGAAACTAGTTGTAGAGAGTATAAAGTGGAGTAAAGTACTCACAATATGAAAAAATTTTATTGGGAAGAATTGAGGTACAATGTTCATGCATGTACTTAGTTTTTTAATTTGATCTAATATGAAATATTCTTAGAATAAATACATTGCAATGTATTCTTGTTTTATTTAGTCTTTGCAAAAAAAATATAAATGAAATAATGCTTTGGTAGTACTAGTGAAGGATACATGGAAACATGTGGCTTGTGTGAGATACAATGACAAGCTTGGAAAATAGAGAAAAAAATATGATAAAGATACAAATCCTAATAATATCTCCCTTAATATTTGGATTGAGTGATGGAAATGCTATAATATTGAGGAGTTAAAGGTCTTGTCTCAAATGGCCTCACATAATCATCAATCATATACATCATTTGAAGGATCATGGTCTTCAAAATGAATTGGAGATTCAAAGGCAACTTACCAACATTCAATAAATTTTGTAAAATCATCCATAAATTATTATTATTTGAATTTTTTGAATATATATAATAATATATGTATGACAATGTATCAAGTACCTCAATAGTAACTATTATTTTTTTAAGGAGGCTAAATTGAGATGTTCACCAACACTGTTTGAGATTTTTAAGTGAATGCACAAAAAGAATGATAAATCATTTGTTGATAAGTGGTCAGATGATATTAATATGAATTTCTCAATTTATACTTATAGTATCATATAATTTGCAATTAATAAAAGATAATAATGTAAAAATTTTTTTTGGCATTCACTAGATTTAATATGAAAAGTCAAGTAATTTGTTTGCTATAACTTCTTTGTTATTATATATGGATTCATTAAATATAATAATGATGTTGGGTGATGCCAATTTTATGTGCTGATATATATTTTACTTGAATATAATAATGATGAGTTTAAAAATTGTAAGAAGCTATGAATAATATGGTTGTCATTGTTTCACAATTGACATATCCTTCTACAGAGATGCTAAAGATTGATGTTGCTCATATTTAATTTTAGGTCTTCAGAGTGGAACTGAAAAATGGTAAGTGCATGGTCTTGGTATCCATGCATCTGCATTTTATTCATGTTCTATTTGGGGTTCTTCATCATCATTTTTCTAATTACAATAATTTATTTGATGAGAGGTTGCATGAGGATATGCAGGAAATTAAAGTTACATTGTAAAGAAAAAATGAGATGATACAATAAAAGAATAAAGAGATGCAATAACAGAATGGAAAGATGCAACAAAAGAAGGAAGAGATGAAAAATAAAATTGAAGATTAAAAAAAGTGAAGCTGAAAGAATGAAAAGAGAGGAGAAAAGAAAGAAAAGAGTGGAGGAAATACAATAGAAGATTTTGAAGATAGAGACAATTATATGCAAGTTGGCAGGGCATCATCTCTTTTTTATCATTTTGAAGAGGATCCATCTAAATCTTTAGAGGACAATACACATCTTGACAAGGACTCCATTATTTTTGATGATGTGTTATTAATTTTTTGCAACAAAAGTTTTGTTGTGAAATTTTGATTTTTGTGTTATTATTTTTTCAATTAAGTTATGAATGTGTATTATAGTTGATGGACTTTTATGTTTGTTATATGACGTGTTACCTTATAGTGGATGTTATGTGAATGTCATTTGATAAATAATATGTAAATGTTCTTATTTGATTGTAGATTATATGGGTTTTGTATGTATTTGTGTATTGTATACAGCACAAACTGCACAAATGTGACATGTTCCTATTATAGAAATTAGAAACATAAAATGGTATTTTAAAATCCATTTCTACTTTAGAAACAAATATTGCATTTCTATTTTATTCTATTGCTAATTTTTTGATAGAATTTGAGATCCAGTTTCCATTGCTAAAATTAGTGATAGAAAAATTCTGTGGCACAATATATAAACACCCAGATGTTATCCATTTCTAAAATTTATAAATGAGTACTTTCAAAATGGATCTTTCCATTTCTAATAACATTGCTATTTGAACATTGTGACAGAATTAAAAACAGAAAATTAAGTATTTCTAATTTTGTCTTTTCTTGTAGTGAATATATATATATGTATATTGATATATGTATATTTAACACACACACACACACACACACACACATATGTACATATATCTGATAAATGTATATATATATATAGATATAAGTATGTGTGTGTGTGTGTATTTCTGTGTTTGATTCTGTGTTTATATATATTTATTTACAAGAAAATAACAAAATAGAAATAGACAATATAGATGCCTAACTCCATTGCTAAAGTTATAAATAGAATTGAAAGGGATTAGAAATGAAAAGTAAACATTGCTACAAAATTTAGAAAAAGAATAATAATTCATCACAATTCAAAGGGATGGATTATTGGGCTTTAAATGGACATGGAATTAGAAATGGAAATTAAAACAATTCAACCTTCTTTCACTATTATCACGTAGGGTCACTAGTAGATGAACTTGCATGGCATTTAGCAATAGAAAATTATGTTTCTACTTGTATTTGTTATTAAAAAATAATAAATTCTCTAAAAATTGTGATGGAAATGAATTCCATTTCAAATAGTTTAGAAATGGATTGCTGATCCATTTAGAATTTAGTGATGAAATGGAATTCTCTCGTACTTTTTGAAATGGAATGCAAGTATGTCGTTATTAGACTTTAATAAGTTCATTGACGAAATTGAATTTCATCACTGTTTTTGAAATGGAAATTTATTTCATCACTATTTGGCATTAATAATTTTTTGGAAGAACACTTTGTCCGTTTAATAATCATGTCAGGGTTTGAGCAAAATTATCACTAATTTTTCATTGCCCATCCACCTAATCGACATTGCTTTCCTATGTGGCTGTGTTTGTCACATTAATCATCTATCATTGAGCTGTGCAATTTAATTATTTTTCATCTCCCTATATTTACTCAGTAGTTTTTAGTGAAAATATCATTTTGGTATTAGGTATCAAAAATATTATTTTCCAGTTATATTGCATTCCTCCATGGTAACCACATGTTGAATATCCCTAATTTTTAGATAAATGATTACTTATATACCTAATATTAAAAATATTAGGCATATACATAATTAAATACACTCCAATTATAGATGAAAAAATTTGAGATTTATATTTTGGAGCATTGACACGCATCATTCTAATATTACATCCCATCTATTTCACATGAATTACAAGAATGACAAGCTAGTTGGCATTTTGAAAATATATGAACATAGCATAACATGATTTGACGGAAACCCTAAAAATTTTAAAAAATACATTGATTTCTTTCATGGGTTCTTTATTCTCTTGATTTAAAGATGGAATAGATGATATTTTTTGGCATTTCCATCAAATTCATTCTCTTTTCCACTTCCAAATAAATTGAACCTATTATGTATAAATATAAAGCACGCACGCACGTGCGCATGCACACGCACATATTAAGATTTTGATGAATTTATTTCGATGTACTTTAACATGCTTGTAGATAATATAGGTGTGTGTGTGTGTGTGTGTGTGTGTGTGTGTGTTCATGTATGTGTGTTTATATATGTTTATCTACAAGAAAATGAAAAATAGAAATGGAAAATCAAGATGTCTAATTCCATTTCTAAAGTTAGAAACATAATTGAAATGGATTAGAAATGAAAAGGAAACATTACTACAAAATGTAGAAACGAAAAAATAATCCATCGCTATTCGAAAGCGCAAATTATTTAACATTAAATAGAAACATAATTAGAAATATAAATTGAAATGGCTCAACCTTTGGTAGATATTATCACATGGGGTCAATGGCAGATGAACTTGCATAAAATTAGCGATAGAAAATTTTGTTTCTACATGTATTTGTTATTAAAAATAATAAATTCTCTAAAAATTTTGACAGAAATGAATTTCATTTTAATTAGATTAGAAACATATTGCAGGTCCATTTCAGAATCTAGCAATGCAATGGAAATTCCTTAAACTTTTTGAAATGGAATGTTAGTCCATTACTATTAGACTAATAATTTTGGCGATTGAATTGATTTTCATCACTAATTTTGAAATGAAAACTTATTTTATCACTATTTGATGTTAATAACTTTTGGAAGAACACTTTGTGTGTTCGATAATCATTTTAGGGTTTTGAAAAAATTATTACTAATCTTTCATCGCTCATCGACCTAATCGACGTTCCTCAATGGTTGTGTTTGTCACCCTAATCATCTATCATTGAGGTATGCAATTTAATTTTTTTCATCTCCACATATTTACTCCATAAAAATTTTAGTGAAAATAGTGATTTGGTATTAAGTATCAAAAATATTGCATACCTTCGTGGCAACCTCCTGTTGAATATCTTTAATATTTAGATAAAATCATTACTTATATACCTAAAATCAAAATTTTTAGGTATATACATAATTAAATACACACCATTTACAGCTTAATTTATATCCACAGAATGCAATAATTAAAAAGACACAAGGTCTTATAAGGGTATACATAATCTAGCATGGACATTGACATCTTTGATTATCAAAATAAAAATATAGATGATAAAATATGAGATTTATATTTTGGTGTTATGACACGCATCATTCTAATATTACCTCTCATCTATTTCACAATGTTTACAAGAATGCCAAGGAAGCTTGCATTTCGAAAATATACAAACATATCATAATGCGATTCAATGGAAACCTTAAAAATTTTAAAAAATATATTGATTTCTCTCATGTGCTTTGTATTCTCTTGACTTTAAGATGGAATAAATAATTTTTATGGTATTTTACATTAAATAAATTCTCTTCTCTACTTCCAAATAAATTGAGCCTGTTATGTATAAATATATTTATGTGTGTTTCTTTATATATATATATAATATAAAGTTTTTGATGAATTTATTTCAATGTATTTTAACATGTTTGTAAATAATATATGTGAGTGTCAACTGACTAATTATTAGAAAAGTGGATGTTCTCCTCAATTCCATATTCATACAAGTTGAGGAGAGTAATACTTTTATGTAACATTGATTTTTTTTTTGTTTTTTGCCAAAATAATTTTTTCATTTATTCCTTTAGCACGTGCGATTATATTTTACTTTTATGTAATTTTTGCTTAATTTTTGTTATTTCATCCATAATAGATAAATATAAAATTTTAGTTTTTTGCATATGAGAAAAAATATAACTGAAGGCTATTGATATATATCGAAGAGATTAATGCAACACCCATAATCTCATTTAAATGCAAATTTACTTATTAATGATATGAATACAATATTTTAATGATATTTATGTAATGTCATAAATATGTTACTACAAATTTATTACAAATAAATCACTATCTGCATTATTATTATGCAATATACATTGGTATCATATGTTATAGAAATGGAAAACATTATATAAACTAATTATCAATGGATGAATGTCAGATTAAGAGATGAGTCTTTAACTGATAAGTTTATAACATAGATTGATGAGTTTGTTGGCTTTGTTGAAAAGAACACTCAATTAATAGATAAAATAAAAATAAGATGCCCATGTAATGACCATAAATTTCATAATCAGAGTTTTCAAGATGTGAACACTGTGCAATTTCATCTTGCAAAAAATAAATTTTTTAGAGACTATTATGTTTGGTATAAATATAGGGAAATAGTTATGTCACAAACAATAAAACATTATGTACATAGAAGTATTGATTCAAATGTTGCAATAAAATATGTCAATCCCAATAATACATGTGAAGCCATGTTAAAATATAAGATTGGTCTTTCCTTCAATCAAATTTCATTAATAATATCCTAAAATTAGCAATAAAAGTATTTTATGAAATGTTCAAAGTATTAGAAGAAAAGATTTGACCCACTTAAAGTTATTTGCAGTGGTTAGAGTTTTGAATTTAAAGACAAAACATCATTTTTCAGAAAGGTATTTTGATGAAATTTGTGAATTATTATTTGAATTATTACCAAAAAATAATCTCATGACATATAGATTTTTAGTAAAAAAAAGTTAATGTGAGGTTTGAGTTTTCTTGTATAAAAATACATTACTACATTAATGGTTGCATAATATATTAGGGTGAAACCAGTAAAGTAATTGCTTGTAATTTTTGTTTCTATCATTGGTACAAAAGACATACTCCAAATAAAAGATAGAAAAAAAATGCTTTTTGGAAGAAAATGTATTACTTCTCATTGATTCCTCATTTTCAAAGTTTAATTGCATTTGAAGCTATTGCTAATGATATGAGTTGTCGCAAAAAGCATACTATTAAAGAATGTATGATGTAGCATTGCTTAGATTTCTCATATTAGAAACATTTTTATGATTTTCATCCATATTTTATAGATGAAAGTCAAAATGTTAGATTAAGTTTATGCACTGATAGATTTCTATTATTTGGACAATAGGGTATCAATTATTTTTTTATGGCCAGTGATTGTTATACCATAAAATTTACCATAATGGATGTGTATGAAAGATGAGTATATGTTTTTGTGTGTTATCATGTCCAGTTTTAGAAACCTAACGGACAAATTGGATGATTTCCTACAAACTCTTATTATGAAGCTAAATAATTTGTGGGAGCATAATGTGGAAACATATGATATATTTAGAAAGCAAAATATCCAAATGTGAGTAGAACCTATGTGGATAATAAGTAAGTTTATATCTTATTCAATATTATCATGATGGAGTACAATAAATAAATTAGCTTTCCTTACTACATGGAGGATTTTGATGTATTTTTTTTTTGAGAAAAGGAGGAAAGACTTCTTTGTATGATAACCATCATAAGTTTTTTAATATGGAATATCCATTTTAAAAGAATATTAAGGCAATTGGAAAAGCCAGATAGTTGTCAAAGGTGCATGACCTTTGAGGTTAGGTACTGAAATATTAGAGGTAGTTGAAATTTATGGCTTCAAAAACAATACAGATGTTGATGCTAATTGTATTAATGCATAAATTTCAAAGAATTATCATTGTGGTTGAAATGAAGTATCTTTTCTGATTTTCCTTATTGGAAAACCAACCTAATTAGGCACAACTTAGATGTGATGCACATTGAGAATAACTTTTTTGATAATATTTTTAACATTATTATGAAAGTAGAAGGAAAAATAGAAGATAATGCTAAAATAAGAAAGGATTTGAAAGAGTTCTGTTCACATCCAAAGTTACGTAGGGATTAATCAACAAATAAATTTTCTAAGGCTTGTTTACAATCTTATCAAGGATATGAAGGAAAGCTTTGTGCAAATGACTGATAGAGCTCAGGTTACCTAATAGATATGCATCTAACATGAGAATATTTGTTGATATAAAGAATCATAAGTTATTTGGGATGAAAATTCATGACTATCATGTCTTTATGTAGAGGCTGATATGCATAGAATTTTGGAAATTACTTCTAGAGAATGTTTGGGAAATATTGATTGAAATAAGCATTTTTTAATAATCTCACTTGTAATGTCATAAAAAAGGAAGACATGAAGTAATTACAAAATGATATACCCATAATTATATACATACTCAAGCATATTTTTCCTCCTAATTTCTTCGACTCCATGAAACATCTTCTGATCCACTTGCCTAATGAATCCATGATAGTAGGCCCTATGCAATACAGAAGGGTGTGTCCATTTGAGAGGTTAAATACTTTTTTTTTGCATCTAAAAATTTAAATGTATTTGAAGAATACATATTATTCTAATTATGTTTTTTTTTTTCAGATATCCTTGAAATTTGAAAAACAATGTTAGAAATAGTATCAAAATTGAAGGATCGATATGCAATACCCACTTAGTTGAATAAGCTTTGTTGTTTTTTGCTCACTACTTTTAATCACAAGTGTATAATTTGCATAACAAAATGTCACTAATTAATGATTATGGTATGGGGGATCGATTAGAAGAAGATGATATACTTTCTATTTTTATCTATGTGGATTGATCATATGGTAGAGCAAAATAAAGATAATTTTTAGATGACCAGGACTATCATGATGCACAAACATATATATTGTTAAACTATGAGAAAGTTACACCTTGTATTGAGTAAGATTTATAATCAAAATAAGTTCAATCTTGTTTTTATAGAATTTATGCTAAGGAATTAAAACAAAGAGAACCACATATTAATGATATTGTGATTGATGCCAAGATTGACAAAGATTTCACATTTTGGTTTGAAAATTTTGCTAGTATATAACATCATTTTTGCTTCTAAAAATAACATGCCACATTATATAAGTATCATTTTTGTTTCATTTTCTAGGTATATTTTTTATCTTCAAATATTTGTAATAGACAAAAAGATCTTGTAAAAGGATCATTACAAAGTTTATAGATATATCTCATATATTATGTAAATGGATACAAATTTTATACTTTTAAATATGGTTTAAATATAGCTGCAATGAATAATGGTGTATGCATTAAGTGATCTAACTCTATTGTGTCTAATATTGACTTTCATGATCAATTGATTGCAATTTTATACTTAGAATAACCTACTTTTCTAATTAAGATGACAATTCTATTTAATTGTGAATAGTTTGACCATATTCAAACTTTGGGTACTAGAATTCATCATCAATACAACCTTGTAGATATTCACCATAAGAAATAATATCATAAGTATGAACCTTTCATTCTTATGGTGCAAGTAGAACAAGTGTGTTACACCACTTATCCAACCACAAGAAGGAATATTTGTGACTGATATATTTGTTAAATAAAACTTAGATTAGTTGTGGAAGTTATTGAAAATGATATCATTGTGATACCATTGCATGTACCTATATTTTAAGAGAATAATATGGAATTTCATCCATTCAATTCTATGGTTGATGATGGCCTTGAAATATTGGTTGGTGAAGATGGAAACTATTTGGTTATTAATGATGCATATATTGAAGAAGAAAATAAGAAGAATTAAATACACAATCAGATGAGGATGAATATGTTGATGAAAATGATTTATTAGAATTTCTGCTGTTGAGTAGATATTTATTGACTTCGATGTTAAGTTGTGTTACTTATTTTATAACTAATACAATTTGAGAATTAAATTAATAAAAATAATTCACAAATATAAATGTCAATGTGTTTCTTATTATATTCTGTTAGTATGATATACACATTATATTTTGTTATTATCTTTGGATTTTCCAATGTTTATGAAACTTGAATTAGGTATGAGATGTGACAATTCAAGTGGCTGAGAATCTCAATTCATGGGGATGAATAGAAGAAGTCAACTAATAGTTTTTAGAGGAGGAATTCAATATTTATTCAATGACAATAATATTACAAATATCTCTCCGCATTCTCCTACATGTATAGATGATACATTAGTATCACCTCATTTTGAAACACACATATTACCTACCATTGATATTCTATCTTTATCTCATTCTACACCAATATATATTATTAGCTTCATCCCACCTATCTTAGGAGGTTTGTACATTGCTATTATGGCATCAACAATCATTAGATATTCAATATCCATTGTTTGTATTCAAAGGTATGATAAAATATTTATTTGGCACACTATTAACAATAAATAGTATATACCTTATATAAATTTACTACAAACATGCATTATCAATATCATTTTTTTGTTTGCAACAAATTTAAATTAGAACTTGCATGCAAATATAAATATATCATTATGTTTAAAATATGGTAATTTAAATTAAAAACAAACAATGATTTTGTTACTGATCCAATATTATCATTGAGAGTTAAAATAATGTTTTCATAACAAAGTTTTGGATAAATAATATAAATGAAGAAAACATTAACTTAGTAATAGAAATATGAATGTTTTTTGTTTATATGTATATGTATGTGCTGATGTTAAATTACTTACATAATTATTCCTTATGTTTCTCCTATAATCAAAAAAAATTAAAAAAAAAACTAGTTATGGTGGGTATAAAATAAAACAAAGTACCATCACAAAAGAAGAATTTTATTATTGAAAAGAATTTGAAGAATAATTTTATTCCATGTATCAAAATGTCCAATTGTTTTATAATTAAATACAATATAAAGAAATGCATCACAATATATTGTTTTTTATGTTTTTTGTAGAAAAAATATAAATAGAATAACACTTTGTTAATCTCTATAAAGGATATATGGAAACATGTGACTAGTGTCAGATATAATGATAATCTTGGAAAATAAAGAAAAAAGTATGGTAAGGATACAAAGCCAAATAGTGTTCCCCTAAATATTTGGATAAACTCATGAGAATATTGAAATATTGAGGAGTTCAAAGAATTGTTCCAGATGGCATCACAAAATCATCGATCAGAGAAATCATGTGAAGGATCAAGACCTTCCTAACATATTAGAAGTTCAAAACAACTTACTAACATTAAGTAGATTTGGTAAAATTATCTTTCCTAATAAATTTTGATTTTAACTTTGTGAATAAAAATAATACTAAAGTTATGATAATATATCATGTACATCATTAGTAAATATTATTTATTTTTTGGAGGCTAAGTTGGGATGTCTACTAATACAATTTGAGGTGTTTAAGTGAATGCACAAAAAGAAGGATGAAATATTTGTAGATGAGGGATCAAATGATATTAATATGAGTTTCTCATTTTTATACTTTCAGTGTGTTATGTAATTTGCAATATATTAAAGATAAAATGTAAAAAAATTTAATCCTTGGCAATCATATGAATTCATTTCTAATGTCAAGTATCTTTTTTTATTAACATTATTGATGAGTTATTATATATGGACTCCTTAACTATAATGACTTACTTCATTTTTATATTAATATTTAGTTGGGTGTTGACAATTTGATGTGCTGGTTTCAATTATATCTGAATATAGTTTTGGTGAGTTATATTGTATTGTAACAATTATAGAAAGATATGAAGAATATAGTTGTCATTGCTTCACAATTGATAGATCAGTATATATAGGCTCTAAATATCAATGTTGCACATATTTACCTTCAGGCTATTAAAGTGGAGCAAAAAAAATGGTGAGTGTTCAGTCTTGGTATTCATGCATCTATATTTTATCAAAGTTCTATTTGGAGATCTTCATCTTCACATTCCAATCATAATAATTTATTTGATGAGTAGTTGCGAGAGTAGATTCATAAAATTCAAGATACTTTGCAAAGAAAAAAAATAAGGAGATACATCAAAAGAATGAAGTGATGCAAAAGCAAATTAAAGAGATAAAAAAAAAGAGAAGAAGATTGAAAAGAGGGGAGGAAATATAATTGAAAATTTTGAAGATCGAGAATAATTTTTTTTGTAAGTTGTCAGGGGCTTCATCTCTTTTTTATCATTATGAAGAAGATCCATCCAAAACTTTAGAGGAGAATACTCATATCGACAATGAGTCATAGATGTTTGTTATGTTGTTTTATAATAATTTTGCAAGTAAATTTATTGCGTTAACCTTTTTTTTCTATTTATGTTATTGAATGTAAATATATGTGTATTGGGATGGTTGAACTTTGATATTTGTTATTTGATATTATACTTTTTAGTGGATGTTATGTGAATATTATTGGATGAATAATGTGAAAATATAAACTAGATTGTAAGGTATATGATTTCTATATGCATTTGTAAATTATATACACCAGACAAAAACTACAAAAAAGAAAAATAAAAAAGTGTTACAATTCCTATTCTAATTTATAAAGTGAATTTGTATTTCGATTTCATCACAATTTTAGTATTGGATTAGAAACATAAACTGTGATCCCAATTTTATTGCTATAATTAGAAATGACAAATTTTCATAACATATATTAGAAATGCTGGAATAATTTTCTTTTCTAAAATATAGAAATGAACATTTTATAAATGAAATATTTTTATTTAAATTTAGGTCATTAATACAACATTGCGATGGAATTAGAAATGGATTTGGCCATTTCTAATTTACTTCTTTCTTGTAGTGAATAGATATGTGTGTGTGTGTGTGTATAAATATATCCTCATATATATAAATGTGTGTGTGTGTGTATAATGTATATAGAGATATGTACATATATCTATAAATGTTTATATATAAAGATATAAGTATATATATATATATGTGTGTGTGTGTGTGTTTGTTTGTGTTTGTGTGTGTATATATATATATCCACATTTTATACATGTTTATATATGAGTACATATATATAGATATATAAATGTGTGTGTGTGTGTGTGTGTGTGTGTGTGTGTGGAAGATGAAGCAGAAGGAGAAAAAAGGAGAATAAGAAAGAGGAGGAGGAGGAGGAAGAGGAGGAGGAGGAGGTGAAGAAGAAGAAGAAGGAGGAGAAGAAAGAGAAGAAAATGAACTAGAAGAAGAAGAAGAAGAAGAAGAGGAAAAAGAATAAGAAAACAAAGAAGAGGAAGACGAAGAAAATGAAGAAAAGGAATAGGAAATAAGAAGAAAAATAAGAAGAGGTAGAAAAAGAAGAAGTGGTAGAAAAAGAAGAAGAAGAAGAAGAAGAAGAAGAAGAAGAATAAGAGGAAGAAGAAGATGAAGAAAAAGAGGAAGAAAATAAAGACGTGCAAGAAGAAGAAGAGGAAGAGGAAGAAAAAGAAGAAGAAGAACAAAAGTTGATGAAGAAGTTGAAGAGGAGAAGAAGAAAATGAATAAGAAGTAGATAAAAGAGAAAAGAAGAAAAAGAAGAAGAATGAGAAGACAAAGAAAAAAGAAGAAGAAAAACATGAAGGATAAGAAGAAGGAGGAAGAGATGAAAAAGTAAATAAATAAGGAGGAGAAGAAGGAGTAGAAGGAGGAGGTGGTGGAGGGGAAGAAGGAGGAGGAGGAGGAGGAGAAGGAGGAGGATGAGGAGGAGGAGGAGGAGGAGAAGAAGCTGTAGAAGAAGAAAAAGAAGTATGAGAAGAAGAAGAAGAAATAGAAGAAGGATAAGAAGTAGAAAAAGGTAAAGAAGAAGAAGAAAATGATAAATATGATGGAAAAGAAGAAGATTAAGATAAGAAGGAGAAGAAGAAGAAGAATGAGAAGGAGGAGGAGGAGGAGGAGAAGGAGAAGAAGAATAAGAATAAAAAAAGTAAATGAAGAAGAAAAAGAAAAAGAAGAAGGTGAAGATGAAGAAGGAGAAGGCAAGGATGAAAAAGGATAAGAAGAAGGAATAAATGAAGGAGGAGGAGGAGGAGATGAAGAAGGAAAAGAAGAAAAAGACAAAAAAAAGCAAATGTATTACAAGAAGAAAAATAAGAAGAACAAAAAGTAGAAGAAGAATGAGAAGAAGAAGAAGAAGGAGAAGATGAAAAAGAAGAATTAGAAGATGAATGAGAAGTATAATAAGAAAGAGAATAAGAAGAAGAAGAAGAATAAGTAGAAGAAGAAGTAGAAGAAGAAGAAGATAGATGAGAAGTTGAAGAAGGAGGAGAAGAAGAAGGAGAAGAAGAAGAAGAAGGAGAAGGAGAAAGAGAAAAAATAAAAAGATGGAGAAGAATGAGAAGAAGAAGAAGAAGAAGAAAAAGAAAAAGAAGTAGAAGAAGAATAAGAAAAATAAGAAAAAGAAGAAGAATGACAAAAAAAAAGAAGATCGAGAAGAAAAAGTAGAAGAAGTTGTAGTAGAAGATAAAAAAGAGGAAGAAGAAGGAAAAGAAGAAGAAGAAGGAGGAGGAGGAGGAGGAGGGAGGAGGAGGAGGAGAAGAATAAGGAGGAAGAGGAGGAGGAGAAGAATAAGGAGGATGAGGAGGAGAAAAAAGTGAGAGAAAAAGAAGAAGAAGAAAGATAATAATAATAATAAGGAGAAGAAGAAGTATAAGAAGAAAAATAAAAATAAGAAGAAGAATAAGAAGGATACGAATAATAAAAATAAGAAGAAGAAGAAACATAAATAAGTGAATAACAAGAAGATGGAGTAGGAGGAGAAGAAATAAAATAGGAGAAGAAAAAGAATAATAAGTAGAAGGAGAATAAGAATAAGAAGAAGTAGAAGAAGAAGAAGAGGAAGAAGAAGTAGAATATGATGGAGAAGAAGATGAAGAGAGGAGGAGGAGGAGAAGAAGAAGAAGACTAAGAATAAGAAGAAAGAGAAAAATAGTAAGAAGAAGGAGGAGAAAAAGAAGAAGATGAAGGAGAAACAAAAGAAGAATGATAAAAAGAAGAAGTAGAAGAAAAAGTTGGAGGAGAAGAATAAGAAGAGGAAGAAGAAGAAGAAGAAGAATAATAAGAAAAATAAATAAGAGAATAACAAGAAGATGGAGTAGGAGGAGAAGTAAAAAAATATGAGAAGAAAAAGAAAAAGAATAATAAGTAGAAGGAGAAGAAGAATAAGAAGTATAAGAAGAAGAAGAGGAGGAGGAAGAAGTAGAAGAAGATGAAGGAGAAGAAGATGAAGATGGGAGGAGGAGGAGGAGAAGAAGAAGAAGAAGACTAAGAAGAAGAAGAAGACTAAGAAGAAGAAGAAAGAGAAGAATAATAAGAAGTAGGAGAAGAAGAAGAAGAAGAAAAAGAGAAGATGAAGGAGAAAAAGAAGAAGTAGTAGAAGAAAAACTTGGAGGAGAAGAATAAGAAGTAGAAAAGGAAGAAGAAGAAGAATAAGAATAAGAAGGATAGGAGGAAGAAGAAGAAAAAGAATAAGAATAAGAATAAGAAGAAGAAGAAAAAGACTAGGAAGAAGTAGGAGAAGAAGAAGGAGAAGAAGAAAAAAGAAGAAGAAGAGGAATAAAAAGAAAATAAAGAAGAGGAAGAAGAAGAAAATGAAGAAGGAGAAGAAGAATAATAAAATGAAGAAGGAGAAAAATAAAAAGAAGAATGAGAAGAAGAATAAAAAGATGAAAAAGAAGAAGAAGAATAATAATAATAATAATAAAGAGAAGAAGAATCAAAAAAGAAGAAGAATCAAAAAAGAAGAAGAATAATCAAAAAAAGAAGAAGAATAAAAGAAGTATTAGACGAATAAGAATAAGAAGAAGGAGGAGAAAAAGGAGAAGTAGTAGTAGAAGAAGAAAAAGAAAAAGAAGAAAAATATGAAGAAAACAAAGATGAAGAAGAAGATGTAGAAGAAGTTGAAGAATAAGATGTAGAAGAAGATAAAGAATAAGATGATGATAATGAGCCTCGATTTTAGAGAGAGAAAATGTAATTTTCAGAAACAAATGGATGGAAATCTCAATTTTTGGAATAATAAATTGATTTCAAGATTCTTCCAAGATAATTAGCCTCCTCCTTCACACTTTCGGTTAAATGGGAATGGCTATCCTTAATTTTTTTTTTCAGAACGAGAGATAGAGAAGTTTCCAAAGCCTCTCCATTTCGTACTTGTTGGGAAATTTTCGCATGGGCGCTAGAGCATGGAATCCATAATATGCTTTTTTGATTATTTAAAGCTCAAAGGTTTAGTCAAGGTGGGACTTCTGGATAATCATCATGTTCTTCTTAGAATATTCATCAAAGAAGACTTTCTGTGCCTATTGACAAGAGTTCTTTTGCATGTCATGGGGTATCTAATGAGGGTGTTTGAGTGGTCTACGAACTTTTGCACCTCGACAGACTACTCCAATACTCTGATATGGTTTAATCTTCCTTCTCTCCCCTTTCATCTATTTCAGAAAGGCTCTCTATTTGTCATACCACGGAGTCTTGGGCATCCTATTATGATGGACGAAGCTACCACCCTACTCACCAGGTATGGAGTGGCTAGAGTGTGCATCAAGATGGAGTTAAAGCTAGAACTTCGCCAACATATTCTCATAAAATGTGAGTGTGGAGGTGGCATATGGCATGAACTAAGTGTAGAAGCATTACCTCGATACTACACTAAGTGTAATAAAGCTAGGCATGAGATCGATAGCTTCAAGTTGAGGATGAAGAAAAAGGGCTATGAGGCTGTCTAGGAGAAAATAAGGAAAGGCTCAAAGAAGGATGGGCATGAAATACTGTGATTGAATAGGAGGCTGAAATGGTTGAACAGAAGGCTGTAATGGGTTTTATGATGTAGAGGCAGTAGAGATTGGGATGAGAGGAAGGGAAGTGTGGGAGTTGTGGGCATTAGTTCCAAATCACCAGAATTGAGAGGGGATTCATGGGGGGGGGGGGGGGGGGGGGGGTGGGTGCACAGGTTACTCTAGTAGTTGCTCCTAGCCCCTTACCTAGTGAAGTGGGATTGAAAGATTAGGGTGAGAGTATTGAGGATGTATTTTCTTGGAAGACTTGATGCTTCATTCAAGTGGGAGTAACTGAACAGTAAAGTCTTGATATGGGATCACTTTCCAAGAACAACTTACAATTGGAAAGCCTTAACTGTGCTGTGGGAAGCATGGAAGAGACAATGATCTTGATAAAGGAGACATCTTCCTAGGTTGTGTCTTTGAAGTTGGAATGTCTTAGGAGACTAGAAGCTGCACTTAAGTGGGAGTGACTGAATAGTAAGGTCTAGGTCTTGATATGGGATCACTCTCTAATGATGACTTACTATTGGAAAGCCTTAACTGTGCTATGGGAAACACGTAAGAGACAATGATCTTGATAAAGGAGATACCTTCTAGGTTGTCTTTGAAGTGGGGATCACTAGATGATGTGATTCCACTAGCGCCTAAAAGCAGCCTAAAAAAAGATGAGAAATTTGATAAACTATACAAAACATAAAATATGAATCTAAGTGTACCACAAGAGTTCAATCTAGACAATCCACATGGGTGTGTTAAAATTGTCTATTTTGGAACATATGGGGTATAACTAACCCCATCTCAATAAACACATTTAAAAATTAGTAACAATATGCGCACTTTCGATACTAATGATAGTGGAACCTTTGGTAGGAATGAAATAATTGAATAAGTATTTGTCTATGTTGGGTTTTGACATGGGCATAGCAAATGAAACAAGTAGAATTTGGGTATTATGGAGAAATAAGATTAATTTGTCCCCTCCATATCAATTAGAATAAATTATGAGTTTTAGTTTGGGTAGTACCCCAACATGCATGATTTCATTTGTGTATGCAAGGAACTATAAAGAAGACCGTAGAGAGTTATGGAAGGAAATGGAAAAAATAGCCGAGTTAAAAATTCCTTGGATTATCAGAAGATATTTTAATATTATTAGGAACTCCTCAGAAAAAAAGAAGATAAAAGACCAATAGCATTGATAAATGTAGTTTGATAGAAGTGAACTTCTTGGGCATGACTTTCACTTGATGTAATAACTGGAAGGGCAAGTACACAATTTGGGCTAGGCTAGATCCAGTATTGGCGAATAACTCTTGGTTTAAGTTTTTTAGTAGCACGAGTGTGCGATATCTTAACAAAACTTGCTCGGAGCATAATCCCTTACTGGTATACACTAAAATGGATGCAAATGTTAGTTGGGTAGAGTTTAAATTTCAAAGTATGTGGGGACAATATCATGGTTTTTTAATAATAGTGGAGACTTCCTGGACCCATCCATCAATGGGCACTCCTATTTATATTTTTTTCTGATATGTCAAGGAGGCTAATGTACTCATTCTTGGTGTGGAATAGAAAGAGTTTTGGAAATATTTATAAAAAAAATTGATGCAGTAGAGGAAGAGGTGGCAAGAAAGGAGATTTTCTTTGACGTCGACCAAACACCAAAAAATCGAAAGGAATTGAGTGAGGAAAAAGAAAAACTAAGGATGAGACTACGAATAGAAAAAGTATTTTGGAAGCAGAAGGCTAGGATGAAATGATTGCTGGAGGGAGAAACGAACACATAAATGTTTCAAAGGGTAGTAAGATAAGGGGAGTGGGTGGATAGCTGGAGATAGCATACATCCATGATAAAAGGGCTCAAAATGAGATAGGGGAGTGGGTGGATAACAAGCAGGATCTAAAAATTTTAATAAAGAATCACTTCCAGGAGCCACTTTGCTCTGAGTTAGTGAAAATTAGTGAATTACTTTTTATAGGCCATTCATTTGAAAATATAACCCCAATAAAACGAAATGCTTACATCTATTTTAGATGAGCAAGAAATAAGAGATGTAATTTTTAGCATGGACGAAGGCAATACGGTAAGGCCAAATGACATGAATGCATATTTCTTTCAATAATTGTTGGAACATCATTAAAGAAGATCTCTTGAAAGCTGTAGTATGTTTTTTTTGTGGGGCTGAGCTAACAAAAGCTTGTATAAAAGCATTCATTATACTCGTACCCAAAATGGAGAACCAACAATGTTGCGACAACTTTAGACCGATTAGCCTATGTAATGTAACTTGCAAAATCATCTCCAAAACTTTGCAATTCAGATTGGATAAAATTCTTTCCTAAATGCTCTCGGAGGAGCAATCTAGTTTTATAAGGGAGAGATCAATGATTGAAAATATTATCTTGGTAAATGAGCTATTTAAGGACATGGGAAGGAGGACTAGTGGTCACAATGTGGCTATTAAAAAGGATCTCTCAAAGGCTTTCAATAAGGTAGAATGAGATGTGTTATGTTTCATAAAGAAAAAAATGGACTCTTCTGAGCTATGGATTGACTTGATATTTAGAAATGTTAATAATACATGGATTGAGATATTAGTTAATAGAGAGACAAGCAAGGAATTTAGGCC
The DNA here is from genome assembly GCA_029783825.1 of Sapria himalayana. Taxonomy (NCBI): domain Eukaryota; kingdom Viridiplantae; phylum Streptophyta; class Magnoliopsida; order Malpighiales; family Rafflesiaceae; genus Sapria; species Sapria himalayana. Next base: position 121,270 of record JAREIK010017666.1, read on the forward strand.
TAAATGGGACCTAGGCATGGTGATCCACTCTCCTCCCCCCTTTTTTTATTTTATATATGGATATACTATTGGACAATATTTGCAGGCAGACTCAATTGAAGAAAATTCTTCTCTTTTCTCAGCCAAGGAACACCCCTACAATCACTCACCTTGCTTATGTAGATGATGTACTGATTTTCACTAATGGGGGCAGAAGATCTCTACTTAACCATTAGTGCCTACTACATAAATTTGGGTTGGAAATAGGGCAAAAAATAAATGAAAAGAAAAGTCAATTCATAATTGCAAACAAGGCTTCTGCTAAGGTGGCCTAGTAGATAAATAATGTAACTAGATTTAGGTGAAAGAAGGGTATGTTGCTCTATCTGAGATGCCAAGTGTTTGAAGGAAGATCAAAAAAATAAAATTTTTGAATTCCTGATTAATATGATTTGAAAAAAGATTACGGGGTGGAAGGAATAATTATTAGGCTTTGGGAAAAAGAATCACCTTGATCATGCATGTTTTGCAAAGTGTTATTACACATAATTTGATGGCGATTCAACCCCCAAAGGCAATTATAAAATTAATGGAAAAAGAATTCTCGAATTTTTTTGGGGTAAACGTGATGGGAAATCAAAGTATCATTGGAAGAGTTTGGAAAAATTATATTATCCAAAAGAGGAAGCTAGGTTGGGCTTTACAAACCCAAGAACAATGGCAGAATTTATGCTTGTAGAAGATGGTAGAGGCTAAAGGGAGGAAAAGGTTTATGGGTCAACTAAATGAGAGCAAAATTTTTCCTGAAGAATAACCTGTATACACAAAAGATAAAAGCAGCTTTAAAGTCATCATGGAGACAAATGTTAGTTCAAAGTGAGTTGGTAGACTCACACTCAAAATGCAAAGAAAATGGCTGGATCTAGATGCCATGTGCAGATAGGGTCTTTTCCATCAAATCAAAAAAAAAGAAAAGAAAAGGGATAGGAAATAGGTGTCATTTATGATGCAATGGGTATAAAAAGGGATAACCTCAATAAAGATCTCAGTTCTTATGTGGAAATTATTTTTCAACTAGGTGCTGTTGGAAGTGGTATTTTGAGCTAAAAGGATTAGTCTAGCCTTCCAATGCAGGCGCTACCTCGACTCAATAGAAGACAGTGATCACTTATTTTCTAAAGGGAATGGTTCAAGATATATAACAATACATGGAATCTTCATTGTAGATTAGAGGCTCTCTATCCTTTTTAAAGAATAAACTTCTAAAATATAGAAATCAAAAATCTTCAAACAAAAAGGTCACCTAGCTCCAAAAAATTATCATGCTTATAGTATTATGGAATATCTAGAAAGCAGGTAATAAATACAAGCATGAAGAATCTCTAATGAGCTCTTCTATCATTTTGAGAAACATAAAGGAGGAAATTTCAGCCATCTCTTTTGAAAAGCCGCTTAAGTTGGTAAAAGGAGACATAGACTGTAAATAGCATGTAATATGGAGCCTTGCATCAATAAAGCTAGAACATGTACCACTAGTGTGGTTCTGCTAGGACAAACCCCCATAGTACAAATTGGCATTAAATACTGACAGTAGCTTCACAACAAGGGAAACAATCTAGTAGGGGGATGGGCACTTAGAAACTCAACTGTAGTGACCTTATCGGCCTTTTTCTAGATCTTATGTAGTCTCCTCAACCCTTCAAGTAGAAGTAAATGTATTATTGAAGGGTCTACAGTCATGGTAGAACAAAAATATAGGCATATCCAAATTCAAGTGGATTCAAAGTTATTGGCGGGATTAAATAAAAACACTTTTGTAATATAAAGAAATATGAGTTGCACAGTCAAGCATATATATAGAGAAAAAAAAGGCTGACTGATAGTTTGGCTAGGGCTGGAGGATTGGGGTGCAATCAAGTCCTTATGAGCACACTTCCATTGGAACTAATCCATATTGAAAGGTTGGATGGCATGGAGGTTCCTTACTTATGGGTGGCCAAACACATTAAAAATAGAACTGATTAAACTTGTCCTTTATTGTTTGATTGACTTGTTTTTTCAAATGTTGTATCTCGCCTCTAGATGATTAAACTGAAACATGAAGCTACTACCCTATAATTTTTCTATATTGATTATGAATGCTTGAATATGTTGTTTTTGTCTGGTTTTTAAATGTAGCTCCTATAATTTGAAATGCAACTGCCTAAAACACCTAGACAGATCACCCGAGCTGAAAGGTGATAACACATTGCAGAGGTTGGAACTGAGGCGGAGATGCTCTTTCAACCTACCCTAGGAATTCACATATTTTTAGGGACACAGTTTGGTAGTAGTATATGCTAATTGAGGATAATGGTGAGGATTTATTACACGAGGGTGGAATGATATATATTGATTTGTGGGGTAGGATTTGTGGTGTAGATTTTCCCAAGCATGCTTCATGCCATTGCATGAAGCATGCTTTGGAATATCTAATTCTTCCAAATTGAAGAAGTAGCTAGGCATGGTGCAGAGGTTTAGATGCAAGGATGCTGATGCAGGGGGTGAAATGCATGATGTGCTAGAGTATGAGTTAGAAGTAGAGTAACCTGATCAGAGGCAACATAATAAGATTGTATTTGTATGAGATTTTATGAATGCATATATGTATTTTTTGAGGTTCTATCTGTGAAAGGCTATTGAAAAGTAACAGGGGCAGATGGAAAGACGGATTTTATGAAATTGTAATGCAAGTGCTTCAGAAGGGGCTGATGGGTGCTTCAGAAATTGTGATGCAAGTGCATAGGTTAGAAGTAAAGAAACCTGTTGTATAGAATAATAGGAATGAATTTTCTATATAAAGGATTAGTAATGCATACATGTTTCTTTGTAGGTGTATAAATCTATAGGTGTAGGGCTATTGAGAAGGCAAGTGCTTCAGTAGGGGCTGATGAAAAGGCAGAGTTGCAGGATGAGATATAGACTTGGTCAGCAGGGGTTCAGATTTAGTATAGCAGAGCTACAAATAAAAAAAACTGATGCAGAATATTTTTGATAAGGGCAAAGGTGCATGGGGAAATACAAACTCGTAAAGGGCATGTCAGTTTATTGTTGTAAAATTGATGGTCAAGAATTCTCTATGATTGATAAACTTTGTAATGTATAAGGTTTCCTCTAACTATAAGTAAATGTTTAGGGGTAAAAAAGCACTTTAAATAAAGAAGCAGAAGAAGAGGAGGAGAAAAAAAAGAAGATGTAGAAAATTAAGGAGAAGGAAGAGAAGTAGGAGGAGGAGGAGGAGATGAAGAAGGAGAAGGAGAAGGAAAAAAAGGAGATGAAAAGAAGGAGGAGAAAAAAAAGAAGAAGAAAAAGAATAATAATAATAATAATAATAATAATAATAATAATAATGAGAAGAAAAAGATAAGAAGTAGAAAAAGAAAAAGAAAAAAGATTTGAAGAATAAGAAGAAGAAGAAGAAGAAGAAGAAGAAGAAGGAAAAGAAGAAGGAGGAGGAGAAAGAAAAGGAGGATGAGGAGGAGAAGGAGGAGAAGGAGAAGGAGAAGAAGAAGAAGAAGAAGAAGAAGAGGAAGAGGAAAAAGATAGAGGAGGAGGAGGAGAAAAATAAGAAGATGAAAGAGAAAAAGAAGAAGAAGAAGGAAAAGATGAAGAATAAGAAGAAGAAGAAAGAAAGAAAAAGGAGGAGAAGAAATAGAAGGAGGAAAATGAGAAGGAGAAGAATAAGAAGAAGAAGAAGAATAAGGATAAAAAGAAGAAGTAGAAGAAGATGAAGAAGGTGGAAAAGAAGAAAAAAAGAGAATAAGAAGAAGAGAAGAAGAAGAAGAAGAAGAAGAAGAAGAAGAAGAGAAGGAGGAGGAGGAGAAGAAAAAGAATAAAAAGATGATGAAGAAGAAGAAGTAGGAGAAGAGGAAGAAACGAAGAAGAAAAAGAAGAGGAGGAGGAGGAGAAGGAAAAGAATAAAAAGATGATGAAGAAGAAGAAGTAGGAGAAGAGAAAGAAAAGAAGAAGAAAAAGAAGTAGGAGGAGAAAAAGAAGAAGAATAATAATAATAATAAGTAGGAGAAGAGGAAGAAAAGAAGAAGAAAAAGAAGAAAAAGAAGAAGAAGAAGTAGGAGGAGAAAAAGAAGAAGGAGAAGGAGAAGAGAAAGAAGGAGAAGAAAACAAAGAAGGATAAGAAGGAGAAGAAAAAAAAGAAGAAGATAGAGAAAAAGAAAAAGGATGAGAAGGAGGAGGAGGAGAAAGTGAAGAAAAGAAGAAGGGGGGGAGAATAAGAATAAGAAGAAGGAGAAGAAGGAGAAGAAGGAGAAGAATGAGAAGAAGGAGAAGAAGGAGAAGAAGGAGAAGAAGGAGAAGAAGGAGAAGAAGGAGAAGAAGGAGAAGAAGGAGAAGAAGGAGAAGAAGGAGAAGAAGGAGAAAAAGAAGGAGGAGGAGGAGGAGGAGGAGAAGGAGGAGAAGAAGAAGAAGAACAGAAAGAATGATAAGAAAAAGTAGAAGCAGATGAAGGAGAAGAAGAAGAACAAGAAGAAAAAGGAATGACCTATCGTGAGAATGACGTATTCATTATAGCTATTGTTTTCCTCCATAGTTTCTTGACAATACTTACATGCACTAATGGAAATTGCAAGCTTCTAGAATGATGCAAGTATGATGGTGACTGTGAAGTGGGTCTGTCTTACTCATCATGCCTAGCAGATTTTGATAGCTCGAGATGTGAAAGAACATCCATAACTGATCAATTTAAGCTGCTGAATAATACTATGCCGTTCAACAAGTATGCTTTCTTGACTACCCATAACTCATTTGCTATCAAAGGGGAGCCATCTTGCTCTATTTCTCCACGAATTACCTTCACAAATCAAGAAGACAGTGTTACACAACAACTCCAAAATGGAGTTCGAGCATTAATGTTGGATACTTATGACTTTGAAGGAGATGTGTGGTTGTGTCATTCATTCAATAGAAAATGCCATGATTATACAGCTTTCGAGCCTGCAATCGATACATTCAGGGAAATAAAAGCATTTCTGTCAAACAATCCATTAGACATTGTAACATTGATTCTAGAAGATTATGGTAAGGCCCAAAGTGGATTAATAGTAGTTTTCAGGAAATCGGGTTTGATGAAGTATTGGTTTAAGGTGTCAGAAATGCCTCGTAATGGTGGAGACTGGCCTCTAGTAAAAGACATGACCGCTAATAACTGGAGACTCCTGGTTTTCACTTCTGATAAATCTAAGCAAACAAGTGAAGGAATAACTTATCAATGGAATTACATGGTCGAAAATCAATATGGACAAAAAGGATTGCTGGGGAATTGTACCAATAGAAATGAATCAGCACCGCTTAGTGATAAAACGAAATCTTTGGTTTAGATAAACCACTTTGGAACTATTCCAATTCGAGGGATAGCGTGCAAGGAGAATTATGCTAGCCTCATCGATATGATAGAGATGTGTCATGCAAAGGTGAGTCATCGCTGGGCTAACTATGTAGCTGTTGATTTTTACAAGAGGAGTAACGGAGGAGGAGCATTTCAGGCCATCAACAGACTAAACGGTGAATTATTGTGCGAGCACGTTGACATGCATGATTGTCAACAATAGGGCTTGATCCTTCATGAAATTGCCGTAGAAAAGCTACTATGCAATATTGTCGAACCAGATGTGAAATCATCACAATGAAAATGTTTAAAAATCATCAAGCACTGATGCACCTAAATATATGGAAAACCTCATGTAAACCAGTTCCCTAATGAATTCTGCTTTTCCAATGGTTAGGTTTGTGGATGTGTTACTTTGGCCACTCAATGAACATGATTTTTTTGTGAAAAAAAAGAAGAAGAAAAAGAGGAGGAGAATAAAAACAAGGATAAGAAAATTAAGAAAGACATGTAGAAGAAGGAGGAGGAGGAGGAAGAAGAAGAAGAAAAAGGAGGAGAAAAAGAATAGGAGGAGGAGGAGGAAAGGAAAAGATGAAGAAAAAGGTGAAGAATAAGAAGTAGAAGAATAAGAAAAAGGAGTAAGAAGTAAAAGAAATAGGTGGGGGGAGAAGATGAGGACGTAGAAGGAGGTGGAGGAGAAGAAGAAAAAGAAGAAGAAGAAGACGAAAGTGAATAAGAAGAACAATGAGAAGAATAAAAAGAAAGAAGAGAAGAATAAGAAGAAGAAGAAGAAAGTGAATAAGAATAACAATGAGAAGAATAAAAAGAAAGAAGAGAAGAAGAAGAAGAAGAAGAAGAATGAGAAGGAGAAGGAGGCGAAGTAGAATAAGGAGGAGGAGGAGGAAGAAGATAAGAGGAGTAGAAGAAATATAATGAGAAGATAAGGAGAATAAGGAAAATTAGTTGAAGAAGACATAGAAGAAAAAGGAGAAGAAGAATAATAAGAAGAAGAAGAAGGTAGAGGAGGAGGAGGAGACTAATAAGTAGTAGTAGAAGAAGAAGAAGAAGAAAATAAGGAGAAGATGAATTAGAAGGATAAGTAGAAGAAGAAGGAGGAACAAAATAAGAAGGAATAGGAGGAAAAGAAGAAAAAGAAATGGAGGAGGAGAAGGCTAAGAAGAAGAAGAAGAAGGAGTAGAAAAAAAAGATGAAGAAGAAGAATAAATAAAAAGGAGGATGAGGAGGAAAAGAAGCAGAAGTAGAAGGAGAAGAAAAAAAAAGAAAAGGATATGGGAAAAAAGAAGAATGAGAAGAATAATAAGAAGAAAAGAAGAAGAAAAAGAAAAAAAAGAAAAGAAAAAGAATGAGAAGAAGAAGAAAAGAACAAGAAGGAGAAGAAGAAGAAGAAGAAGAAGAAGAAGAAGGAGGAGGAGGAGGAGGAAAATAAGAATAAGGAGAAGAAGAAGAAAAAAAAAGAGAAGAACGGGGAAAAAAAGAAGAATGAGAAGAATAATAAGAAGAAAAGAAGAAGAAGATGATGATGATGATGATGATGATGAAAAAGAAAAATAATGAGAAGAAGAAGAAGGCTAAGGAGAAGAAGAAGAAGAAGGAGAAGGAGAAGGAGAAGAAGAAGGAGAAGGAGAAGGAGAAGGAGAAGGAGAAGGAGAAGAAGAAGGAGAAGGAGAAGGAGAAGAAGAAGGAGAAGGAGGAGAAGAAGAAGAAGGAGAAGGAGAAGGAGGAGAAGGAGAAGGAGAGGAAGGAGGAGAAGGAGGAGGAGGAGGAGGAGGAGGAGGAGAAGAAAAAAAAAGAGAAGAAGAATACGAAGAAGAAGACAAAGGAGAAGAAGAAGAAAAAGTATGAGAAGAAGACGAAGAAGATGACGGAGAATTAAAGTAAAATTAAAAAGGAGAAGATGGGGAAGAAAAAGAAGAAAGAGGAGAATAATAAGAAGAATAAGAATAAGAAGAAGGAGGAGGAGGAGGAGGAGGAGGAGGAGGCAGAGGAGGAGGAGGAGGAGGAGGAGGGGAAGGATGAGGAGGAGGAGAAGGATGAGGAGGAGAAGGATGAGGAGGAGAAGAAGGATGAGGAGGAGAAGAAGAAGGAAAGAAAAAAAATAGGAAAAGAAAAAGGAGAAGAATAAGGAGGAGGAGGAGGAGGAAAAGAAAAAAAATAGGAGAAGAAAAAGGAGAAGAAGAAGGAAAAAGAAAAAATAGGAGAAGAAAAAGAAAAAAATAAGGAGAAGAAGGAGGAGGAGAAGGAGAAGAAGAAGAATAAAAAGAAGGAGGCGAAGAAAAAGAAGAATAAGGAGGAGGAGAAGAAGAAGAAGAAGAATGGTAATAATAATAATAAGGAGAATATTAAATATAAGAAGGAGGAGGAGGAGGAGAATAAGTAGAATAAAAATAAGAAGATAAATGATAAGAAAAAGTATAATTAGGAGAAGAAAAAGAAGAAGAAGAAGAGAAGGAGAAGACGAATAATAAAAGAAGGAGAATAAGAAGTAGAAGGAGAATAAGAAGTAGAAGGAGAAGAAGAAGAAGAATAAAAGAAGGAGAAGAAGAAGGAGAAGAAGAAGAAGGAGAAGGAGAAGAAGAAGAAGAAGGAGAATAAGAAGTAGAAGAATAAAAGAAGAAAAATAAGAAGAAAAAGATGATGATGATTATGATGGAGAAGGAGAAGAAAAAGAAGAAGGAGAATGAGAAGAATTAGAAGGAGTAGAAGAAAAATAAGAAGAAGAAGTAGTAGTCGTAGAAGAAGAATAAGAAGAAGAATAAGAAGAAGAATAAGAAGAAGAATGATGAGGAGGAGGATGAGGAGAAAAAGAGGAAGTAGAAAGAGAAGAAGAAGAAGAAGCAGACGAACAAGGAGAATGTGAAGAAAAAAAATGGTGAAGAAGAAGAAGTAGAAGAAGTAGAAGAAGAAGAAGTAGAAGAAGAAAAAAGAAGAAGAGAGAAGTAAAAGAAAGAAAAGGGGGGCGGGAGAAGAGAATGAAGGAGGAGGAGGATAAGTAGAGTAGGAAAAAGAAGGAGAAGGAGAAGAAAAAGAGAAGAAATAAGTAGAAGAAGGAGAAGGAGAAGAAGTAGAAGAAGGAGAAATAGAAGAAGAACAGGGGGAAGAAGAACAACAACAAAAAATAAGAAGAAAAAGAAAGAGAATAAAAAGAAGAAAAATAAGTAGAAGAAGAATAAGAAAAATAAGAAGAATAAGAATGATAAGGAGGAGAAAAATACAAAAAATAAAAAGGAGTAGAAGAAGGAGGTGGTGGAGGAGGAGGTGAAGAAGAAGAATAATAATAAGAAGGATAAGGTGGAGAACAAGAAAAATAATAAAAAGGAGTAGAAGAAGGAGGAGGTGGAGGAGGAGGAGGAGGTGAAGAAGAAGAAGAATATGAAGAAGAAGAAGAAGAAGAAATAAGGAGAAGAAGAAGGAGAAGAGGAAGGAGAAGGAGAAGAAGAAAGAAAAGAAGAAGAAGAAGAAAAAAGAGAAGGTGAAGAAGAATAATAATAATAAGGAATATGATTAACTTCATTATATTCATATCATTTAACTTCTAAATGAATATTGTAGAAAAAAGAAGAATAATAAGAAGAAAAATCTCATATGAAAAAAAATTCATCTCTTTTTCTCTCGTTTCACTTTCATGATTAACTTCTAAATGCCTAGACCAAATCTATTATCTCAGCCAAAATTCGATGTCACGATCAAGCTTGTTGTCATGACCAAATGTTGATGTCACAATCAAGTTTATTGTCAAGACCAAATTTTACTGTCTTGACCAAATCTTGATGTCACCATCAAGTTTGGTATCATGACCAAATTATGATGTCACGTCCAAATATTGATGTCATGATCTATGTGTTATCTCAACTGAGTTCTCCATCATCACCAAGTCTCCATATTAAAATTATTTACTAAAATTCTCCTTTGTTGCAATAATGGTCTTCTTATTGTAACCTTGTCTCGATCATCCTTTCTTGGCACCTAAAAAATATATCATGACCAACTTTGTCTTTCCTCCCACATGATGGTTGAAACATCATTCACTAGTTGTTACTTGATTTTAGTTTTTTTTTTAATTTTAGTCATAATAGAGTTGATTTTTTCCTGACACAATTGACTTAATCATTTTTTTGGATTTCTATTATCATTCTCCTTCTTCTAGTTATAAACCTGCAAAACAATGAGAAGAATAATATTCTAACCTTTAACCATGAAATCCATCTCTTAAACATGAAAACATGCCAGGAAAATAGACTAAAACATCAATTATATTTTGGCTCATCACAAATCTATTTTTTATAAGATGATATTGCACTGTGTCCACATCTTGGAAACTTTAATTTTGATATTTATGGTCATTACATAGGCATATTATTTTTACCGTATCCATAAATTTAGATAATATTTTAGTAAAGCCAATATGCTCCTAAATATCCTTTACAAACTCATTAGTCAAATACTCATCTTTCAGTCTTATATTCATCCATTGAATATCATATCGTAAAATATTTTTCATTCTTGTAACATATAATACAAATATATTTTGAATTATAATAATATAGATAGAGACTTATTTGTAATGAAGTTGTAGTAGCATATTTATGACATTATATAAATCTATTTAAAAAGTTATTATCACATCATTATTAGATAATTTTGGATTAAAATGAGATAAGGCAGGTTGCTTCAATCTCTTAGATATTTTTAAAAAACCATAAGTTGTAACTTTGTTATTACATAAAACTAAATATTTGATATTTATCTATATTGGTTGAAATTATATTAATTAAGCAAAAAAGAAAAATTCACAATGTGATAATTCATGAATTCAAAATTAATAAAGTGTACTAACTAATTAGATATATTTATTTAATAGAAATCCTTAACAAATTTGCAATGTCAAAGCATTTAAATATGTTAATGAAAAAATGACAAAAAAGGTCAATTATTGATGAAGAATATTAATAAATTAATAAGGATATTTTATAATTCATATATAGCATATAGTTTAAATAGTCATCTACCAGATGTGTGATATAATATACATTTTTTTAATATAAAATAATGGGAGGTGTTATTTATTGGATTGCAAATTTGGTGAAGTGTAGATCAAACAACTCTATAAATTTTGAAATAAGGTTCTATTTTTTTTAGTTGTTCATTTGTTGTTATGTTTCAACTTTCGAATTGTATGCCTTCAAAATTTTTAAAGTTATTCATTGTTATTATATTTTAATTTTTAGTATTTGTTAAAATATTTATAAATTGTTCATTTTTAAAGTTGCATCATTAGTATAAGTTGTTCATTTATAAATTATTAAATTTCATCAAATTATAATAAGTAAACTAAGTCCATATTAATTAGTATGTTCAAAACTATAGGTAAATAATAAAATGCACAAAAATTTTATAGCTCAATTAGGTAACCCAAATATTTAACAAATTCTAGTATGTGCAAAAGATGTAAAATGTATAATTTATCATTTAGAATGATATAAATTAAAGAAAACAAGAAAGAGCAAACCCCATGAGAATGTTATACATGAAAAAAATTATTGCCAACAACAAAACACACAAAAATTATAATTCTTGAATACAATACATATGAAAAAATTTGAAATACTAAATTTGATACCTCAAATATAAATGATTAGTATGACAAACACTAATTGGAGGAAAGTACTTTCAAAAACAAATCGGATGAATACAGAATCAAAATAAAAAACCCTCAAGCCCTTACTTTTTTTTAAATGTTTCAAAGTATTCTTTGATAAATTAATTATCATTATTTAGTGATAAAATTTATTTAATTTTTAAATTAGCAATGAAAAATTTTTCCATCACTGAATTTTTGAAATCAAATAGTGACGAATAGGTAAAACTTTTCACATTTAGCGACGGTAATAATTTCCTTTGCTAACTATAGATATGGATAAATTTTTTGTTTCTAAAAACACATAGAAATATAAATTCTCATCGCTAAATGTCACGCAAGGGTATCCGCCCATTACAATATGCCTCAGTTAGTGAATCAATTAAAAAACATATAAAATTTTTTTGCTAATTAGTGATGATATTTTTTTATCATTTCTAATTTTTTCATAAAATATTATTTTTTATTTCTAATATGTTTCAATCTTGTTCCTAATTTTTGTAATGAAATTTGACATTTCTAATGTGCATTTCTAATTGGTTTATTTCTTTGTAGTAAAACATATATAGATATATGAGTCTATATATATATGTGTGTGTGTGTGTGTGTGTGTGTGTGTAAAAATATATACAAGTACACATATCTATATATAAAAACATATAAATATATATATGTAAATACACACACACACACACACACACACAAACACACACACGTATATTAACATATATAAATATATATACATATATCTATATACATTACACACACACACACACACATATGTGTGTGTGTGTGTGTGTGTGTGTATATAGATATGTATATATATATATATGTATATATATATACATGTATATATATGAGGATACATATAATAATATATTCGCTAATGATTTGATTTGTTACCTGTAGTTAGATGTTGATGTTGATTATAATTTTGAGGTCTAGTGTTTGAATTGATGTTTGAGTATGGCCTCTATTTAAATCATAATTCTTATTATAATTAAAAAATTATGTTAATTTTTTAATTTTTAAAATCTAATAATATATCATATTAGAGTTAAAAATCATATTTTTGATTTTCAGTATAGCAAAACGTAATTATTTTATATTTTAAAATTTATTTTTTCTTTTTTTTAATATTTGGTGAACAATCACAAATACCTCATTTTTTCAGACAACACCCAAAATGTATCTCATATCTAAACATACTCTCCAAGCCACACTTTCTCAAGAGGCAACCTACTTAACTCCCAACAAATTAACAAGCAAGACCTAAAGCGCCAAGCCCATTTAAACTTTCACCAGGATCTGGATGCCAACTTTCATAATTTCCCGATCCTCCCCAGACTTCCTAGTTCCTACATTTCAAAGGCCCACAGTGAAGAAAGAAGAAGAAACATGAAATCTCCAACTCCCAAGGAGAACCACCCGGTCTCCAAGCAATTTCTGCTCACTTTCTCTCTGGCCATAGGGTTTATGATAATGGATCCATTTCAAATGGGTCCTTTAGGTGGTCATGATTTCAAGCCCATAAAGCACGATATTGCACCATACAAGCAGGTGATGAAGAATTGGCCGTGGGACCGTAGAATAAGATTAGCAGGGGGGAGATTTGAATTTTTGCATCAAGCGTACGGACCAGAATCGCTAGAGTTCGATTCGTTTGGCCGTGGGCCATATGCTGGTTTGGCAGATGGACGTGTGGTGCGATGGTTGGGTGCTGATAAGGGATGGGAGACATTTGCTTTCGTATCTGCTAATTGGTTAGTTTTTAATTACTAATATTTAAAGTAAACGTAACTATAATTTTAAGATCAATCTAACATGACTCTAGTACATAAGTAATTTTTTTTTCTCCCAATCACAACTCATACTATATCACTCGGGTCATATATGGGATTTGATAGAACAAATGACACTCCAAGGTGCTTATTTGGATTTCCGACATCCCAAATGGTTGAACTCATGATCTCATGAGTGGGCACACAATCTCATTATCAACCGGACGTCCGGACTACCTACCATATTATTGCTATTCACTAGTCATTTTTTTTTTATCTCCCTTGCACCTCCCCCAACTCACTCCTCTATTGTCCCTCGTCCCCTCATATATGATCTCATGAACTCATGACCTCATTCTTGGAGCAGGTAATACTCTCATCTCAAAAAAATGTATAAGATGTTTGGTAAAAATATTTTGAGGCATGCATCTGACATCATTAGATATTAAACTAGTATCTTCCAAATTAGGCAATCCTTCCTTTGTGTCAACAGACAATCATATTGTTGGTAATTGGTATCCACAAGCAGTTTTATTTATTAAAGTTTTGGATATTATTTGGTTCAATTTAATCATAATAAAATATAATTAAAGTATTTTCTCTTTTTTTTGACATTTAAATATTTTAAAATTATTAATGATTCAATCTTGCATTTAACTTTTAAACAAATACAATATTTTCATTAACTGTCAAATACTAAATCAACATAACTAAAAGTAATGTATTTTAAATAAAGATAACTTACAATTAATTAATGATTTAGGCTTATATCATCCCTTGAGCCTTGTCAATTGAACCCAACCATCAGAATTGAGATAGATAGATCTCTTAGGATCACGAGGGTGGAGTCCCCATGGCTTGGTCTATTTGCCAAAGGCATCCTCCAAGATACCAATTGATTTTGGAGGTTTTCAATGTAAATTTCACCTCTAGACTAGGGCAATGTGCTTGCTTCGATCTCACTTGGAGGTGGAACTAGTAGGGAGGTTGACCTCTATGAGCCATTTGATCAAAGTTAATTTTTGTTTTTGAATGTGGTGGAGTTCATGACTCAATCTTTGGCTTTGGACAACGTAACTCATTAAAGTTTTGTTTTTTGTAGTCAATCCAATAATAAGATAGTTTAGAAATTAATCAAGACCTAGGAGTAAACTGTCTCTAATTTTTTTAATATCTTTATTTTTAAACAATCAATCCTAAGTGATTGGGATAAAACATATTTCTTTATCATCTTTTCTCCCTCGCCCCACTCCTCCCACACCTCCAAAAACTCATCTCATACTATCTCTTAGCACATATATGAATCTTGAGGTCAAAGGGCTATAGCATGTAAAGCTTTCATCCTAACATTATAAACAGAGTAATTGACAAAGATACCCTGAGATGTGTATCCAGCATCTTTAGAGATCAAACTCGTGTCTCAAGGCTTAGGAGATTTCTCCATTTGTCAATCAAACAGTTATGTTGTTGATTGGAATAAAGTTTGGTTTAAAATGATGAAATACTTTTTTTAAAACAAATTTGCTCGTGGTCTCATTGCATTTGGAGCTTTTCTTATTTTTTGGAAAACTATCTTTGCATTGATCTACAATTTGTTAAATGTGGAAGGTCGGAAAAGCTGTGTGCTAATGGTGTAGATTCAACAACATCAAGACAATGGAAGTTTGAGAAATTGTGTGGTCGTCCACTTGGACTTAGGTTTGACAAGAATGGAAATCTATACATTGCAGATGCTTATCATGGTCTTCTTGTGGTAGGGGTAGAAGGAGGACTTGCTACTCCCTTAGCCACCCATGTAGATGGAGAACCCATTCTATTTGCTAATGATCTTGACATACACAAAAATGGATCTATATTCTTCACAGACACTAGCAAGAGATACAATCGAGTGTAAGTACTAAATTGAAGTTTAGCAATCTTTATTTCTAATTTGTAATAATTATATGCAATTTATCTTTGTAGAAATCATATCATTATTTTGTTTGAAGGAGAATCAACAGGAAGGCTTCTTAGATATGATATTTCAACTAAAAGAACTCATGTTGTTCTTAAGAATTTGGCATTTCCAAATGGAGTGCAAATTTCTAGGAATCAAAGATTCCTCATTTTCACGGAGACTACAAATTGCAGGTAATCCACCCATTCTAATTTCCCAAAGACATGCACATGTATGCACACTCAAACACACACACACACCCAATATTTTTTGTGAGATGAATAAAATTGGCTAGCTAGACAAGCCACCCCATGACCCAATTATTTTGAGCTTATCCCATGAGAATTATAGTATACTAGTAATGGAGGGGCCTAGCCAAACCCAACTCAATGCTTTAATGATAGTATTTGTGTTATATATAACTTGGCTGGATAAGTATCCTAGGCCATGTGTGACATGTAGGAGGGTAGATAGTCTTTGCTTAGTCATCAAATTGACTTATTCTTGGAGAGGATGAGCATGAGCATTTGAATTGTCATCCTACTGTTATTAATAAAAATCATACAATTATTGCTTGTATGGTAACTTTAAGCAATTATTGCTTATGGGTATATAAATATAATTATTTATAAATTGCAATTATTTTTTCAAAATAAATACTAGAAAATTGCAATTTTTATTGTAATTAAATATTTTTTTTACAATTTTGTTTTTTTATTAATTATTTTAAATTCAAAAAAATCATAAAATATTGAACATTGACATTTGAAATTAATTGAATTATTAGCTTATATTACAAATTAATTGCTTGTTAACTTGAACAAATTGTTGTGTTTAAAAACTATATATTTAGTTGCTAATTAGAACAAACTAACATGGATTTCTTTTTTCATAATAATATTAATAGTTGGGAACTAAAATAATGGATTTTAACATAAATATTAATTTACAATTTGTTTCTAGATTTAGATTCATAAAATAATTATTTGAATTATAATAAGTATGGTGATTATCTTTGAAAAGATAAATTTTAATTTATTCAGAAATATTTGATAAATAAATTTCAAATTTTATTCTAAAAAAATCAGAAGCCAAAGAAAAATTATGATATATTAGCCGCTGATATATATTTATCATGAAATTATTTTAAAGTTCTAATGAAGTTTTTCATGAGAACTAAAAAATATTGAAAAATAGTTCTCCGAAATTTATTTTATCAAATTTTTGTTTCATATATCTATTTTTTTTATATATAAGCTAAGTAACGAATTAAAAATCAAAAATAAAGTTTTCACAAAATTTTCATAAGTTCGAAAATATTCTCATAATATTTTTTATATTTAAAATTTAGTTTTATTTAGGAGAGCTATATTTTTATGACAACTACTACTTTTAGTTTTAATGATCAAACTTTTAATGTATAATCGAACAAACACATATTTCATTTAGTAATCGTAGGTATTCTTTATAGTCCTTGCCAGCTAGCACACATCTCGACAAATTTAATGAGGTGATGTGCCTTTTCCTAGTTCCATCTCTAGGTAAGTCTAGGTTAATTGAATTTAAGATTTGAACCCAAGATATCATGTCCTGGAATTTATTCCCAAGTATTCTAACCAACATAAAATGGTAGAATGGATGGAAAATGAAAATGTGCTCCTCTTAGAAGACACGAGTTCAATTTTCTATCCTCAACTTGTTCTCTGCTATTGCTATAGACCGTATTGTGCTCCCACCTCGAGGCTCCAATGATTAGTTGAGGTGCTCATCTAAGTTGATGATACATCTAGGTTAAAAAAAAATAAAATGCTTATAATGCATTAGCTCACTGCTCATATTGCTAGGCTGACTAGTATATATGATCTAAGAACATAATATCATAATCTTAGACTTGTAGGTTACATGCAAGGCTATTCGATATGGTTTCTCTCATTATGAAAATAGTCAAGATATACCCAAGCTATTAATAAAACTCATAGTTATAAAAAAAAAAAGCGTAATGCATCGAACACATGGCCAATATGGTGTGGCACATGAATTTTTCAAATACAACTCTAATTTATGTCATATTAGTTTCTTTGTGTGGTATTTGATAACATGATTTCTTATTGTTGTTAGAGTAATGAAGTATTGGTTGAAGGGTTCAAAAAAGAGGAGTGTGGAAGTCATGACCAACTTGCCAGGTTTCCCAGACAATGTTCGGATGAACAACAAGAACCAATTTTGGGTCGCGATAGATTGTTGCCGAACACAGGCAGAAGAATTTCTCTCGCACAATCCATGGATCAAGAGTATTTATTTTCGGTTGCCTGTGCCGTTGAATATTTTATGCCGAATCGTGGGAATGAGAATGTACACTGTTTTATCACTCTTGAATGAGAAAGGAGAAGTTATTGAAGTTCTTGATGATCCAAAAGGGGAAGTAATTAAGCTTGTCAGCGAAGTTAGAGAGACAAATGGGAAGTTGTGGATTGGAACCGTTGCTCATAACCATGTTGCCATGCTCAATTACCCTTATAATCCAATATCCAATTTATCTAATTGATTGTATTATGTATTTGCCATGCTCAATTACCCTTATAATCCAAGAGCCAATTTATCTAATTGATTGTATTATGTATCTGGCCATAATCCTGAAATGATTATTTTTAGTATCTGAAATGATTGGTTTACCTATTATTTCATCATCACAATAAATATAAGTTTCCCTAGTTAAATCAAGCAAAAAAAAGTATCATTGATGAAAATTTAATAGAAAATTACGTAGTTTATCAATTTAAAAGTATTTGTGAAATCCAAAAACCCCCTTAGGCTTGTGCGTGCTCTTAGAAATACAAATCATGTGCAAAAAAGAGAAAGAAGATAATGAATAGTGATCAAGGAGGTTTTCCTATTTCTTTCTTGGATAATTGAGTTGTAGTTGGCTAGCAGCTAAAGCATAGAGAGAGGCAGGAGGAGAGAAGAGGGGGTTTGGTGGGTTGTGGAAAGAGAGCGGAGTCTAGAGAGAGGTGGCAGGTATTTTAGGAAAGGTATAGTTCGAGTGCTCCTAAAATATTTGAGTTTATTATTCCATAAGCTAAATGATGAATTTTGGATTCTTAAAACTCAAATACTTTAAAATTTATTGTACACTAACCTAATTTTCCCAAAATTAACTAATATTTGCTGAATTTTTCGATTATTTTATTTGACTACATTTATCATTGGTGAATTAAAATTAAGCTGATGATACTTATTATCATCAAGCAAAATGAACATCATCTATTGCCATCAACATTTTTCAACAATTTTATAATATCAAAATTTAAAATTAATTGGTGAAATCATAATTAGTTTTTTTTTTAAGACTCATGTATTAGAGAATATTAGTTAACAAGATTAGAGATTTAAAATTATGTTATTAAAATGGTAGTTAATTTCTTACAACACTCTACTATATTTGAGAAATTAAATAATTGCATAATTAATTTTTGTGACCGTAAATAAATTAAACTGAGGATATTTTTGTTATTTATTTTTCTCTTTTAAAAACTTTTCTTCTTTCATACACAATTTATCATATTTTTGTTTCTCTAATAGTCTATTGATGTCATCATCTCTCTCATATTTCTCTTCTCTCTTTGATAAATAAATAATTCTACTTCAACTTTCTTATGCTTTTACTCTATCATTATTATGTCTTTGTTGGTGTGCCGAGTAATGCATGCTTCAATAATTTTTCATATATTAATCTTGAAATATTAATTATTTAAAATTAAGCAATTTTGTAAAATGTGTTAGCATAAATTCATATTTGTATTAGATATACAAAATTTTCACATAAAATTATGTAACTACTAATTTTCAATAATTTGTATATTGACTTGTATGCTAGACAAATTATAAAAAACTACAAATAATCTACATTTTAAAGATAGGAAATTTTTTCATAGAATATATTTGGCTAAATTAGTCATCTACATTTTTTTCATAAAATATTCCACGGACAACTTGCCTAATAATGATCATTGTTAAAACTTACTAAGAAGCTTGAAAACATATTAGAGATAAGAAATTGAAATTTCAAAGTCAAATATAGTTACTATTAAGTTTTTTATTAAAATACTTTTTATATTATCTTTGTGCATTGGTGCAACATTGATCTAAATTTAATTTGTAGGCTATGTTTGATACATACTTTCTAAATTTGATTCTAGATCAATCCAACTCATATTTTTTTTTCTCTCCCCACCCAAACCTAACTCTTAATATCTATTGCGTGACTAGAGACATTAAGAGACATGCCAAATAATATATCAAAAAATATGGTGTATTAGATCCCAGAAAAATCTAACTAAGTATGAGCGTGGGATCTTTGAATGTAGATCAACTTAAGGTTCATTAACCTTTTTTATTTACCATTGTGAGTTTGTAAGGGAAAACATTGCTAAGTTCATTAATCTACATTATTTATTATTTTATTTTATTCACACATACATGTATCTTACTTATCTTAGGAACCCTTCGTCAACTAATAGGAATGATAAAAAAAAATTATAAAATGGAAAAATAAATAGTAATTAATAATCTTAGAACACAAAGCAGTGTGATCTCCATGACATTCGACATTTGAAATAGTCATCATCATAATGTATTAGTATGCATCACACCCCATTTTTTTTATTGAAAATGAATACTAAATGAAAAAATTAGAGTTTTGTGAGACCCTCTATCCTCATGATGAACCCTGCCATATATGAGTGTCTATAGAGGTAGGGAATATGAGATATAAAATAAAAATAATTATCTTAATAGTTGATAATATATCAAATAATAATGTTGTTATAAGTATCTTTTACATTAGATGCCGGTGTCACATAATAAACCTAATAGTATAAGTTAGCATAAGAATAGTTTTTTCCTTATTAATTTATATATATAATAAACTACAATATACCAAGATACCTAATAGACTACAATAGTTTTATTCTCTTTGTAAGTCAATAGGCTTATAAAAGAAAAAAATCCAAATAGTTATTAGACACAATTAGAATTATTTATACATTATGTTGGATTCATATAATGGTTACCAACACATTATATTTGACAATGTTAATAGCAAAATTAGTGAACTAATAATTAATGAATCAGACTAAGACATAAGAACCTCATTTTTAAAATTTTTTAAAATTTTTTATCATACGATGAACATGTATCCGTCTATATATACTTCTATCATATTTTTTGCACTTGGGTACATATGCAATATAATTAGTCTCTATAATAAATATAAAGAATACTCAAATTTTTATGGCATGACTATTGAGATAGAAATGATGTATTTAAAATATTGGACATTCATTCAATCTCATGATTGCTTAGCTGTCTGAATGGATCCTATGATTAATATGAAAGGGGTGAAAATATAATGAAATACATATTCAATTGTATGAATCAACCACAAGAATTAGATGATATGATTTAAGAATATTTAAATAATATTTTTAAATATTATTAAAATAAGTATGATAATTTTAACGAACCTCCGAGTATGGAGATTAATATCATATTTAGAGATAATGACCTTTTAATTTAGCTAATTAGAGTCAAATGATGGGGAGGTCCATCGAATAAGAGTAAGTTATCAAGTTTATTAGACACTGATCACTACTCTATTTATCTCAAAGTGATATGAAAAATTTTGATATATTGATTTTGTGGAAAGAATCTACATTTCTCATGTTATTTAAAATAACACATTATTTATTGACTTCTAAAGAATGTAGCATAATATCAAAGTCTATTTTTTTTTCTGGATGTGAATAAGATTTTAAATAAGAAGACTACAATTTGACCATATATCATTGAAGTTCTTTCATACTTAAAAGATTGAAAAGATTCAATCTTAAATCTTTAAGATTAAGTGAATGATTTGTAAGTGAATAATAATAAAAATGAATATGCTGTTGGTGGGACTATGAGCTATGATGATCTGAACTAGATAGAGTGACATTAGAGATAGTTGATTGGATTAGCAAGCATTTCTTCAAAATTTCTTTACTTTAGGTTGATATTTTCAGACCTAAATGTAGTTTTTTAATATTTTTTTATATTTTATATTAATAACAATTACAATTCAATTTACTTTTAAACAAAATTTGTTTTTTATATACATAATTTAATATTAAATGTTAATATATATATTTGATGCAACCTACTATTGGCAATGACCTGTGCATATCACAACTACTATGGATATCCATTATAGTGTAGCTTGTAGCCACTAGGAATAGCAAGTAGTCTATTAGGGTTGCTTAGGTTAGCCAAGGGTCATACAAGTTGTTGTTGGGCATTATTCAACCCAACATGTGCCATCATGGTGAATGCCTTAGTTGGGCCATCAAACCTTGTCAGGCCTACCTTCCTCAGAGTACAACCTAGAGGGATGAACCTTGTCTTGTCCAACATGACATGATGGTCTGATTGGGCCTAAATAATTCAAGTTGTGCTAGCTCGACGTGACTTAGTTGATACCTTTACTAAGACCCTCATCCCAACAACATGATTTTGAATTGACAACTACTATGAGGAATGTATCTAATATCCATGGGGATATCCATGATTTTGAATTGACAACATGATTTTTTGATTGTACTACCATTCCGTTGGTAAATCCAGCTCATATGTATAGATTATTTTGAATTGACAACATGATGGTCTGATTGAGCCTAAATAATTCAAGTTGTGCTAGCTCGACATGACTTAGTTGGTACCTTTACTTAGACCCTCATCCCAACAACATGATTTTGAATTGACAACTACTATGAGGAATGTATCTGATATCCATGGAGATATCCATGATTTTGAATTGACAACATGATTTCTTGATTGTACTACCATTCTGTTAGTAAATCCAGCTCATTTTTATAGATTATTTTGTGTAATATATTTTTGAATTAATTCTAGATAGATCCAATTCATATTTATAAACTGATTAGTTAGAGGATAACTCAAGAAGAAAAATTAGATATAGTCAATACAATCTAGTTCTCTTTCATAGTTGCATTTCTTCTATTAATCTTTGACCTCTTAATTTTTTGAAAAATTAATAGATTCCAAGGATCTAACATTAATTTCTTAGTGAATGTGTGTTTCTAATTGGAAGAGTTGATTTTCCATTTGGTCTATAATCTAATGTGATGCATAATGTGAAAAATTTAAATTTCTTCTTAATAGATTTTTAAGAATTTAACTAATCTAATTAGGATATGGTAAGATCAGAACCTAATGCTAGGATTTAAACCTCGCTTTTAAACTAAATTTTGAGAATTAGATTAATATAATTTTTAAAAGAAAGTAATCACGCCAATGCCAAATAATTGAGGATCCACTTGAATCAAATGTACCTCAATGGAAAAAGTAAAGTATCATAATTGTCCGAGAGATGATAATCAAGGTCTCTAGAAGGGAAAAGTAAACTCTAAAAAATGAAGAACACACGTATAGGGAAAGTAGGGGAAGGAAGAAAAGAGATTGCTATTTGCAAAAAGAAAACTTTTCACTAGAAACACTGAGATTATATTCTATCATTCACTATTTACAATCATTTACAATAGCTTAAATAGCAAAACAAAAAAAAATTAAACTTAAGACCTAAATCACTACATCAATTTCTCATGGCATGATTTAATTCATGTCATAACACCAAAGAACATTGTCATGTCTTTAATCTTGAAGTTATCCACTTATGATAACACAAGTCATGTTGCAACTCTATTCAAGTCTTAACTTCATTCAAGTTGTAATTTCATAATTGTGATTAAGACTTCATTCATGATCATAACTTCATTTATGTCATGACACTAAAAACATGGTTAGGACTTAAGAGTTTTAATCACAACAACATAGAACATATTACAACTCCATTTAGGTCATGACTTCACAAATAAGGTCATGACTTCACAAATAAGGTCATGACAATGAACACAAATTGCAACTTCAAAAGTATAGTCAATCCTAATATTTTTTTACTTGGTGAATACTTATTTTTCATCTCAGTCTTAGATCTATAATACTACAACTTTTCTACACCCACTACTTTTCAATTGTCTTCTAACCTAAAGGAAACTTTACAAGGCTCAAATATATTGTACTTCTCCACTGATTGTAGCTCATCTTTCTTGGCATGCTCCTACTTCTTTGATAACTCTCAAAGGCTCCTGCCTCCAAAATAGTGGTTGGATCTACTCTTGTGTCATGAATGGCATGATATGCATTATCAACATACCTCAAAGAAGGGGTTATAATTCATGTAGAACTCTTCAATGTAGGTATTATCTTGATGATATCATCTTTAATATTTTTTTTTCTATCACTTCTTCAAATGAATATGTGGCACCATTGGAATGAATTGCAATTCAATTTGAAACATTATGATAGAAAAATATTATGACTCACTTTCTGCAGTAGTGTCACACACATTGTGACTTGTTTTTCTTTCCTTATACTACCTCAACACAACATCTATAATATAGATGACTATTCTTATTTTTGGATTTCAAAGCTTGTAGTATTTGATGTTTTCCTTGTAGTCAAGGAACTTGCACTTTACTAATATGAAGTCTAACCTGCTTCTCATTTCTTTTGGTACATGGTCATATAGATCATACTCATAGACCCAAATGTGAGCTATACTTACTTTCCTTCTATATAATACCTCAAAAGGTATCTAATCATTCGATACAAAGTAGGAGTATGGTTCTTTAAGTAGCTATTGTGACATATGCTTAGGCCCATAGCACTATCTCTAGTTTTTCTCAACTCCTCATGCATCCCACCTTCTCCATCAAAGTTATGCTTATCCTTTCAACCTCTGTATTATGTTATGGTATCATAATGATCATATTCTACTGAGCAATACCCTACTTAGCATAATACCAATCAATCAGAAAATACTTCATACCATTATCCATCTACAAAATCTTTATCTTTTTGTTTAATTTGTTCTCCACCAACACCTTGAACTCCCTTAACTTCTCCAACACCTTATTTTTTTTCTAAATGAAGTAAACCCATGTATATTGTTGTGATTTTTCTATGATATCAAATACTTGTTGATTCTCAACACTATACCAAAAACTCATTAGAAAACTGTATGCATCAATGGTTGTTATATGTTATTATGTATGATAACTTATCTAAATAGTTTGGATATTATTGGGTTTGGTTACAGAATAAAGATAGAATTATTATGAAATTCCTTTAGTTCCCTATTAGCATACTAGGTGGTTATCAACTATTAAGTTTTCCTCAATAATGGCCCCTTCATATATATATCCATGTAGTACTTTACTACCAAAATAATAAATTATCTCTACACAAAGGTCATTCAATAGTTTATATCTTTTAGGAAACCCATCAGATTCTCTTGATTGTTACTTTATATGTGAATTTTTATTCTTTACGTCCACATGTCATATAGTCTTAAATTAATGTTGTAGTAAAAATATTTGCACATTTGGCTTCATGAGCACCATACCTATACAATCAATATTTATTTTTCTTTGAATCTCACTAGTGGTGGTCATATGATAGAAAATAACTCCCAAGACTGTCACCATCTTATGAATGATCTCCATTCATATGTGTCTCATAACTTAGTCTTCAGCATCTACCATGACGACATGTGACTCTCATACTAAAAATAAAACCTTTAAAAAAATATTCTATGAAATGCACTTGTCAATTAAGGGTCAATTTTTATAAGACCTACACAGTTGATTGGCTTATAAAAGGGTTTATTCTTTTAGCTTCCTAAGCATCATACTCACATGATTAATATACCTTATTATTAGGTTTTAACATTTAGGTTTGTTTTGTGCATCATAATCAGAAGGATAGTCACTTGCTCTCTATCATTATGCATAAGTATAATTTATAGCTTATCTTTCATCACCCATCATAATAGCATGCTTTTATCCATCAATATCTTGTCCACAACAACATTCAAGAATAAATTTCATTTATAAAGTTTCCATCACACATAATAAATTAAAATAAGCTTAGACCTCAATTTAGCCTAATAGAGGAGGAGAATTTACATGAGATAATTAGAGAAATACCTCTTTGAATTTTGGGTTCTAACAACCCTCAAAGGTATCTAGAAATCAAATCCTAAATTCATAATTTTTAATTTCTATGCCTTAGATTTGTCTACAAGGAGAGTCCACATTCATTCCTCCCTAGGGTTTATGCTTATGCCTTACTCATGAATCTCTCCATGGGGTAGGTGAAATTTGACTCCCAAAACCCTAACTTTCCTCTCTTTTCTCATGCCCTAAATTTTTTTTTTTGAAAATCTAGCTTTTCTCCTTTTATACTAGTGTGACTAAATGGCTTGGTGTGAATTTTAAATTAAAAGTCATTAATTCATATAAAAAAGGCATGTCTTTGTCTCTTTCTAACTTTAGAATATTACAACATTTGGAATGATCATGACTATATATTTAATCTCTAGAACACAAAGTTGTGCTAGTGAGAATGAACAATAGCTTTGATCTTTCTCTTACTTTAGATGGTTGACATTGGAAATGGTTATAACACTGAGAATGGTCATAACTACTCATTTATTCGCTAGAACATAAAGTTGGCATTGGGATGGACCATGGCATTGGGAATGACCATGGCTACATATTTCATCTTTGTAACCCAAAGTCATGGTGCTAGGAATGGGTCATGGCTTTGTTCATTTCTCTAGAGAAAACATCATGATCCTAGAAATAGTCATGGCTTGAGTATTGCTATTAGAAACTTTTTGTAGCTAAAAGCCATGGTGCTTGGAATAACCTCATAACTTTTGTCTTGGACTTATTGGCTATATAATGAAATATTCATGACACTAAAGGTTTGTACAATTGTGAGCATCAATGGGGCACTTAGTTAATGCAATGTAAAATTAATATTACATCCATAAAAAATATTATGAGCTACTATCACTATGACTAAGAAATTTTTACAGCCAAATAATATGTATTGTAGAGTGAAATAGTTATATCAATGAGGTAGTAGTATCATAACGTACAAAGATTTTTATGACTATATATATAGAGTTTCGTCCAAAAATTGATGCTAAAACTACTCTATAGCTCAACGAGGCGTAACAAATTTATTACATAAGGAATGTTATGACTTTCTATAACTCTTAGCTCACATCCTTCTCAATAATCCACCAAGTCTTAATTTTACATAAAAATCTTCCAATTTCACTTCTATCTGGCATATTTCATCATATATCATAATTTAGAAAGTTTATTCATTGTAATGCTTTTTCCTATATAACACATCATGAATATATACTAAAAATAACTTTTTTTAGTATTTGACATATCAAATAAACTCATGCAAAAATAGTTTCTTATCCCTAAGTAATTACTCCCATTCTATAAAAAATTGCATTCCACTATAAATAACTTCAACATAAAATTGATTACATCTCCACAATATGAAACAAACAAAAAAATACAAGTAAATGAGGTTATGAAGGTTTGATGTATGGTTTTCATTTAGCATCAAACTTTTTAAATGAGAAATCTACTTTGGAGTGCTCAAATTGTGGCATAGAAGGAGACAATCTTTCTGAATCTTTTTTGTTGGTAGTTTCCCAATCTAATATATTCACCAAAAGGTTATGCAATGTATCTTGTCTTCTTTCAATAGAGTTTAGTACGCCTTCAAAGGATCTCATTAGAAAATACAACTCTTTGTAGTTCATACTCTATTTTTTTAATTTTCTTCCAATCTATTGTGATGACATCATAAAGTTTCACTAATGATTCAATATAGCCCATCATCCTAGTCTCCACTTGTTTCATCTCTTCCTTTAAAAGTTTGTAAATTGTCTTCTTTTGGTGATGCACTACCTATATTGTATCTTGTTTCTATACTTACTCCACTATCATTGTAAGGAAATAAAACTTTTTTTTTCAGGTGATAATCTCTTTGTTTGGCATCAGCTACATATTTTCTAAAATATGATAAAAAATCTCCCAACATACCTCCTTGTGAAGCTAGGAAATTCTCAATGTTAGCTTTCTCTTCTTCTCATTCTTCATCTCTTCTTTCCATAACTTCTATGACAGCTTTAGTAAATGATGGTTCTTCTTTTCAAATATCTATTGGTTCTTCCCTTTTGATAATCAGCTTCATTCCTTTTCGATCTCTATCAAGCCCCCTTTTAATGCTTGACAATATCAGAGGGACACCCTCAGGCATAACTCATCACTATCATCCTTAATTGGTACTCCCTTAGCTCAACATATTAAGTAATAAATGATGAGCAAATTATTAAGCTATAAAATTCATCTTCTTGATAATTGAGAATAGATTTCTTAAGTATTTTTTCCACATAAAACCTATATCAAGTCAAGAGAGCATAAAGCTAAATTATTATATCTTGTGTGATAGTTGAGACATGGAGTATTAATAACAAAAATGAGCTAATGAAATATAACCAAACTTTACTTGCCTCCATGAGTTCTCCATGCATCAAAAATTTATTTTCACTTTTCAAAGTTACTCTCTATTCTCCCCTATTTGTCCATCAACAAATTTGTAATTGCTTGGAAATTAGGGTCACATTTTTTGGGAGCTTACGCCATGCTATCCATAGCCTCTAGTAATCTAAGTAACTCATTAATAATTTCTTT
This sequence comes from Sapria himalayana, assembly GCA_029783825.1. Lineage (NCBI taxonomy): Eukaryota > Viridiplantae > Streptophyta > Magnoliopsida > Malpighiales > Rafflesiaceae > Sapria > Sapria himalayana. Next base: position 148,685 of record JAREIK010017666.1, read on the forward strand.
ATTAAAACATACCTAAATTTCTATCAAAAAACATATTCTTTTTTCATGATCCTCAAGGTTGACATAAATCATGTACAATTTTTGCATTTCCACATTCTCTGTGGGTTTAAAATAAACTCCAATTTTGCTTTTCTATCATCTTTTAGAAAGGAAGTATACACTCTATGATGCCTCAATTTTATATAATTGTTTTCTTGGAGAGTATCAAATTCATTCATATTTTCATTGTTTCAAAAAAAAAAAGTCTCCATCAATGCCATGGCTCTCTGTGGAATTTTAGCAACACTAGACCATGGTCGATTCCTTTTTTTACTTGATATTATTCTTTCTAGTGCCATCCTTTCCTTGTTGCTTTGATCTCAAGCTTTCCTCTATAGTTGTGCTGAATTTTTGAGGTGTTGGGATGAAATGTAGGGTGTTGAAGCTTGGAATCAGGAGTAAAAATCATTTGGAGAGCTTAAGGTTTCTTTCATGTGTGGCTCTATTAAAATCTTGCAAGGTCATGACTTTGCATATTTCTTTCGAAAGGCATGGAACTGAATGATGGCCATGATTTTGAGTAATTTGGAAGTCATGGCACATGATGACGACTATCATTTTGAGTCATTTGAAAGTCTTGGCATAGGATGATATCTTTGAGTCTTTTGAAAGTTACACCACAAGATGATGGCCATATCTTTGAGTCTTTGAATGTTGCACCACAAAATGATGGCCATATCTTTGAGTCTTTTGAAAGTTGCACCACAAGATGATAACCACATCTTTAAGTCTTTTGAAAGTAAAAGCATTGGATGTTAACCACGGATTAGAGTCTACTTTGGTTAGAATCTCAGCTTGTTTGAATCTATGATCCATTGATGTGTAGCAATTTTATTGTGTATCAATGTATGGTATGTTGTGTATACAACAAATTAACAAAAGAATTTTATTTCTCATGCAACAAAAATAAATTATCATGGATTATTTCCCAAGTAGCTTTATGTTTAATATCCATATAACTAAATTTTTATTTTGTTTTTAACTTCTATAGTCCATGCCAATTTATTTTTATTGTCATTTACTTCCATTCTCTTTATATTCTTCATATTGACTAGCAATACTATATGGAAGACTACCTCAATAATTATTTCCACATAGATTTTTGGTGTTGATGCACAATTCTTCCATCTTTATTTTTTTTATTTTGGCCATGGCTTTATGATATGTTATAGTTTCTTCAACTTTCTTGACTTCTATCTCAATAATGACCAGAATCATATGAGCCACTTGAAGTTATGATGTAACACATTTTTAAGCACGTCCAAATTAATATATTCAAGTCCATTATCCAATCATCTTAATTGTTCTTCTATTTTATTGACTCTCTCTGTCTCTTCTAGTAACTTAGTAATTATAACATAAAATGAAACTTCACAGATTTGATGAAAACTATTAATTGCAATCTTTTCATGGCTTCTAAATCTTAGATCCACATATCTTACTATGTTTTGATAATAGAATTGATTTAGGTTTCCATTAGGCATGAGAAAGAGTTCACTATTTGGTGAGAAATCAACTTCATAATATCGATACATTGGATTGTACATGTTCATCTTCTACTTTCAATTTTTTTTTATTTTCTCTTTTTCTAGTTCACGAGATATTAGCTCAATCTCAAAGTTTTGCTCTTTTGATTGGTGAATAAAAATTAAAGAAAAATAAGTAACAAAAATATAGAAATAATTAACAAAAGTTAAGAAATATAAATTGAAGCTTATAATTAAGATCTTGATATCAAAACTACTAAAAACAAAAATATTTTTTTTCAAGGATAATTGCATCAACTAAAGTTGACTAACAAAATTAAATAATCTCTAATAGTGGTGCCAACAACTTATTTTGAATTTGTTATGATACTCAATTTTTATGATTAGATAAGATCTTAAAATCTCATTGGAAGAGGCTCTCTCCCCTAATAATTCCCACAAGTATACAAGTTATTGATCATACATATATTAGGTAGACTATTTTATTAATCAACTATCAATCAACTACTACTCTAGTTGATAGAATAAAACTGCATTTTAAGTAAAATTCTTAAATTCTAGTGTTGGTATATTTATTATGCATGATGACTTATCTAAATTGTTTGGATATTATTAGGCTTGGTTATAAAAAGAAGGTAATATTGTTGTGAAATGTAATAGTTTCTTATTTGCATACAAGGTGGTTATTAACTATTAGGTCCTACCTAATTATAATCTCCTAATAGTTATTTCCTTGATACTTTACTACTGAAACAATAAATCATTTCTATTCAAGGGTTATGCACAATTGCATACTTTTTAGGCAATGCATCAATTTTCTTTCACCATTATTTAATATGTGCATTTTTTTCATCTTCCCTCACATGTCATATAGACATAAACTGATGTGGTAGTAAGAATATTTATACTTTTAGCTTCATGTATGTTATACTCATATAATTAACATATACTTTTCTTTTAATCTCCTTGATAGTAGTCTTATGATAGAAAGTAACTCATAAAACTATTACCACTTAATGAGTTACCTCTAATCATGCATGTCTCATGACTTACATCTCACCATCTACCATAATGACACATGAATTCCATACTAAAGATAAAACTCTTAGAAAAATACTATACTCATACTTTTGGTTTTATAAGTATCATATTCATTAATTTGTATGATTATTATACTTCAATATTAGATTTTAATATATAGGGTTATCTATTATATCATGATCAGAAGGGATATCACTTCCTTCTTATCATTATATGTGTAATAACCCATATCAAATAATACAAGGTTTTAATATGTTTGACCAATAATTAACAGGTGGGATCAAGTTAACTTTTTAAGAATTAATAAATTTAAGTTGAATAAGACACCATTTCATAGGCCTCATCGATATGTATTCATAGATGGGTTGAACGTCAAAATATGACTTACGAATAAAAAGTTATGGCTTTGAGAATTTCAAACATCAGTATTTTATTAGTGTCCATGCCGATCCTTGGTCTTTACCCGAAAACAACCCTAGGCTCTATATAAAACTAGGTTTACATGCAAAATATAAACCTAGCCCCAAAACACTCATTTTTATCTCCAACCCCCTAGAAAATTATCCAAGACTCAGTTACCCCAAACTGGGTCGTTTTGATCCGTTTTCAGGCCAATTAGGCTTAAGCTAGATTTTGCCATTTTCCTACTATTACAGGCGACCCATATCTCCCTCACCATATTTTTGGACCCTTTGAACTCACTTCCATGGTCCTTTTCTTCATGTTCCTCACCGTTTGAAAGATATATTTAAAAATAAGCTTGTCTGATATTTGGATCAAGTTTTTCAGCTACCATAGAAACTTTTGGACCAAGGTAAGGATACTAAAATGTTCCTTGTCTCTTGGGCTTTCCAATGATATAAAGTTTATAAATTTTGGATGTCGTTTGGTTAGTTTTCTATTTTTTAATCATTTAGGGTAATTACCGAAAGAATTTGAATTGAAATTGGATACCAACTTGTTGAATTATGCAAAATTGAAGTTAGATTAGTAAAATTGGATATTTTTATGATTTACTGAAAGATTTAATTTTTAAAAAAATTAGTCTCTAGGTGAAAACCCCCAATTTTGGGTACCGAGTAAATAGGGCATACTATATAATTGGACTTGTCAGAGTAGAATTTAAATAGTTTCATAGTTCTAAAAATTATTCTAAGATATTTGTAGTATCTCAATGTCTTTTTTCTAGTTATTAGAGTTTAAATGATATTTTTATTATATTACAGGTACTCACACTGAGCTTTAAGATGATCCTACGAAAGAGAATAACTGAGCATCTGTAGTCAGTGAGTGGTTTATATGTATTAAATATTTTGGTATATAGATTGAGGTTTTAAACCACTTTTAAAATTTATTGATTTATGAAATGGATTTTGAGATTTCTTTTTATGATTTTAAGCATTTTAAATATTCTTAAAGTTTTAGGTGCTTAAAATTGGTTATAGTGAATATTTTTATTGTGGTATTTCTCAATTTCAGCATAAATTGATGAATTAAAATTCATTAATATATTTGATTGAGTTGTTAAAATTAAATATATAAATTCTTAATTTATAATATAGTATCATTCGAAAAATATATATGAGTAAGAGTAAGGATATTGTGTGTGTTGTTATAAATTGATGTACCATATAGTACCAGAGGTTTGATTCGGTATTTATATTATAATGCACTAGGTTTGTCAAAAGTATCATAGGGTTGGTTTCATCTAACGGTTATATATTATTTCCATGATGTCGTGAAATTGGTTTCATCCAACGATTATATATTATTTTCACAATTGTGAGGTCAAGTTTACCCGATGATTTATTTGTATTATTATTATTTTTTATTATTATTACCATGACACCTTTCGATGTTGAAGGTCGTCAGGTGGGGTATCCCACGGTTTATGATGGATATATGATATGGTATATTATTGGTTTCTGAGTAAACTATAACTATTTCAATATTTATGGTTATTGTATTTTCATGATTATTTATGCTCAATTTTTATGTTATTAATAAATTCAAGTTATAATTTTATTAATAATAATTTCGGTTAAATTTTTGAGCATGATTTTCATATTATTAATTTGGGTATAAGTTTGAGTTTTGTGAAATAATTTTAAATGGGGGACCTTGCAAAAGAGTGGAGGTGAGGTATTGGGAGAAAGATTTTTCAAAAATTAAAATATTATATTTCCTTATAATTTATGCAACTCGCTGAAATTTATTATCTCACGTTTTATTATTTTAAATCTATTCCCTATCTCCAGATAGTTCATAATGAACTATCTTGCATCAGCTTCTACTTCACTCTTTCTATTATAATTGTAGTATTCTATTATATCTATCTGTCTTTATTATATTGGACTTTTTATTTTCATTTGTACCCCTAACTTCGCAAACACTCTTAGAATGCTCTAATCTTAGTATTGAACCTAAATGAATTTTTATTATGTGTGTTTGTGGTTATGACCTACAGAAAGATAGGTCAGTTGTGGATTTGAGCATTTGTGGATTTTTTATATATTAATGCATGTGTTTATTTTCTTCCTTAATGTAGGGATCCATTAGATATTCTCTAGGGATTGTACATTGAGACTTCCCTAGGTAGGACCACTCGAGGAATCTTGGGAGAGTATTCGGGTTGGGTCTTGTCAATATGTGAGTGTGCTTCATCACTTACCAATCATCCTATACCACGCTAGTATGCATAAATCCACAAATGAAAAAACTCTTATTCTAGTTCTACATAATTATCATATCTATAAATATACATTCAAACATAAATTCCATTTATAAAGATTTCATCATAAATAATAAAATATAATAATCCTAGATCTCAATTTAATCTGATATTAGAGAGTAATTCACAAGAGATTATTAGAGAAATATCTTTTAGAATTTTGGGTTCCCAATGACAAACTTCAAGAGTGTATAGGAATCAAACCCTAAATCCACAATACACAGTTTCATTCTATGGATTTTCTCATAATTTATTTTTAGAATTGGGTGAAATTTAGCTCCAAAAATCTTACCTTTCATCTCTTTTCTCATGGCCTATAATTCTTTTTAAAATTCTAGTTTTTCTCCTTTTATACTTGAGTGACTGGGTTCAAACTTTAAGTTGAAAGTCATGACTTTATAGAAAAAGTTTTGGATTTGATCTCTTTCTAACTTTAGAATGTCATGACATTAGGAATTGTCATGGAGGCACATTTTCTCGCTAAAACATAAATTCACTGTATTAAGAATGAGTTGTAAATTTGATATCTCACTTGCATTAGATGATCTTAGTGCTGCACATGACTATGGATACTCATTTTATCTCTAGAACACAATGTTATGGTACTGAAAATTGACTATGACTTTAGTCTCTATTGTGCATTACATGGACATGGCACTAAGAATCATCATGACTAGACATTCCATCTCAGTAATGCAAAGTCATGGTGCTGGAAATGGGCAACTACTTTGTTCATTAAGTGACTACTCCATGATAATATCGTGATTACACATTTAGTGTTTTGGATAACTTTGATAAATAGTTATACAATCAATTAATTTTTGAAGATGTTTGGTAATGGAGGTAGTTCAATAAGTCTCGTATAATTTTGACACCTATTAGTTGATAAAACTCTACCTAAATGGTAGATGGAAATTCTTGTACACCATAACACCACCAACTTATTAGCATCTTTTCACTATGTGATATATTTTCAATACCTATGATATTATCATAGAGTCATAGTCATACTTAGTTTAGAAATTTTTAATGGCTATGATATTAATTTTCTATCATAACAACCAAGTACCCCACTAGTAGTCTCAAGTCAGAGCCATGGAAGTTTTACGAAGATAATACTTTAAGCTATAGAAAAAATTATAGAGCCACAAGTACTAATACCAAGCCTTGTCAACAAGTATTCAAAGTTATGAATTTTGTAATACTAAATATTACTGAAGATATTACTCAAGTATAGTTATTTCTAAGGCTATAACTCTTATCCTCCATGAAATGCATAACCATGACTTATATATGTAGGCTAAGTGCAAATGCTAAGGTATCATAATAGCAATGTGATAATATATTATGCAAGAGAAGAAAATGCTAATGATGTGTCCATTCATAGTACTATGAATACTTAAGAGAATTGAAGGGTTACTTTTTCACCATGATTTTTACAAAATACCATGATTATATAAAAATATATAAAATCAACTCTACTCCATGTCCATTTCATAACATATGACTTTGTGTTATAGAGAAATTAAGACCAAGTCATGGTCAATGCTAGTGTTGTAGCATTGTATTATAGAAAGATTAAGATGTTGAATAGAGTTGTAATTTTTTATAGTCATGACCTCAAACTAAAGAGATCAAGGTTGAAGTTGTAACTTTTTTTTGAAAGTCATGATGTCCTATTTAGAGTAATGCAAAGTCACCTGGATATAAAAATATAAGTTAGAGAATTTTCAAGGGATCACTCCATTTCTTCTACTTTCCTTCCACTCATGCAAAAACCAAAGACACATCAACTTCAAACTTTAGGAGAAATTTTCACACTTACTAGTGGTTCTATACGCAAGCAAGGGACATATTACTTATGCCAATCCATAAATTTGGGGTGCAACACTAAACCCCCATCTTTTAGGGATAGATTCGATAATTTATATAAAATTAGCATGATCTAGAATTTATATAATTTGAATTATGTTATGTAATTGGCTTGGATTATTAATGCATTAATTGTTTAATTTATTTTATGTTATGGATTAATAAATGTAACTAAATAAAACTTGAATTATAGTTTTGACTAATGCTGGATTTTTTTTGAGGTTATCATGGTGGATAGTAAAAGATAAATCACATGGATTACTCGTGCACATAATAAAAAGTAGAGATGGTCCTTCCAATTACATACATGATATAAGTATATATGTTAAACTCCAAGATTTAGGTATGTTAATCATTGTGAGTATTGTACTCACTAAGTTGAATATGTGAATACTTTTACATATCTTAGAGGGACTAGTTCTCAGTTGGGATAGATATTATATAAAATATCCTTTTAAGGCATTTATCTTTAGTGTGGGAGTCAAATTATTACCAAGGAGGATGGTGATGGGCAATCCTCAAGACATGTGTAAGTATATTTTTACTTGTATGGTTGTGACAACCTTTATGAGCTACTTTTACTCATAATGTTCTCATCGATGAAACTTGATGGAAGTATACAATAATTGTGAAATTATGATACTTACAAAGTTGAAAGTGCAAATACTTATAAACTATGCTAATCTAGCCTTTAAGATAATGGTGGTCAAAGAATAAGAGTGTGTATATAAAACAACCATCAAGAGTAGCTGATCAAGCTGCCTAAAAGATATATGATTGTGAATAACTCACATGTATGGATGAATTACTATGTATTACTATGAGGAGACCATAATTTGGAAGTACTTAATTGTGACAACTACCTTGTATGCCATTAGGGTAAGGGGTCATTGCACAACTTCTCAATCTATATTCTATGTACAACATAAAATATGTCTAGCACCTTGATGATATCATATATATTAATTGAAATAATCATGGACCTAAGATTATTTAACAATATGAGTATTCAATTTACTGAAAATGAGTTATCTTTTGTTGAATAGCTAAATTTTCAATATAATCAATATAAGATTAATATCTAGATAAAAGTTTATTATACTACTTATACAATCCATGTACTTGTAGATTTTAGTTGATGAGATACCCTCATTTATAAAAGTCCATTATACCCCCCCTCCCGCTAGGTGGAGTAACAAGTCAAAATAGTAACCCAAAGTCATGGTGTTGGAAATGGGTCATGACACTCTATTCATTTTTCTAGAGTAAAAGTCATAACACTAAAAATAGGCACGACCCAATTATTACTCTCTAGAACTTTTCATAGCTAAAAGGCATAGTGATTGGAATAGTGCCACAACTTTTTCTTTGGACTTATTGACTCTAACAAAAAAATCATGGTATTGGAGGTTTCTCACTCTATTGAGCACCAATGGGATAAGTAGTTATTATGATATAAAATTAATATTATAGTCATAAAAGATATACTGAGCTAGTATGGGTATGATTCTAAGAATATATTGCATAGAGTTTTAGCTAAAAATAGATGTCAAAACTACCCTATATCTAAATGAGATGTAACAAAGTTATAACACAAAAAATATTATAATATTCAATGACATTTCATGCCACTCCTCAACAATCCACCAAGTATCCATTTCACATGAACATCTCACAATTTCATTTATTTTCATCATATTCCATCAAAAATAATAATTTATTGAATATTTTCATTTTAAAGCTCATTTGCATATAACATATCATGAATATTTATCAAAATATCTAGTTTTATTTGGTATTTGGGATATTGAATAATTATACAACCATATTTATTCATCGCAAATTATATTTATCATATACAATTACTTTAACTAACCCTAAGTTCCTAACTAGTCTAATATTGAGGAGAAATTCAAGCAAGGTAATTTGGGAATCAATTCATTGAATCATGTATCCCAATGGTAAACATTAGAATTTAAGTTTCAAATTTGATTCCCAATCCAATCCATTTTTTGTCGGCTTGATTATATTTCTCTACTATTGATGGCATTTACATGCCTCTTTTGGCATGTGTGTTCCCCCATTCATTGATTCTTCCCCTATTGTTTTTTGTTGATTTGTTAAATTCATCTTTTATGTCCTTGGGTCTCGTCATGATGCTTGGTTATGTAATGAAAAAGGATTGTGTTGAATCACTTCTATAATAATCACATCATGGAATATTATGGATATGTTCAGATGATGCTGCAATGTGAAAGGAATTCATGACTAATATTAGTCATGCCCTTGAGTATGGTATAGTTATATGAAAAAAAATATTATTACATGACATAGTTTCACAAAAGTACATCACAACTTCATATTATCATTCAACATTGGCACAACTTCATTTAGATGTCATGATTGAGAGTTAATACTTTGGCTATAATAATTGATAATAATAGTTGGGCCAAGAATATATTTTAGTGCAAATATGGTTGACTCAAAAAAATTATTATTGCCAAGAAGATGTTACAACATAGAAAGATGTTATGACAGTATGGTAGGTTTGTAATATATATTATATATCATGACTAATATGTGGAGTCATGACCAAGAAAGATTTGGTCATGACTACTTCATAGGTGTGTGCTAGCCTTAATAACGTCACAACATTGAAAATTCTGACCTCATCTTGCTCTTTACTTAAATTTTGTTTTCCACTAAGTTTATATCTTGTACTCGATTTATACTTGATTTCAATACTTTTTATCAAATTCCATTAAAAATCCATTTTTTGTAAAATTCTTATCTTTTTAATGTCTCATTCTCATATATATACCATATGTAACAAGAAAAATATATCCATAAAAACATGATACTTTGTGTTGAACATATACATAAAGAAATCATCGATAAACAATATGTAGCACCTTGATCTCTCATGTAATACATTTGGTATTTCTCCAAACAAGTTGCTATGGATCAAATCTAACATTGCCTATGATATGATGGATATATAATAAATTTAACCAACTTTTCTTTTGTATAGACAATCCTTTCGAAAGTCCAACTCTCCTAAACAATATGGTAAACATTTCGCCATCTTCTAATAGAATAAAACCATAAGACCTTTCTTATTGATGTTCCCAACTGTTTAATGCCACAATATAATTTTTTATCATGACACTGTGTTTCAATATTGTGACATCTTGTCCCACATCATGACTCCAAGTTTCCTTATCATGGCTCCAAGTTTTTATGTTGGACTTATTGCAACTTAGTTAAAACACTAAAACTTATTGTTATTGGGTGATTGCATACATTTAAAAGAAATCTACAAGTATATGGGTTATATAAGTAATACAATGAACATAAACATAGATATCAATCTCAAAAGAAATGCAAAAAGAGTTTGACTAAACGATAATGAAATGACTACTACTCAAGTTGAGTAAACTTGGATCTCGGATAGATACTTAGACTCTAGGATTAGTTAACTTTATCATGTATGATGAGTTTTTTATTAATATTATGATAATGTCATGCTTGATTATTACATGAAGGATAAGATGATATGATTTTCTTCTTTGCCCCTTGACATACAATTTGATTATCAATATGGACTTTCATTATTAAAGATTGTCTAATTTTAGTTGTGCCTTTAGTATTCTACCACCAAAACTATAATTAATCTAATTATTGTTCTTCCAAAAGTCTACTCCTTTTAGGTAATACATCAATGATCCTTGAAAATTACTTCAAGTATGTATTTCTATTCGATAATCTTAATATTCATGAAAGATATGAAATAATTTGGTAATAAATGTGTTTTATCTTTCGGCTTCGTAAGCATCATACTTGCATTAATTAATATACATATTTCTAATAATTATACACATGGAAGAAATATAAGAGAAAAAGATTACAAGACTATCTTTTCCATACAAAACACATCCACTTGAATGTGTCTCATAGCATAACTATCATTATCCACCACAGCTAACACACAACTCCCCCACACTATGATGAACTATAGGATAGAAGTTCTACATAACTTTCATATCATTTGAATGCTAGTTTTTCTAGAAGATACACGATTGAATGGTCATAATTTTATTTATGCTTTCAGTTTCATGAGGATCATACTTGTTTCAATTAAACTTACATAAATTTATAATTTTTACTCATGTTCATCTCATGAGTGAAAATTTTATAATTAATCATGTTAATCTCTTGAATATATCACATAACATACATGTCATCATCCACTATTCCAACACATAAATCTATTTGGTGGTGAAATCCTAAATCTCTATTCTTTTAAACATATATATTAATCAATATTCAAAATATAGAAATTTCATAATCATTATAAATCCACGATCATCATACACACACACATACATACATACATATATATATATACACATATACATATATACATACATACGTACGTACGTACGTACATACATATATACATACATATATATATATATATATATGTATGTATGTATATATGTATAAGCCAACCTTAAATTTCTAATTAACTTGACATTAGGGAAAATTTCATGTAAATTGATTAGAGCATTATCTTGTTGAACCAAGGGTTCTCAATGATAGTTAGTATGAGGATATAAGTCTCAAATATAATTTCCAATATATCATTGTTTGCATTTGAATTGAATTTGTCCCTAAATGGGGGTAGCATTCACACCCTTTCAGTGATGGCATATTCTTAAACTTGAAAATAAATCCTCTCAATTCTTTTCAATAATTTTTAAGTTTACATTTTATATCATTGAGGTCTACGCAGGTATGATAACATATCATTAATTAGAAAGTCATGATTTAGGTTGAAATCATGTCATCGAATGATCTTTGAATCTACCTTGAAGCTATATATGTCAAGTGAGTCATATTATAGTGGCTTAGTCTAGTCATCATGTCGTGCCAAGCAAGACATGAGATGGATCTTGTGTTGTGTTTACAAGGAATAATATCCAAAAACGTTGGCCCTACATGACCCATTTGGCAAATAGCTAGGCATTTTCATGCTAGATCGTGCTGAGTCATGTCGTTTATGGGCAGCTTGAATATGTCCAATTTAATGTTTTGAAATTTTAATTTTTGATTTATTCAAAATATTATATTTACATATCAAAATAATATTATTTAAAAAGTATGTTACATATTTACTTTGTATAAGAAATTGAAATGAATTAAAATCAAATCAATAATTAAAAAAATTGATTAAGATACAATCAGATCAACTCAAACATTAATAATATATATGAAAAAAATAATTTATAATATCATACATAACATAAGATAAAGCATAACTGATAATAATCCAAAAATAATCAAAATATCATAATAAAAAAAATAATCCAAAAACACGTCTTTAATCCATGTATGTTGTATGATAGTATGGATATAGATCATCATCATTATGTATGCATCTGAAATTAGTATTAGTGATGACCTCAATATCCTCGATCTCGATATAATATGAGTCATCATCTACTAGTAATTGTCACTTTATCCTGAAAATCTAACTTGGATATTCCCAATCCTTTAAGCATACAAGTGATTGTATGATATATAGTTGTAGTCAAGATCTCTTATCTAAAATAATATTTGTTGCCATAGAAAAAGTATACTCTGATACTATGCTAGAGACTGGAGAGGTCAGTAAATCATGTGTCATCTTAGATAATATGGGATAACTGAATTTATATGATTTTCACCGACTCAAAATATTTAAATTTTTATTATCATCAAGTGATAGGATGAAGTAGTAATAGGTATCTAAGCACAAAGATAGCTCACTCCTATTTGATAGACCATCTCATCATTTGTCTCTAGCTAACAGAATAGAAATATTAGTCTACGAATATGGTGTCCATATCCATACTTAAAGGCTCACTACAACTACCATACCATAACTAATATATAAATATGTTATTTAATTTTTTGTAAATAAATTATTCAAGTTTATCTGCTTGGTTCATACAAGTGAAATATCTTAATATATTAACTACTTTTTCAACCTTTATCCTAGAATCCATTTAGGCATCCAAGTAATATAGAGTTGGAATGGAAGACTAATATTTTAAATATTTGATTTTCTTCTCAACATCGATGACACTAAATATCGGGTTTCCTTTATACTTATTAAATATGCTACTAATAGTGCATATACACCTAATTAACAATGAAAGTAATGAGAATGTACACAGACTAACACATGTTCATGGTGTCATATAAAATTTTTAGGAATTCCATAAAATAAATTTATACATCTATGTCTAAATAATCAATAATAAGTTCGTTGCCCTTATTATTGTTGTAGTCAGATATAATATGTTGCTAGCTAACACACGACTTTAACATTAGGTAGGTATAATTCCAATGATGTCTCACATCTATTTAAAATTTTGTTTAGGCCCACTGACTAACAGAGACTATAAACTCTTGTTATTTGCTAAGCATCCTAAGATATTTAATTGAATTTCTTATGTTTTCTAATATGAAAAAATAACTTTCATTCTCATTTACTATTAGGTTAATTATGTGACACATATACCTAATGTGAAAATATTCATCTAATGGCTCATTTCTAATAGTTCTAACAAACATACTAATAGTGACTATGTTATTCAAAGTATTATTGAATATAATACTAAAATTTTATTCTGATTATTGAATATACTAATAGTTCTAACAAACATACTAATCTTTAATTTTAACTTTATAAGAATTATAGTCATAATTATTAAACTTACCTCAATCTTGGGTTTCCACACATAGGTTTATCACACACATTAATATTAGAAAGGTTCTCACTTTAGTTGGAAAGATTTTATAGAAGGCTACAAGTTTGGTAAGATGAGGAGGATGGTGTAGAAAAAGAAGTATGGAGATATGAAAGAAAAACTAAGAGTTAAAAGAATGGTTATTATAATCATGGTAATCTTCAAAGTCATGACTTTAGTAGGATTCAAAGAAGATTTCTCCTAGAGGGGTGGAAAAATAAAGTGAAATGCCCAAATTCAATTCCAAATTGCAAAAATAAAATTATGTAGAGTAATTGGAAAAAATATGAGCATGAAAGTAGAGGTAGAGTCCTAATTGGTGGCTAATGAAATGATATAAGAAGATTTGGCTTTAGCAACAATTTTGGAAGACCAAAAGAAGTACATATTTAAATAAAGATAGTAGTGAAAGTCATAGCATTGACCAATATTGTGACTTTGGAGATACATAATCCAAAGAAAGAATTCATGGCAAGCCACAACACCATAACTTTGGAGTTCCAAAAAAAAGTTCAAGTTACAGCCTAATAAAACGCCATGACAAAGATCAACACTACAACTTTGGAGTTCCGGAAAGAAAAAACTTAAAGTGTAGTCCAATAAAAAGTTTTAGTGATCCCTAAAGTCATGAAATCTAATGAAGATGAAGTTATGATGCTCCAAAAATCCATGATAAGGAGAAATAAAAAAAGGAAGTCTTGATAGAGAAAACATAGAATATGATTCAATATTCAAAGAAAGTTCAGAAAGAAAAAAGAAAATATATGATTATATGATCAAACTAGCTTGGATAATTGAGATCACAGATGTAGGTGACAATTCTATCATGGTATAACTATGGATGTTAAATGTAATACAACTTAAGAGATGCTCAAAGAATTTTTTGCATGATTTGATGAAATAAATATACCCGATCACACGGATTAAATTACACCCACAAAATATAGTAATGGAATTGAAATTCATTCACAACTCATTTATATGTCCACAAAAAAGAAGCATCCCTACTATCCAGATATTCAACAATAATCAAACCAAGTCATAGAAAACCCTTATAATGAATGGATGGAATGCAATATTTTTTATATAGTGAGGAAGTAATTATTAAGGGATGAGCAATCATTTCATTGTGTAAATTTGTTCGGTATACCAAATATCAAATAAAAATAAGTATTTTGGTGATTATTCATTATTTGTGTATATATAAAAGAGCTTTAAATGAATAATTTTAATAAATTATAGTTTTGACATATTATGATGAATTATAGTGAAATTATATGATTTTTGGGTGAAATAAAGACTTGGTGGATTATTGAAAAGGATAACAATGAGTGGTCATATAAAATTATAATATTTCTTGAGTTATGACTTTGTTATACTTCATTGAGCTATAAATATAGCTTCGACATCCAATATTAGTTGAAGCTCTATACAATTAGTCATGACTTCATATGTTATAATTCTACCATCTTATTCACATAACATTTCATTGTACAACACATTCTATTCAACTATAAAAGTTTCTTGGAGTCGTAAACGACTAGCTCATACTATATTTTATGGCTGCGACATAAATTTCTCATCATTGTAACTAAGTATCCTACTAGTGCTCAAATCCATAGAAACTTCTAGTGTCATGACATTCTTATTACAAAGATAGCAAGTCTAAGAAAAAAGTCATGGTTTTATTCCTAGTGTCATGACTTTTAGCTACTTAAAGTTCTAGAACTCGAGTCACGATCATTTCTAAGGTCATGGATTTTGCTATGGAGAGATGGAAAATGCCATAACACTATTCTTAGTACCATGACATTGGACTATAGAGGCAAAATACATAAGCTATAATCATTCTCAATGCTATGGCTTAGTGTTATAAAGGCAAAATTTATAGATGTGGTCATTCTTAGTATTATGACTGTCAGATGCAAAATAGATATCTAAGTCATGACACATTCTAAGTATCACAACTTTGTGTTTCATAGACAAAATGAGTAGCCATGACCATTCTTAGCACAAGGCCATATGATACAAGAGAGAGACCAAAGCTATGACTCATTCTCAGTGTTGTGACTTTTTGTTCTAGATACAAAAAGTACAACCATGACCATTCTTAAAATTATGATATTCTAAAGTTAGAAAGACACTAAACTATCACTTTTTCCAAAAATTTCTTGCATTTTGACTTAATATTTTCACCCATCTACTAGAGTATTAAAAAATGGAAATTTTTAAAAAAAGAATTCTACGACATGATAAAAGAGATAAAAGCGAGGATTTTAAGAATAAATTTTTACCCAACCCTAGGGGAGATCCACGGGTAAAGGTGTGATGCAAGGTACAAACATAAATCCTAAGGAAAAGCATGAATTTTGATCTACCCAAGTGGTAAATCCGAGGCACATGATAAAGTATTATGAATTTAGGATTTGGCTCCTAAATACTCTTGAAGATTATCATTGGGAACCCAAGATTCTATGAGATGTATATTTAAATTATCTCTTGGGAATTCCTTCCTACTATTAGGCTAAATTAAGGTGTATGGTTGTTTTATTTAATTTTGTGTAATGGATGCTATATAAATAGATTAAAATTTTGGATTTTATTATGGTTTGGTTACTTTTGGATGTAATAATTATGTAGAACTAAAATTAGGTTTATTATTGGTGGATTTGTGTGTGCTATCTTGGTAGATAGTGACATATAAGTCATGAAGCACACTCATGGATAATGATAGGAAAGAAATGACAACCCTTTTGATCATAATAAGTAGGTCATGAGACATGCATGATTGGAGGTGATTCATAAGGTAGTGACAGTCCGATAATTTCCTTTATGCTATAGGATGATCATCAATGAGATTTAAAAAAAATATATATTAATTATGTAAATATGATACTTACAAAACTTAAAGTATAAATACTTTAACTATTATATCAGTTTATATCTATATAATACATGAGTTTGAAGAATAAAAATATACATACAAAGTAAATGTTTAGGATAGTAGATGAGTTACCTAAAAAGTATGGACTTATGATTAACACTCAAGCATGAATAATTTATTATTTTGGTAGTAAAGTATATAGGAGACAACTACAATGGGATCTTTATATAATTCATAAATTTATTTTATATATGCATATGTAATCAAGCATAATAATATCCAAACTATTTAGATAAGCCATCATGCATAATAGAATGCATCAACTCTATAATGTAAGAATCTTATGTTTAACTCAATCTTATTTTAACAATTAGAGCAACTATTGACTAATAGTTAGTTGATTGAACTACCTACATAATATCTATGGGATCAATATCTAGATAAAATATCCACTTTACTACTTGTATGGTCTACATACTTGTGAGACTAGCTGGATGAGCGACCCTAACCCAACAAGGTTTTGGGACTTTGCCTATTCCAAAAAATTAAATACCATAACAAAATTATAAAAATCATATCTTGTGAGTGCATCTTATGACTTAACTTATCACTATCTTCTATAACAAATATTCATAAGCCTACTATATAGTAAAAACCCTAATTTGAATTTTAATTAGCTCGTACATCTATCAATACTCAAACCATAATATTATCATAAATATAAATATTATATATGTTAGAAATAGTGCCCTGTAAAGCATGAATTTGTATTTATGTTTTATGAAATTAATAAAATTATCATATTTATACACCCATCTATTTTGTGAATAATGTATGAGTGAAATATCAGAAAATCCCAGATTTATTATTATAACCATAATGTCAGTGTATAATAGTTATACACGAGAGGATCGAAGTTAAAGATTATAAATCATATTGTCCGTAATAAATTAATTAAAGTTTGGGGATCTTCAAATTAAATATTAATGGGGCTGTCCGCTTCCGCTATCATTGAGAATGAAGTGACCTTAATCCGGGTCACTAATATGAGGACTTAAAAGTGGAGGCTTCATATATAATAAGATTATATAGGACATGACCAAGACATAGTTTTTGAATTCTTTTAAATACCATTTATCTCAAGAATTAAAACAACGCTGATAGATGATCATATGCAGCTCAGTCTCAATCCTGAGAAGTACATAGACTCCTGTTTATGTCAACTAGGCCTTTTGAGTTATGAATTAAAACCCATTATGAAATGGGCACAATACTTGTGTCTTGGAGGCCCATTAATGTATGTAGCTGGAGATATAAACTATGGACATTAAATCCAATACTTCCTATAGAAGCTGGACAGTTGGTTCCCTTAAGTATTGGTTCTAGAACTGAATAGTTTGAGCGCTCTAATTTACAATAGGTTTATAAATTAACAGTTCACTAGTGGATTAATGAAACTTAAGGATCAAGATATAATTAGAGAGGCAAATGATAATTTCACCCCACTCTAGTTATGAACCACTTCTTGGAGGATTAAACTGCATGTAATGATTAAATCAATGGATACTCTAAATTTCTGAGTAAAATCGATACTATAAGGACAAGAATTCAATTTCAAGT
The DNA here is from genome assembly GCA_029783825.1 of Sapria himalayana. NCBI lineage: Eukaryota > Viridiplantae > Streptophyta > Magnoliopsida > Malpighiales > Rafflesiaceae > Sapria > Sapria himalayana. Next base: position 167,156 of record JAREIK010017666.1, read on the forward strand.
TTTTAGTAGAATAACTCTGAAATTAATAAATTAAAATAATCGATTAAAGAGTTTAATTAATTATTGAATTTATTGGAGCTTGAAATTACAGGTCCATGGGTCCCAATTCCACCTCCTTAATTACTACAATAAATGATTCATGATTTCGAATAAATTACACTCTCTTTAGCAATATAAAATGATGAGAATAACAATCAGTTGTTATTTGAATTCAAATTTTATTCGTTTGCTCATTGAATAAGGAAATAATTTGCAAAGGGTAATAATATTAAATATCATTAATTATTTTCCTTATTTGATAAGGATTTGAATTTAAGAATATTAATTATTATTAATTTATTTCCTTATTTGATAATGATTTGAATTTAAGAATATTAAATGTTTATAATTCATTTACTTATTTGATAAGAAAGTGAATTTAAGAATATTAAATATTATTAATTCATTTCCTTATTTGATATGGATTTGAATTAGAGAATATTAAATGTATATAATTCATTTTCTTATTTGAAAAGAATTTGAATTTAAGAATATTAAATATTATTAATTCATTTCCTTATTTGATAAGGATTTGTATTTAAGAATATTAAATATTATTAATTCATTTCATTATTTGATAAGGATTTGAATTTAAGAATATTAAATGCATATAATTCATTTTCTTATTTGATAAGAAAGTGAATTTAAGAATATTAAATATAATTAATTCATTTCCTTATTTGGTAAGGATTTAAAACATATATAAAAATCAAAGTAGATTTGTTTTCTTATTAGAAACCCTAGCCTCAAAGAGAGTTTATTCTCCTAAGAGACTCCTTGAATCAAGTGTTGAGTACACAAGGTAAATCTAGGGGTGTATTGTTCCAAATTTGAATAGTTGGTGCCCACACACCTCAAGGAAGGAGGGCGAAATTGAAGACTCTGGTACAAGGAGTTCTTTCAATTTGACAAGTCAACAAATCCCTTATAAAATAAAAAGTATAGATCTGATCTTCATCTTTTGATATTAATATGTGTTTGCATGGATTCCTACTAAAATAAGAATTCATGAAAAATATTTTAAAAACAAATTCCACTATGTTTTCTAATTTAATTCCCAACAATATATTTTCATCATAATACAAGTACATCAAACTAATACTAGATCTCAATTTAGCCGAGTATTGGGGAAGAATTCATGAGAGATGTTTGGAGTGACATCTTGTGGAATTGAGGATTACCAATGACATCCCTAGTAATGATCTAAGTCTTAGAATATAATAACAACTAATTATTGCTCATGTTTTCCTTAGATTTTCTCCTAATTAGTGGTTGAAAGACAAGTCGCCTTGGGGTTTTCATGCTCTTGGCTTGAAATCTAATTCTTTTACTCTTTGTTTTTCTCTTTTTCTCCAAGTGTTGCTTTTATACTTCAAAGTTTCAAGTGATTCTTTAAACTAGAAGTCATGGTACTAACTTGAGGTCATGACTTTCTTGCCTTATTGAATTTTTTATAGAGTACACAAGTTTTGGTAGCAGAGGAATACCATGATTCAAGTAACATCTCTTTGAAATACAAAGTTTCTATGGATAGAATGACAACCAAAAAAAATCTATGAATTACAAATTCATAGCAATATGAATGACTATGACTATTGCATTCACCTTCTAGAATGCAAAATCATGGTGGCAAGAATGTCATAGATTTGGTTTTCCCTTTCTAGAGCACAAAGTTATGGTAGTAAAAATGTCATAACTAGAGTAACTATTCTATATAACATAAAGTAATGGTGAAAAATATTATCACGACTAAAAATTATTTGATATTTTGGCTCCATATTGATTAAGTCATGGCACTAAAAAATACTACAATTTCTTGTGCTAGTAGGATACTTGGCTACCATAATATAAAAATAAGATTATGACTAATATTGTATTTTAAATATAGTATGGTTATGATTATAGAAAGCTATCATGGTCTTTAAGATAGTATTGAATAGTACAAATATAGTGATAACTTGGTGGTAGATTCGGGGCATACAAATATTGTAATAACTTATTTTGTAAATTCATGGCCAAGAAATGATATCACAACTACTTAAGAGGCTCATGGAAAGTGTAACCACATCATAATATGTCACAAATTTCTATTAATTTTCCTCTCTTCAAGTTATCACTCCACTATAAGTTCATCAATTTCACCTAAAATACCTTTAAATTTACTATTATTCATAAAATTCCATTAAACTAGCTATTTAGTAATCTATATCTATTTAAAGCTCAAATAAGTGCAAATACATTAATAATTTTATGACAAATACTCAAAAATATTTGGTAAATCGAGTGAAAAATAGTATGTACAAGTATTTGATTTCGTGGAATATATAAACAAATAAAAGAAAATGAAATGACTTCAATACAGAAATAAATCTTAAGTTGTCTCCCAAGAATCACTATGTTTAACATTTTTAGCTAGACAAATTATTTGGTTTCTATTCTCTATTTGTAACTTCAATAATCCATGTTATATTGTTCGTATAATTTTTTAGTGTGTTTTTCCTAACATTGCTTTCAACATCTAGACATTTATCCAATTCCTTCCTTCTAGATGTTCTTCATTGGATGTCATGACTTTATAAATTATCGCATAATCATTGAGTATGATACCCTTCACTAATACCACAACTTGAAAATGTTATTATTCACCTTTTGCTCTCTCGAGTAGTTGTGCCATGACTAGGAAAAATATCATGGCCTATTCTTGTAGTTTCTATTTTAACAATATCATGCCTACTTCTATTACATATTCTTACTTAAATGATCTAATTTCGTAGACATGACATTTTTCAAATATCATGAAATATTTGTTCATAGAAATCTTTGTTGCTTTTTTTTCTAATCTTCATTAACAATGGTCTTAGTTTCATCTCTCTCTTCTAGTACATTATCAATTAGTTGTGGAAATTCCTCCACTTGTTATCTTTCTAACATCTAAAGTATTCCCTCAATGATTTTTTCATATTATTTATATGGAAATTTCATGGTATCAATATCTTTTTATTACGACTTTGTTATGATGCCTAATTTATAGGATTAGACAATGTCCCAAATTTTAAATTGGGCATGAGTCTCATGTTCAACTATTCCCATAAATATATGAGCCAAACAAGAAGTAAAGTTGACATTCGTCCAGATATCAATCTCATAGGAATTGTATAGGCAATTCAATCAACTAACTATGAGTTAATTACTACTCTAGTTGAAAGGATAAGATAGTGTCTTTTGTAAGACTCTTAAATTATAAGGTTAGTCAATTCTATTACACATGATGACTATCTAAATAGTTTGGATATTATTATGCTTGATTATATAATGAAGGTTGAATTATTTTGAAAAGCCCATAGTGCCATAATGCAATGCAAGGTGGTTATCAACTATAGAGTCCTCCCCAATGATGGTCTCATTACAACTCTCCCCTCAATATTTTACCACAAAAAAAAAATTATTTCTACTCAAAGATCATTCACAAGTCCATACCTTTTAGGCAACTCTGCAAATATCCTTAATAGTTATTTTCAATGTGCAGTCATATTCTACAACCTCATATGTCTTATAGATATAAACTAATATGGTATTAAAATATTTGTACTTCCTACTTCATAAGTGTCATATTAGGTGTCAATTGGGCAAGGTAACTTGCGCATGGCTTGTAGCATGGCACAATTCAGCCATGTTTATTTAGTACAACATGACATGGTTTAGAACCATGCTTAGAAGTGTCATGGGCCAGCCTATAGAATGGCTTGGATCATGCCAAACATTTTGGCATGGAAGGCATGACACATCACGACCCAGCATGACGGCCTACGTGAGCTAGTTTTAGCCTAGCTTGCCAAAACAGCTAGCCCATTCCTGACCCAAGTTAGCCTAGCATGAACCCAATCTAGCCTAAACTAAACCCAAGTTAGCTTGGACTACACCTAGGCTAGCCTATAACTAATTAGGTCAGCATGAACAGGCATGACCTAGCTTGGTACGACCCAACATGATCCGACATGACCCTCCAAAAAGCTAAGCCAATGGGCCATGCTAGGCTACCCCTTTTTAAAACCATGCCAACATAGCATGGCCCATGATAAATACTATGTCATGCCTACAACATTAGGGGTTGAATGGGCCTAAAAAAATAAGTCATGCTATCATGACATGATCTATTTGGCACATATATGTCATACTTGCACAATAAACATATACTTATCCTAAAATCTAAATGGTATGAGTCATATGATAGAAAGTAATGCACATGACTGTCACCACCTTAGAAGTCACTTCTACTCATTTATGTCTTGTGGCTTACATATTACCATTTATCATGATGACATGTGACTTTCATTCTAAAGGTCAAACTCTTAAGAAAAATTAAATAAATTCACTCATCATTTAGGAGTCATTTCTTCTAAGCTATTCAGAATAGATTGTCTTATAAAACTTGTCATGCTTTTGGCTTTATAAATATAATACCCATATGATTAAACTTATCTCAATATTGGCTTTTAACATATAGGATTGTCTCACACATTATGATTAGAAAGCATGTCACTTCTTTCCTAATACCATGTATGAATGTTCTTCATGACTAACCTATTATTATTAACCATGATAATATACACAAACCCATCAAGAGTAAAATAATAATTTCAATTCTACATAACACCACATCTATTAATTTCCAATCCACGACAAAATGCAAACATTAAAATTAATCAATTAACTATTCATCGCACAAAATGAAATATATCAACCATATATCTCAATCTAGCCTGACATTGTGGAAAAATTCACACAAGATAATTTGAAATATATCTCATAGAATTTTGGATTCTCAATGAAATATCTCAAGAGTGTCTAGGAATCAAATCTTAAACCTATAATACTCATTCGTGCATCTCAATTATGGCACTAGGTGGAGTCAAAATGCATCCCCCCCCCCCCCCCCTAAAGTTTTAGTATGAGCCTTATGTCACCCATTTATTCATGGATATCTCCTAGGATTAAGCAAAATTATGCTCCCCAAACCCTAGCACTTGGTACTTTTTATCATGCTCTAGAATTTTTTTAAAAACTCCTCATTTTGTACTTTTATACTCTAATGACTTGGTGTAAATTTCAAGTAGGAAGTCATAACTTTTAAGAATGCCACAACTTTGACTTTTCATCTTTATAACACAAAGTCATGGCTCCAGGAATGAGCCATGACTTTGATCTTTTTTTTGCTTTAGATTTTTGTAGTGCTAAGAATGTTCTTGGTTGTACATTCAATTTTTGTAATATAAAGTTATGATTCTAGAAATGAGTGAAAACTTTGGTCTTTCTCTTCCATCCGATTATTGTGGTATTGAAGAATTGCTATGATTTTAGATTTCATCTATGACACTAAGTTACGGTACTTTGAATGGTCATAGCTTGAGATTATGCATTTAATTTATGTAATCCAAAGTCATTGTGCTAGAAATGATTAATAACTTTAGTCATTTCTCAAGAAAAAAAAAGTTATTACCCTAAAAATATTTTTGGCTCGAGTAAATGCTCACTGGAACTTTCTATAGCTAAATATATATGGTGCTAAAAAAATATATGCACCATGACCTTTGCCTTGGTCTTGGTGGCTTTGTAATGAGAAAGTTGCAGTGTTGGAAGATGTTGTAGCTTTTGACATATGCGGAGCATCTGGTTACTTTTACATAAAATTAATATCACAACCATAAAATAAAGTTATGAGCTAGTGTGGCTGCGACTAAAAGAAAGTTTTATAATCTAAAGAAATAATTTGCATAGTAAAATAATTATATCAATAAAATGATAGGGTTATGATATATAAAAATTGTCAAGATTATTGGTATGGAGCTTTGGTAAAGGAATAAATACCAAATTTTTTTTATGAGCTCAATGAGGTATAACAAAGTTGTAACATAAAGGAATAAAAAGTTATACCAAATTTTTCTTATAGGGTTATGATATATAACAATCATGATTTTACATGATTGTTTACTTTAATCCTTCTCAAAAAATTACCAAGTCTCATATTTTACCCAAAATCTACTCAATTTTATTACTATTTATAGAGGTATCAAATAGATCATATCATGGTGCTAGCATAATAACAATTTTTGTGGCTTGGTCAAAAAACCATGCCATGACTAACACAAAACTCAATGGATTCTCATGCCACGTTGACATAGCACTTAATCAATATGACTCAACCCAACATGGCCCAATTTTTCTGCAACTAGGCACTTCTATGTTGGATCATGCTCAATCAATTTTAAGTTGTGCCGAGTCATGTCAATTATCGTCACAATGACCAAATTAAATTTTTTGAAATTTTAATTTTATATTTTTTTTGAAATATTACATTTTAATATAATATAATTAAAATTATAATATATTATAAATTTAAATGAATTAAATTCAATAATTAAAATAAATATTGTATATTCGGTTCAACTCAAAATATAGTATGAAGAAAATACAATTTGAAATATGATTCATAACATAAGTTGATACAAAATAAATAAAAATGTATTATCATCATGAGTCATTGGATCATGTCTGTAGCATAATAGTACATATCTTGATCATCATCACCAACTATGATTTTTAAGGTATCACTAGTTGTGGCCTCAATATTCTCAATACCTATGAGTCATCATCAACAAACAACTTTTTCATTTTATCCTGAATGTGCAACCTTGAATCTTTCTTTACCTTCAAGCAAGTATACATCTGTAATATTTGGTCAATCTCCTATCTAGAATAACATAACATTGACATTCATAGAAAAAGTTGGTTTCAATGTTATGCTAGACATTTGGGGAGGGGGGGGGGGGGGGGTGGTGTGAGTTATGATTTTTACCGACTCAAAATATTTAAATTCTTATAATCATCATGTAATATGAGGGAACAATAATTGGTATCTAAATACTAAGACAACTCGCTCCTATTTGATGAACCACTCTATCATTTATCCCTAGCTAATAAATGAAAAAGTCATCACCTCTGAATATAGTTTCCATGCCCTTACTCAGAGCCTCACTATAATTACCAATCTAAGTGACATAAAATATAAACATATTAATTAATTTATTGTGAACCAAACCTTCAAGTTTGTTTGCTTGGTTAATGGAAGTGAATATATATCTTAATATATTTTATACTCCTTTCACCTTAACCCTAAGATCCATATAGGTATCTAAGAAATAAAAGAGTTGGCATGGAGAACCAATATCCTAAAAACTTGGTATCCATCTCTATGGTTATGTCACTAAATTCTAGGGTGTCATCAATACTTCAAAAATATGCTACTAATATTACATATTCACCTAAGTATAATATAAGTAATGAGAGTGCACACAGATGAATAATTTGTCATATCATAAAATTTTTTAAAATTTTTCATAAAAGAAACTTTTATATCCTAGTCTGCATTATTGATAATAAGTTTATCAATCTTATTATTGATGTAGCTAGATATCATGTATTGGTAGCCAACATGTGACTCTAACTAATGTAGGTATAATTCTAATAGTTTCTCACATCTATTTAATTTTTTTTTAGGCCCGATGACAAACATAGACTATTAAATTCTTATTGTCTGCTAGGTATCATAAGATATTTTAGTGAATTTCATATTTTTCGAATGTGGGGGAATAACTTTTATTCTCACTTATACTATTATGTGACATATACACCTAACATAAACATGTTACCATATAGCTTATCTTTAATAGTTCTGAGATATATATTATTAGAGATACCATTATTTCAAGTATACTCGAATGTAATACTAAAAATTTTATATTGTGACATATTTCCTAAATATTCTTATCATACACTCATATATGTTAGAGTCATCAAAAGAATAGAGAATATCAGAAAATTCTAAATTTTTTTATTGAGTTTTCTTTTAGAATATATATATATTGGGTAGTAAATATTTTTGAAAGATGTATCATCACAACTACTCCATATGTTAAACATCATGAATATCACTCAATTATATTTTTTAAATTTATTAATTATTAATTTTTTAATAATCTTTTATAATGTTATTCTTACTAGTAGATCTAGATATTCTATGATAAGTAGGATGGAAGTAGGTCTTCATAATACTAGCTACACTATGATCCTTTGAAAATCTAATCAAAAGACTAATTATAGTAATCAATTTGGTCATGCCTTCTCACCCAAAGATATTGCTGTAAAAAATGTGAGTCCCACTCAACCTCAATTCTCGGGTAGCCTCGTGAGTGTTAACCAGTTTTCTAGCTTCTTCCACCAAACATACTCATATTGTCCATTTTTCCCCTTAGAGTGCATAGTTTTATACATGGGTTAGGACTTATTCTCATACCTCCCATGTTATGTCCCTGGGATTTGAACCCAAGCCCTTATATTCCAACAATAGAATACTAGTTGATCCATAAATGAAGGAGGTTAATGAAGTTGAAGTTGATCCAACTTCAAAGACCATGCACTCAATTGAATTTTCCTATAATTTAATGTATCATATTTTTTTTAGTATATTGATTGACAAGCCTCTTAAGGTGGATAGTCCTATCAAGACTTATACATGTATATATTTTTTTAAAAATATATAATATATTGATTTATCCTTGATACCTCTATAATTTTTATTTTTTTATTATGTTAAAGTGAATCAAGACTGCTTATGTTTACATAGTTTTAGGTTCTTTAGGAAAATGGGTCGAGGGCATTGGATGAAGCCTAGTTTCAACATTGGCCTTTTTGGTTGGGTTGTTGTTATTTATTTCTAGCCCAAAATCATTATCATTATAATTACTATTTAACATTTACTTACTTTATTTATAATTCTAAATTTTTAAAAAATAATATTTTTTTTAATTTGAGTAGCAATCACAGTTTATTTGAGTAGCAATCGCATTATGTCAAGTTAATAAATAAAGAATAAATATGTTCTGTAATAACATAACTTTATTTGAGTAGCAATCACAGTTTGCCTATTTTTTTCTAAACTTGCAAGTCAATAGCTTTGAATACATAGCAAAGCAGAGTATAGAAGAAAATAGAGAGGAAGTGGAAAGGAAATTTAAAAAACCAAAAGAAAAAATTACAAAATGAGAGAGAGGAGACAAGAGGAAATAGATTTGATGAATATCAAAAAAAATTAATTCGATGTCTATAAAAATTATTTATATATAATTAATATAATTTTTTTATTTTGTAATTCTTTTGTAATTAAAATGGCTAGAAATCTGACTCCCATCAGATTTCTACCATGCAGCTATTGGAATGAATTCAGATGGCTACAAAAAATAATAAAAAAATGATTTTTTTTATCGACATCAAAAGCAATGGCCATTGCCCATTGCTTTCTTTATCGAAATGCATTACATGAATGTAAGGTGCATCAGCCATGGCAGATCATTGGTTAAAAAAAAACTTGGATGTGACCCTTGACCCTTGACGAGCCTATGATTTTGACCCATGACCTATGATGCAAGCTTGATCACCAACTCACCATGCTTGTAGACCGTGCCAATGGGCTAGCCACATAGATCATGTCGAGCCTAGCATGAGGCACAATTGGCCCTAGCTCAATGTGGTATGAGTTTTTCCATGGGCCAGTATGATTGCGGTCTAGGCACTATTTTAGACTATGATGCATCATGCCAAGGATGACTTTTTTGGGCCATGCCTTGTGTAGTGCTTTGGCTTTCCAGCCTACTTTACACCTCAACTATACATCATAATCCATCTAACATCACAATTTAGTGAAATTATTTTATTTAAAGTTATTTTCTATACAAACATATCATAAATAATGATCAAAATAATTAATATTATTTAGTATTTGGTATACCAAATAAACTCTCTCACTAAAGCAATTAGTCATCCCCTAGTAATTACTCCCTATCTATATAAAGAATGTACAACTTTCCATCAATGACAAACACATCAACCCTAAAATTATAGTACCATAATATCCATGAAAATAAGATTACATATTAATGAGAGGAATGTTGCTAGTATGATTTACTTTTAGGATATAATTTTTTAAAGGGAAATCTACTTTGAATTACTTAAATAGTGGTATATAAATGTATAATCTCTTCGAATCTTCCTTCTTAGTTACTATCCAATCGAATATCTTTGTTAACATATCATGTAATATCTTTTGTCTTCTCTCAATAGACTTCAATGTGCCTTCAAAAGATAATATTGTAAAATATAATTCTTTTTGGTTCACACTATATTTTTTATATTCATATATCTACGACTTATCTTAATATTATGTGTCTCCTCCAATTCTTTTGTCTATCATTTTCATCATTTTCTTCTAATTCATTATGATTACCTCATAAAGTTTCCCAAATGATTTAACATTATCCATCACCTCAATCTTACTTGTTTCATCCCTTCTTCCAAAAGTTTATAAATAATTTCCACTAACTTTTCTTGGGTCATGATAAACATCTTTTTTTTGGAGATACACTTCCTATGTTGCATCTCATTTTTTAGTTTGCTCTGCTATTAATGTTTGAAGGGAATGGATCTCACTTTTTAAGCATTCCTCTCTCTTTTCTGAAATACAAAAAATATCACTCATCATACCTCCTTGTGTAGCCAGAGAATACTAAGTGCATGCTTTCTATTCTTCTTAGTATTCTCTCTTTTCTTTCCATATATTCAATGTTGGCTTTGTGAAATGATGGTCCTTATTACCTAACATTCATTGATTCTTTCCATTTGAGAATCAACTTTTTCTTATTCTATCTCCTTCAAGCTGTCTTTTAATGCCCGAGGGGCACCATCGAGCATCTTTCATCGCTATTCTCATCCAATGGGTTGACTCTCTTGGCTTGACATAATAATATAATCAAGGAATGACAAATTAGTCGTCATGAAAACTCACCCTCATGATAATTGAGAATGAACTTTTCAAGTATTTTTCCCACATTAAATCTACAAGTAATCATAAAGACATAAAATATGATTATCTTATCTTGTGTGAGTTCTCTATACATCAAAATTTCATATACTTTTCAAATTTACTCTACATTATTTTTCTATTTATCAATATATTTGTAATTTTTAGGATCAAAATTTACAATCAAAGTTGTTTAAGGTATTTGAAGGCCATGATATTTTTAGCCCCTTGCAATAGAAGTAGCTCATTAATGATTTTACTATCAAAATGTAACCAAATTCTTATCACATATTATTTCTTTTCTTTTAGATCCTTGAGATTGACATCGAATTATCATATAACCAGTGTATTTTTCCTTTCTCTATGGGCTCAAAATAAACTTTAATCATTTTTTATATATAATCTATAACAAAGGAGAGGTGAATTTCGTGAAATCTCACTCTCTTATAAAGCTTTTCTTGCCAAGAATTGAAACCATCCATTTTATACTAGTTTCCAATAGAAAAGTCACTATGGGTTCATGGCTTTCTATGGTATTTTGACAATAGTGGATTGGAACCACTTTTGTTTTGCCTTTGTACTGATCTCTATAGTATCACCCTTTCCTCATTGCTTCAATCATGAGCCTTCCTCTATATGGTGCTCAATTTTTAGGGTGTAGGAGCTTAGATTTTGTAGAATTGAGAGGGAGAGATATTTCAGATTTTTAAAGATTTAGGATTTTGTGCTACATGTGGTGCTCATCTCTATAGTAGTCTTTTACATTTTTTTTCTTTATATTTTCAGTGTTGGCTAGCAATATTACAAAGAAGACTATCTTAATGATAGTGTCCACATCAATCGTTGATATTGAATGCCCAAATCTTCCATTTTTTTTTTGTTTTGGCCATTTTATTATGCTAAGTCATAGCTTCTTCGACCCCAGTTGCCTCTTTCTAATCATATATCATATTTATTTCATATATTGGAAATTCTGATGTAGCAATTTCTTTAAGCATGCCCAAATTATTGTCTTCAAGTCACATTTTCAATGGTCTTAGTTGCTCTTCCTCTACTCCATCTGTTCTTCTTGTATCAATAAGCAACTCAGTGATTATATCTTCAAAGGAAGATTAAAATATTTGATAAGGACTATCAAATGCAATATCTTAATGCCTCCTAGATCTCGGATCTCTATAGCTTACTATATTCTAATAGTAGAACTAATTCAAGTCACTTTTAGTTATAATATATAAATATCTACTTGGCAAAAAATAAGCTTCAATGTATTCATACATTTGGCTATGCACATTCATCTTCTACTCCTGAAATTCTTTTTTTTTTTTTTGCACACTTTCTAGGTCATGAGGTGTTAACTCAATAATATAATTCAGCTTTATTGATTTGTGGCCAAAAAATAAAAAAAAAAATACAAAACAAAAGATATAAATAAGTAACACAAGATAAGCATTAAAAATTAAGATAGGAAATTAAGATATTGTTATCCAACCTACTAAAATCAGAATTATCCTTTCAAGGATAGTTATGCCAACAAAGTTGACTAATCAAACTAAATATTCACTAGCAATGATGCCAAAAATTTTTTGTGACTTTGTTATGATGCATAATTTTTAGAATTAGAAAATGATCCAAAAACTCATTGGGCAAAAATCTCTCATCCAATAAGTTCTACAATTATATGAGTTATATAAATCTTAAAGTAGACTTTTTTCCATATATCAATTTCATATATATTGTATAGGTAATTCAATCAATCAATTATTACTCTGATTGAAATGATAAGATTAAATATTTGGTAACATTCTTAGCTTTTTGTGTTGGTCAATTCTATTATACATGATGGCTTATATAAATTTTGTGGATGGTATTATTCTTGATGAGAGAATCAATGTTGGACTACTATGAAAATTTCTTAGTTTATTAATGACATACAAGGTAGTTATCAACTATTGAACCATCCATAATGATGGTCCCTAATAGTTGTACACTCAGTATTTTACCAAAGAAATAATTAATCATTCATGCTCAAAGATTATTTATAAATTTAAATCTTTTAGATAACTCATCAACTACTTTTGATAGTTGTTTTATATGTCTATTCTTATTTTCCAACCTCATCTATGGAATGAAAAATATTTATACTTTTGATTTTGTAAGGACTATATTAGATAATTAACGTATGTTTTTACCTCAAATCTTTTTGATACGAGTCATATGACAGAAAATAACTCACATGATTATCTCTAACTTATGAGTCACCTTTAATCATGTGTCTCATGGCTTACGTCTCACCATCTACCATGATAATACATGACTCTGAGACTAGAGGTGAAACTCTTAGAAAAATATTTTATAAAATATCAACATCAATTGATGATCAGTTCTTGTAAGACATACAATGGATCAATTTATAAAAATATTTATGTTTTAATTTCATAAGTATCATACTTGCATGATTAAACTTATATCAATGTCAGGATATAATGTACAAGTTTATATCATGCATTACAATCAGAAGAGTAGTCACTTGTTTCTTACTATTATACAAGAATGTGCTTCATGACTTATCTATCATCATCTAGCTACCATAATAATAAGTATACACCCACTAATAGTAGAATATTAATTTCAATTTTATATAAATACAACATCAATCAATAACCAAACCATGGTAAAATTCAAACATTAAATTCAATAAATTAACCATCTATTACACAAAAAGAAATACACAAACCATATACCTCAATTCAAACTAACATTATGGAGGAATTCACATGAGATAATTCAAAATACATCTCATCAAATTTTTGGTTCCCAGTGATAGCTTTCAAAAGGATCTAGGATTCAAACTCTAAACCTATAATACTCATTCATGCATCTCAAATTGGCCCTTGGTGGCGTTGAAATTCATGCCCTCCCCCTTAGAGTTTATGCTTGTGTCTTGTGTTGCCCCTTTACTCATGGATCTTGCTAGGTTTGGGTAAAATCATGCTCTCCAAATCATTGCTTTCAATACTTTTTCTTATGCCCTAGAATTCTTTTTGAAATTTAATTATTGTGTACTTTTATACTTGAATGGTTGAGTGTGAATTCTAAGTGAAAAGTCATGACTTTTAGTAATGTCGTGGCTTTCACTTTTTGTCTATGTAACACAAATATATACTCTTTCTTGCTTTATATTTTATGGCAGTGGGAATGACCACGATTATACATTTTATCTCTATAACATTAAGTTGCAACAATGGGAATAGTCATGGCTTGTGTATTTTGTCTATGTAACCCAAAGTCATGGTATTGGGAATGAGCCATAGTCATTTTTCAAGGGTAAAAAGTCACGGTCTTGGAAATAATCATAACTAGAGTAATAACTCGCTAGAACTCTTTGTAGCTAAAAAATGCGATACTAAATGAATAATCAAGACATTAATTTTATGGTGCAACAACCAAGTCTCACACTGGTGCTAAAAATTAATGTCGTTGCCAAAAAAATTTTATGAGCTAGTACAGTTGCTTCTTTAGGAAAGTTTTATAGCCAAAAAATATATATTACACAATGAAATAATTATGTCAACTAGCCAACATGGTGGTCGAGTCATCGCATACGAAAAATTGTCATTATGTCATAAGTATTTGTGTAGGGTTTTAGTGAAGAATGGATGTCGAGACTATCCTATAAGCTCAATGAGATGTAACGAAATTATAATACCAGGAATGCTATGATTTTACATGGCCCCTTCTTCCTTCTTTCTCATCAAAACACTAAGTCTCATATTTCACTCAAAAATTACTCATTTTCATAAATATTCATCATAATTCATCAAAGACTGCAATTCTATAAAATTATTTTATTTAAATCTTTTTTATATACAAATACTTCATGAAAAATCACAAAAATAACTAATTTTTTTTGACATTTGGTATATACCAAATAATTATGAAACTTCATAGCAGCTTGACTTTGGTTCTATTTCTATCATGATATTGAGAAATTTTGAGATATCAAAATAGAGTTCATCATTAAGGCTTACAGTAAACTTTTTTATTCTAAATTTACTTCTAAATCTGACTTGTCCCTCTTCTTTAGGCCAACCATTATCTAGGAATTTTTTCCATCTAAATTCTACATCTTGTCTTTTGATTGTGCAAATGAGACTAATTATGCTTTCATAGTTTTTCTCATCATTATTTGTGTTTAAACTACAAAATATTCATAGGTATCTTGGTGTGTTATGATAAATTGTAGGCACATAATAGGGAAAATTAAAGATTGATTTCAAGACTTTGAAGTTTTGGAAAGTTTTGATAAATAGTCATGAAATTGATAGATTTTTAGAGGTTCTTAGCTAAGGGGGTCGAACATGGAGTATTGTAAAGTTTTGATATCCATTATTGGATAAAATTATACCTAAAAGGTCATAGAAATCTTTATATATCATGACCCAACCAACTCATTAGTACAATTTTTCAACTATGTGACACATTATTAGTAGCTAAGATATTATCATGGCATCATAACCATACTCATCTCATAAAATATAAATAGCTATGTCATTAATTCTACGTCACAATAACTAAGTATTCCATTGGTGCTAAAGATCATGATCATGTCCTAGCATCATAACTTTATGTTTAATATGACTTAGTAGTCTCAAGTCATAGCTATGATCTTTTTACAAAGTTATGACTTTTGAGTTATAAAAAATTATAGAGATAAAACTACTTCAGCCAAACTCATGGTAATTATTTAGAGCAATGGCTTTGGAACACTAAAAATTATAGAGGATATTACTTGAGTATGGTCATTTCTCAAAGCCATGACACTTATCAAGGCCATGGCACTTCTCCTCAAAGAAAAGAAAAGATGTGACTTTATGCTCAAGTTAATTGTTAGTATCATGGTATCATTTCGATAATGTGACAACATGATATATGAGAGAAGTAAAGACCAATGTTGTGGCCACCCATAGTGCTATTAGCACTTGAGATATATCAGAAAAAATATTTGTACCATTACCACAAGATATATAAGAGAGACCTTCTCAATGGTGAGCCTATATAATAATCTAGAAGGACTAATACCAACTCCTTGGTTATTTCCTAGTACTAAGTCTTTTTATTAAAGACAAGAAGGCAAATACACAAAGCTATCACCATTTTATAGTATCACTTCTTAGTGTTATTGAGACATTAGACCTAAGTCATGATCATTACCAATGCAATGATTCTGTTACAAAAAATATCGGGATGCTTTCTATAGCCACAGCCACTTTCTAGAGTCAATCTCAAGCTTGAGAGATAAAGGAAAAAGTTATGACATTCTTCTAAAAGTATTGAATTCCTACTTAGAATAATGTTGATTCACCTGATATAAAGAGTTTTGTACGAAAATAATATATTTAAAATAAAAAATCTAATATTTAATTCATGTTTCAAAAATATGCCCAAACTAGTACGTTTGAAAATACCGTGGTAATGCCCGTTGTTGTGAAGGGCGGCCATTGTCACACTGGTGATTTTTTAAATTTCAATAGCCATCATTCACAATGCTGGCATTTGAATTTTAAAAAATTTTCAAATGTTGGCATTGGGAATGACGTTTATTAAATTAAACCAATGACTATCATTCTAAATGTCGGCTATTGAACAAGTTTATCCCCGAATGATCATATTCTTCTTTCACCCCATTTTTCTCTTCTCCATTTTCACATAACCCTTGATTTTCTTCCGCCATTTATTCCACCAGTGGCCTCCCCTTTTATACCAGACCTCACCTCGCCGATGGCAAGGTTGCATTGTACAAGCATTCAACAGCTCTCCTTCTGAGGTTTATTATTTCTCCTACTTTGAAACACTTAACTCACATTATTTCTTTAATCTAGCACATTATTCTTGATTCAAACAATTTTCTACTCTTTTTATTGTTCAATGTTTAACCAAAGTCATCCATATTTAAGAAAAAAATTGGTCAGAACAAATACAAGTAGATAATACTAATAGATTGTTGGAGCTACATGTGTTCACTTGCATTAATATTCAACCCTACCCTAAATGGCACCATTTCACTTTCTTATTGATTTCCACTCTCACATTTCTATTGTATTTAAAAATAAAAAAAAACTATCTAATAAATAATTTTTAATTTAAATAAATAATGACATTTTTTATATTTATATTCTTTTAATAATTTTTCTTTAATAATTATGGTTGTCCGGGCTAGCTCATACACTCTTTAACTAATCCACCTAGGAGAACCAACTCACATCACACGAATTATTTATAGATAAGACATGGACTCGGACTTCATAATCTATTAATAATAATTAACAATACAAATTGTTGAGATTTTTTTAAAATATCTATCTGTACATTATGCGTGCTTCAATATATAAGATATGCATCATGCTCTTTTTTATTTTCACACACACACACACACACACATACAATATTGTGATTTATAGTGTATTACTTTATTTTATTTTTATTTCTGTATTATGGATATATAAGGACTTAATGTGTACATTTCTTTTGTGTGATTTTTATTCTATCCTCCCATTTAGCATGTACCTCATCATGGTATTAGATTCAAAATCCTATGAGAAGAAAACTCTTGAATTGCAGAGAGAAAACATATACTTTAGAAACAAAGTGGTGTGTGCATGTGCCATGAAGTTACTATCATGGGTAATGCCTCTAGTAGGGATAACTAACATAGTCATTGCCAACTACCATCACACAATTTGTGTGCGATGAAGTTTTTGAAGCGAGACAGGAGGAATTGCTAGCAGCCATCACACTGCCAACTACCAACTGACAGAATTGAGTTGCCTTTCAGATATTTCTTGTTTTAGGCAAAACCAAAATTTCAGGTAGATTCTAGTGTGTATTACATGTTTGTGCTGATTGTTTTTGTGCAGGCACAATGATTTGGTGCAATGTGCAATTTATTTTTGAGTAGAAATATTAATTTCGTGTAGTGTGTGTAATTTTGGTCAATAATCCTAGTTTACGTAAAATAAATTTTTGTTCAAATTTTTTTTTCATTGGGTTGATTTCATTCACATCATATTGAGTATCAGACGTTGTTGTAGCATGGGTAAGAGAGTCTCAACTCAATGTGCACACCATATGAGAATGCGTCTTATCAGAGATAGTAATTACTAATTATTTTTAGAGAGATATCTTAAAATATTGCAAGGTATTAAAAGATACATATTGACTATCAGAACAATCATGGAAATCTCACAGTCTTCTAATTTTAACCCCTACTGAAGAGAGACATTAGGGATTGATTAACAATAGTACAACAAACATATTCTTACATATAGGTATTACAACTATTTTATCTCTTTCCTTTACTTTATACTAATGAATTATTAACTCATGAGCTAATATTTATATTATATGTAATTATTTTTTGTGGTATATTTGTTTTGCTTATTCTGATTATCATGTTAGTCTTCTTTCTAAGAGGTACATTTACAAAATTTAATTCTAATTTTATTTTTTTCTTTTCATGTTTGTTTGTAGAATCTAATAATTCTAAGATTTCTTTTGTAATTGAGCATGAAATATTATATCTTCTCTCATATAGTAGATATTTAAATGTTAGATCTTTTGTTTATTCATTTTCAATGTAATTACTTATCATTGGTCATATTGAAAAAATTTTACCCCTTTTAAAAATATTTTTATCTTAGAGTATAAAATGTATCAGTTAGGAAAATATACCCAAGTATTATATCATGGACATCATGATAGAGTGATTAAGGACTAGTTCAATATGATATACTCGGACGTATTAAATAATATACATGTGTATTTTAAAAAAATAATATTATGTTTTTGATTACCTTCATCGATTATTATTTACAATATACATGTGTATTTTTTTTCATGTTATAATGTATATTTTTTATTTTTCAAATATTTTAAAAAATAATAGAAAATATGAAATTATACTTATTATATAAATATGGTTGAGATAGCTCAGATATCCTATTTTATCAAATCTCATATCTTAAAGAAAAATTATTTAGTTTGTCTCTTAATATTTTTTAGAGTATTTGTTTTGTTTTAGATATCTCCCCAATATAATGTGTCACTTATTGTTGGAGCTACATGGCTTAATGACAATCATCATATATAAAAAATATTTTAAACATGTTAAAATATATAGGTTTATATTTAAGAACATCTTTAAAAAATCATACAAATATGTCACTTATTTAACATGTTTCATAAAATGATGTATAACATATATGTTATATGATATAAGGAGCAAATGTAACAAAAATAATTTTGAATGCTTATTTTAGTTTATTTCTATATAGAATCATACAAATATTTCATTTAGCGAAAATATACATCTACCCCATCAAGTTGAGAAATGAAACATCAAATTATCAAAAAAAATCAGGACATGTATATAAGCATTGTCTATTCGATAAACATCTCTCATATTTTTTTAATTTTTTTTACTTGTTTTGAAACAAGTCAATTATCTTTGATTCCTCTATCCCAGTAATGTATTATTACAATGGACATATAGTGATGTGAAATATGATGGAAATAAAGCTTCAATTGTGCCTTTAGAAATACCGATTGACTACACATTTATACAAATGGGTGATATCATATTTTCAAGCACACTTATTGAAAAAAAGAAGTTCAACTTAGTTCTCAAGTGTAAGTATCCTATAAAAAGTGGAAATAGGTTCCAACCTCTTACAATAGGGAATGATAGTTATGTGCACTAAATGTTGGAAAAGGTTAACACAACTGGCATTGAGGAAATTGAATTGTTTGTTGAAGTCATTCGAATACATCGACAAGCGAATCAATCTATTGGTGTTTGTAGAAATTAAGAATGTTGTAGAAATTGACTATGGTTGTGTGCCTAGCAGTGGTCCAGTACGAGATACTAGAGCATGTGGAGATGATAATACTTGTGCTTATGAAGAATGTAATGATAAACCTGATGATGATGGTGATGTTGAATATGATGCTGACTTACATGTTCAAGCCAATGTACATGTTTCATCAATCTAGACTACAAATCAAGTTTTGGAGAAAGAGAGAGAGATATTTGTCTCTATGCATGCATTATCTTGTGATATATCGAATATCGCAGATGATCATGAGGAACTTGATGAGTCGGCTCCTATTCAGGTTCACCTACCACAAACACCTTGTTTTGAACATGTTGAAAATATAGATATTGCTATTTCAGGTGGTTGGACTCCATGGGGGCAAGAAACAACCAGTTATGCGAGTGGTAAATTTGAAGTTGGGCAAGATTTTAATTCTAAATCCAAATTGAAATAGGCTATAAATATTTACTCAATTTAAACACACCATGAGTTTATTGTAGTTGCCTCCTCAAAAAAATTGCTTGTTTTATGATGTAAGAAGGTCGAAGAATATCAATGCCAATGGAAGCTGTGTGCCATGGTTATGAAAGATACTAATTTATTTGTGATCAAAAAATATAATTGGCCACATACTTGTGTAAATCTGTGTTTGAACCAAGACCATTATCAACTGGACTCAAAGTTAGTTACTGCTCATATAGAATCAATAATAAATGTACAATTTACATTGTCCCCTGTGGTTGTTCAAGCAATCATAATGGAGAAATGGGGATATGAAATTTCATATAAAAAAACATTGGATAGGAAGCATAAGACATTAGACACTTATTTGTTGATTCTTCCCAATCATATACATGTTTGTTCTTGGCCATTGAACAAGCCAATCCTGAATGTGTTGTTATTTGGAAAACCATCTCTCATAGTGTGCCAAACAATGAGACATTTCAGCGTGTGTTCTGGTCATTCAAGTCATCTATTTAAGGGTTCGCAAATTGTCGTCTTGTACTAAGTATTGATGGTACACATTTGTATGGGAAGTATAAAAGAATATTGTTGATTTTTATGGGATGTGACGAAAATAATCAGTTGTTCCGATTGGCATTTGCTATTATAGAAGGCGAGAATATTGATATATATAGATGGTTCTTGGTATGTACCAGAATTAGAGTAACTCAACGGATGATGATTTGTGTTATATCTGACAGACATCTAGGTATAATGGCAGCTATGAGCAATCCTTATCTTGGTTGGGATGCACCATATGTCTATCATAGAATATGCATGTGTCATCTTACAAGCAATTTTATGACC
The DNA here is from genome assembly GCA_029783825.1 of Sapria himalayana. Classification (NCBI taxonomy): domain Eukaryota; kingdom Viridiplantae; phylum Streptophyta; class Magnoliopsida; order Malpighiales; family Rafflesiaceae; genus Sapria; species Sapria himalayana. Next base: position 188,285 of record JAREIK010017666.1, read on the forward strand.
CACTTCAAAGATAAACTCTTGAAGAATTTGATCTGTAGAGTAGTTGTTGTGACAACACCGTGGAAGATGAATAGGCATATGGCTACAATTGGGAGAATTAATCATGAAGCATGACAATAGTTAGAGGCAATCCCTCTTCTGTTATGGGTACTTTCACATGATAGAGATTGAAGATATGAGATAATGATAACCAATATGTTAGAGGTATTTAATAGTATTCTTAGAGGGGCTCGTAGCTTACCAATCATTGAATTAGTTTAGTTGATATTTTTTCGCCTTAACAGTTACTTTGTTGCAAGAAGGGAACAAGGTATTGATAGTAGAGGTGTCAAACGGGCCGGCCCGGCACGGCACGGCTCGTTTTTCACTAGCACGATCGTGCTACCGTGCCGTGCCCGGCACGGCAGGGTTTGTATATAAGCGGGCACGGCACAGGCCCGTAGGCACGGCAAGGCCGTGCCGTGCCGTGCCGGGCCCGCTCAGGCACGCCTTGGCCATACAGGCCAAGCGGCACGGCCGGGCAGGCGGGAGCCGCAACGCGGGACCGGGTCACCGGGGTCCGGGAGGCCGCACGGACTGACCGCTGACGGACAGGCAGATGGCTCATGAGTCATGGGCTCATGATAGATTAGAATTTTTTTTTATTGTAAATTTTTTGATAAAGTAACCGTATAGAGTAATAATTAAAAAATATAATTTTTTGTAAAAATTATAAAAATTAAAATTAAATAAAACAAACAAATATTAGAAAATTTTTTTTTTATCAAATACAATTAAGTTTAGCTTTTTTTATATTTATAATTTATTAATTATATATTAAAATTTAAAGTTATTAATTTTTAAAATAAAATTTAAATCGTAAAATAATAAATAAATACATTAAGTTAGTAAAAATTAAAATTAAAAAAAAATTAAACTACACAAATGAAAAATTACCAATCATGCTTTTGAAACCAATGGTCCGAACAAAACAAGTATAAGTTTCAACACAACGTATGGTACAAATAAAGTGTATAAATAAAATAAATAAAAAAACATCGAAAAAAAAGAGCAGATGAGCATCAATCGTCAAGCGTCATGTCATGAGAATCATCAGCCGCAACATCAAGATCAGTATCATATGGATCATCATCATCGGCAATCAGCTCCTCCGCCATCGTAGTGGATGTGAATGCGACTGCAGTGTCTGTCACAGTCCCAGCTTCAGCACGATCACTGATGCTAAATCTCGATTCCTCCCAATCCTTCAAACATGCCAAGGCCTCAACCATATCTGGACGTAATCTTGATCTCCTATCCGAAATCACGTTCACTGCAACAGAAAAAGCAGACTCCGATGCAACGCTCGACACCGGAGGAGTCAGTAGATCCCGTGCCATCCTAGATAGCACGGGATAGGTGGACTCATATGATTTCCACCACTGTAATAAATCAAGATTCTTATTATCAGAATGTGATAGGATTGAGCAGTAATCGGTATCTAAGTACCGAGACAGCTCGCTCCTATGTGATCGTCCACCCCTACGTTTCCCCCTCGCTAGGTTAATGGAATAATCGTCATCTCCGAACAAGGTATCAGTGTCCGTAATCACAGTCTCACCACCATACCTAGTATCATAGTATGTGAACAGGTCTGTCAACTTCTCGTAAATGAACCCTTCAGGTGGATCTTCCAGGTTCATGCACGAGGAAATGAAAGTCAGGGTGTTTTGAACCCCTTCCACCTTAGCCCTAGGGTCCATGCATGCTGCGAGGCAATAAAGAGATGGAATGGTGGACTAGTACTTCAGGTACTTGGTCTCCATCTTTGCAACCATATGGCTAAGCATCGGGTCCGCTCGATACTTCCTAAACATGCTACTAATGTTGCATATGAAACAGAGTGCAATGCAAGTGGTGGGCGTATAAACCGACGAACACATGTTCGTCGTGTCATAAAATATCTTAAGGAATTTCATAAGTGAAATTCCTGAAGCCCAGTCAGTGTCGTCAATAATAAGTTCGTCACTCTTACTATTGACGTAGTCGAATATCACGTGTTCGTATCCAACACATGATTCCAACATCAGGTACGTGTAATTCCAACGATGTCTCACATCTGATTGGAATTTCTTCTTCTTAAGATTCGCAGACAAACAGAGATTACCAAACTCTTGTAGTCTGCGAGGAGTGCGAATATACTTGAGTGCATTGCGTATATTTTCCAACGTGGGGAAACACACCTTCATACCCGCTTGAACTATCAGGTTAATCACATGACACATGCATCTGACATGAAAGATCTCTCCTAATGGTGCGTCTCTAATATTCCTAACAAACATATTGATCGCTACTCCATTATTCGCAGCATTATCGAAAGTGACACTAAAAATTTTATTTTGAATTTTATATTCCCTAAATATTTTCATCATACACTCAAAAATGGCCGGGCCATCATGAGGATGAAGAATCTCAGTGAATCCTAATATTTTTTTATTGATTGTCCAGTTAGAATCTATATAATGACTCGTGAGACATGCATAAGAAGAATCATCGTGACATGTCCATATATCGGACGTCACGGACACCACTCCACTATATGCCAAAAATTCCTTAATTATTTTTTGTTTTTCTAACTTATATATCTTTAGTATGTCACTCCTAGATGTGGACCTAGGAATCCTACGATAGGATGGCTGAAAATAAGTCTGCATGATGCACACTACCCTCGGATCTTCCGAAAATCTGATCGGAAGACCCATCAATGTGATGAGCCTGGCCATGCCGTCCCTACCCAACTCGTTGAAGTATACGAAGGGAGTAAACTTTGAGACTGAACTCGATCCAGTCTCAAAAAATGTAGTGCCAAGTTGGGTTTGCCTAGGATCTAAGGGTCCATGTTTCTTGGTGCATATTTCGGCATGCCTCTTAAGGTGCCCAGTCCCACATGTACTCTTGCATGTTAAAAGTCTCATACAATATTTGCACTGTGCCATTTCAAGTTCCTCACCCCTAACATTTACTTGTGTTATGATTTTAAAATGTGTTCAAACTACAGAAGTCCTCCTAGTTTTTTGTTTTTTAGAACTTTGGGTTGAGACGACAAGAGAAACCAAAGTTTCAGGAGCCACAGACGTCTGTGTAACACTAACATTTTCATTTTCCAAATTTAAATACGTGTCAGGTGTATTTGTCATTTTTTATGTTTTTTATTTTTTCGTAAGTTTTTCTAGAATGAGAGAAGCTTTAGAGAGAAAGAAGCTTTAGAGAGAGAAAGTACAAAAAAACGTAAAATAAATTACCCGATAAAGGCAATGAAGTCAGTCACGTGCAAGGTGCACCGCATGAAGCTCTGATGTTCAAAACTCAAGTTGAGTTTCACGAAAATCCAAGCCGAAATCAAAATCACGAGGCCTGAGAGAGAGATGCACGGTTTATGTAAGAGAGAGAAAGTATTGAGAGGTTTTATGTTTTTAAAAAACATAAATGTTATAGGGAGGGGGGTAGATTTTATAGGCTAAAGAAAGTTTTTTTTTATAAAAAAAGATATTTTTTTATTATTTTTTTGAATTTTTTTAAGATTTTTAAGGGGCAGAATCACAAGGACCATTGGATTCTGCCCCCTAGCCGTTGGAGGTGAATCCAACGGCTGAAAATCGGTGAAGTTTGAAATTATTTTTTTTTTGCTGTTGGAATTGCTCGGATCGGATCTATGGCCGTCGGCCTTCGGGTATCGGCAGTCGGGACCGCGGGTCGGGTCCAATCAGACCCGACCCGCGGTCATTTTACCGGGGGGGGGGGGGGGGGGGGGGGGGGGGGCGGGGGACGGTTGAATGGGTCACGACTCACGCCACGACACACGTGACACGCCGCCAGTGCCACGCGTGCCTGCGTGAACCGGCACGGGATGTTCTTAACCCGAGCACGGCACGGGCCCGGGCACGGTTTAAGAACGTGCCAGGCCGGCCTAGGCACGGCCGAACCGTGCCGTGCCTACTACACTAATATATGGATGTTCTTAACCCGGCACGTTTGACACCTCTAACTGATAGATTGGCATCTGATGAGAAGTTCACACCATATGTTGATCTCAGATTCAAGGTCGTGTGGTTAAGGCTGGATCAATATAAATTGTTCTTTACGATCACATACAAGGAATATTTCACGTAAGGTCAAGGAGTGGTCTCATTCATCACCTCAATATAAATGATAAAAATTGCACATGTGATAAGACACTAATATATGGATTCTCATGTAGCCATATCATAGAAGCATGTCAACATCAAAATTTTGATTTTCGATTATTTATTTGTTCAAGCCTACTACACTATGCAGTCCTACTATGACATTTGGGCAAGCTTATTTTATCCCATATTCAATGAAGATGAGTGACTTATTTATGATGGTCCTACAATTGTAGCTCCACGGTCAATGAAATGACAAGTCAGTGACCATTCTAAATCAACCCATTTGCATACTGAATTGGATGTCAGGGAGGGGAAAACAAAGATAACATGTGGGTTGTGCAAACAAGAGGGTCATAATCAGCTGTCTTGTAAGAATAAAAATTAAGTTTAGTTGTTTGTTTGTAAATGAGGTCTCGAATATTTTGTTGTTATCTTGTATCAGACTTTTTATATTAAATGAAACTTTCTTATTGTACGTGTGTATTGTAAATTGTCGTTGTGATTAATATTGATAGTCATGTTTGACAATTATTCTAGATTTGTTATATCTTATCGACATGGCTAGGGGGTTTCATGATGTGGATCTATCGGATACATTTGTCTTGGGATTGTAAGACAAACACCGATCACACTTTGTAGATACAAAGTAGGTACGTAATATGTTAATTATCAATTACTATTAGTAGTTTTAACATGTAATTTATACATAATCACTTTTAAATTTGGTTGTTTCATTATTTACTGCTTTAGGAGATCCTCAACCCTCGACAGCTGATGAGAGCCTTCATGATTATGTGGAGGATGGATATTCGGATTCAGCTATATGTGATTAGGGATAGATTTTATGGTATATACCATTTGGTCCACATTGCGATATTGGCCACTTATCACCTCACTCATCGAAAGATAATGGCCCGAGACACACACGTTTCAACTGCCAGTAGAGAAGATGACTATTACCTTACAAGATGTCGCCATACTCCTTGGCCTTTGTATACATGGTCTAGCAGTCACTGGCACATGTGTGTTCGATGTGGCGGTGTTGTGCGTGGACTTGCTCGGTATCATCCCACCTGTTGATGCTATCAGAGGAGCCACAATCTCTTTGCGGTAATTATGTCTCTAGGTATTTAGCCCGCCACCTGATGCAAATGAGGTCACATTAGAGCATTGTGCGTGTAGGTTCATCTTAGCACTGATTGGATGCTTCTTGTTGGTGGACAATAAGGGTGTGCATGTTCTCATGTGATTTCTCCTACTACTACGAGATTTTATGGATACTATGATATATATTTGGGGTGGTGTAGTGCTATCACATACATACCATGAGTTATGCCGAGCCAGCTTGGATTGTAGTCATGGTATTAGTGGTTGTATTACACTCATACATGTATGTAATAACTGGGAATGTGTGTTGTTAAGTATGGATAATTTATCATATTTTTCCTTACGCAATATAAAAATTTCAATATTTTTACCAACTTTCTCATTATTTTGTATTCATATATGGCCTTAGGAGAGACTTCATGTCGGGCGGCCCGATTTTGGGCAACCACACGCACTTATAGCACTACCACTCACTTATGCCTTACACGATACCGATATCAAATTTGGGAATGGTGATTACCTGAGGCTAGCCATGATGGATTACCAGCTCAATCTCTGGCTGAGCCAGAGGTAGACCTGGCTCTTCCACTTGGGTGTAGGTGGAGAGTACCTTTGACATGAGTGCATAACCCATCAGGATTACTCCTCCTATACCGAGATTATCTAGATGCACAACTCCTGATCAGGTAATGCTTATGTAAAATTGTATGGTTCTATATTAATTATATTCATAATCCTATAAAATTTATTGACATAAAGTGTTCACATGTAGGTCTCATTGCGGCCATACGTGGGAGAGTTACTTGATAAGCTCCCAAATATCTGCTTAGCTGATCATGAGATATGGTGGACGATGTCACCGCTCATTTGTTTCGAGATTGTTGAGTGTCATCATCCAGAGAGAGTCCTATGCCAGTTTGGATTGAATCAAAAGATACCTCCAGCTTGCTCTTATGAACAAAAGTTGCATGTAGGGGATACATGTGGATGACACGATTGGGCGACATATCATGCACCATACATAATATTATGGGAGACACGAGTAACTAGGATCGTCATTTCACCCCCTATGGTGGGTCTAATGTACTTTCATTATCCATACATGCAGTGAAATCGTCGTATTACACGACATTTTATGACACCAAGACTTCATAGGGATGATATGAGATTCCATAGTACCGCTGGTAGTTTGGATCTTTTGGCAAGTTAGAGTCATGTGTTTCTAAAAAATTTTACTAAATTTTTAATTATTAAATTATGTAATTATAATTCTTTCTTTGGTTCACTCAGATTGCCACTATGGCTGACATAGCCAATCTCTCTCATGTTGATACCCCTGGTCTTTTATGCGACATACATCATATTGCCAAATTGGTGTTACACTAGATCCGTGAAGACCATCGTATCATCGAGTAAACTAAGAAGGCTTCAACATCACATGCGCCATTTATTAGACCTTCAATGTTGTCAAAACTATCATGTATGCAGCCTGTTCGAGGTAGAGGGAGGGGTAGAGCGATAGTTGATCGTCGAGGTTGTGATCGAGATGATAGATCAGATCATGGTCTAGACAGTAAGAGTGGTCTTGGTACACTTAGAGGTGCCAGCCGGGCCGGCCCGGCACGAGGCACGGCACAGTTCGGCCGTGCCTGGGCCAGCCCGGCACGATAAAAAACCGTGCCCGGGCCCGTGCCGTGCCCGGGTTAGGCATGAGCTGTGACGAGCCGTGTCGTGCCGTGCCTGGCTTGAGTCGTGTCGTGCCTGACCCGACACTGTTCGGCCTGTGGCACGACACACCGGCACGGGTTCTTCCCGTGCCGGTTTCACTTGCACGGTCGAGCGAGCCTGCTGCCTACATGGCACAAGCTTCCCCGCCAAAGACCCACGTGGCGCTCGGCCCCTCCCACAAAAAACACCACGGATCGGGTCTGATTGGACCCGACCCTCGGTCCCACTTCCACGAAGGCCCTTTGCCCCGAACCGACCCAGACACCTCTACCCTATCCTATTAACCCAAATCCCCAACGGGAAAAAAATAAAAAATAATAATAATATATATTTTCAGCCGTTGGATTCGCCTCCAACGGCTATGGGGCAGAATCCAATGGTCATCATTATTCTGCCCCTAAATAATTAATAAAAATTCAAAAAAATATAAAAAAAATATCTCTTTTAATAAAAAATTAATATCTTTAATCTATAAATTCTACCCCCCTCAATTTAACATTTATGTTTTTCAAAAACATAAATTCTCTCAAATCTTTCTCTTTCTCTCTCAAAAACCTTGATTCTCTCTCTCGGGCCTCGGGATTTTGGCATTCGGCTTGGATTTTTGTGAAACTTGACTTGAGTTTTGAACATTAGAGGTTGACTGCGGTGCACCGTACACATGACCGACCTCACAGCTTTTACCGGGTAATTTATTTTATGGTTTTTTTACTCTCTCTCTCTATAGTCTCTCTCTCTAGACCAAAATTAAGAAAAATAAAAATCATAAAAATGACAAATACACCTGACAAATATTTAAATTTAGAAAATGAAAATATTACACAGAGGTCTGAGGTTGCTGAAACTTTGGTTTCTCCAGTCGTCTCAACCCAAGTTCTAAAAAATAAAAACTAGGAGGACTTCTATAGTTTGGACTCATTTTAAAATAATAACACAAAAAAAAATGTTAGGGGTGAGGAACAAAAAATGGCACAGTGCAAATATTGTATGAGACTTTTAACATGTAAGAGTTAGTTTGGGACTGGACACCTAAAAAGGCATGCCGAATTATGCACAAAAAAACATGGACCATTAGATCCTAGGCAAACCCAACTTGGCACTACATTTTTTGAGATTGGATCGAGTTCAGTCTCAAAGTTTACTCCATTCATATACTCCAGCGAGTTGGGTACGGACGGCATGGCCAGGCTTATCATATTGATGGGTCTTCCGATTAGATTTTCGGAAAATCCAAGGGTAGTGCGCATCATGCAGACATATTTTCAGCCTGCCTATCGTAGGATTCCTAGGTCCACATCTATGAATGACATACTAAAGATATATAAGTTAGAAAAACAAAAAATAATTAAGGAATTTATGGCATATAGTGGAGTGGTGTCCGTGACGTCCGATATATGGACAAGTCACGATGAATCTTTTTATACATGTCTCACAAGCCACTATATAGATTCTAACTGGACAATCAATAAAAAAATTTAGGATTCTCTGAGATTCTTTATCCTGATGATGGCCCGGCCATTTTTGAGTATATGATGAAAATCTTTAGGGAATATAAAATTCAAAAAAAAAAATTTAGTGTCACATTCGATAATGCTTCTAATAATGGAGTAGCGATCAATATGTTTGTTAGGAATATTAGAGACGCACCATTAGGAGAGATCTTTCATGTCAGATGCATGTGTCATGTGATTAACCTGATTGTTCAGGCGGGTATGAAGGTGTGTTCCCCTGCGTTGGATAATATACGTAATGCACTAAAATATATTCGTACTCCTCACAGACAACAAGAGTTTGGTAGTCTCTGTTTGTCTGCGAATCTTAAGAAGAAGAAATTCCAATCGGATGTGAGACATCATTGGAATTACACGTACCTAATGTTGGAATCATGTGTTAGATACGAACACGTGATATCCGATTACGTCAATAGTAAGAGTGACGAACTTATTATTGACGACACTGACTGGGCTTCAGGAATTTCATTTATGAAATTCCTGAAGATATTTTATGACACGACAAACATGTGTTCGTCGGTTTATACGCCCACCACTTGCATTGCACTCTGTTGCATATGAAATATTAGTAGCATGTTTAGGAAGTATCGAGCTGACCCGACGCTTAGCCATATGGTTGCAGAGATGGAGACCAAGTACTTGAAGTACTGGTCCACCGTTCCATCTCTTTATTGCCTCGTTTGCATGCATGGACCCTAGGGTTAAGGTGGAAGGGGTAGAAAATGCCCTGACTTACATTTCCTCGTGCATGAACCTGGAAGACCCACCTAAAGGGTTCATTCACGAGAAGTTGACTGACATATTCACATACTATAATACTAGGTATGATTGTGGTAGTAGTGAGACTGTGATTACACACATGGATACCTTGTTCGAAGATGACAATTTTTCCATTCAGCTAGCGAGGGGGAAACGTAGGGGTGTACCATCACATAGGAGCGAGCTGTCTCGGTACTTAGATACCGATTACTTCTCAATCCTATCACATTTTGATACTAAGAATCTTGATTTATTACAGTGGTGGAAATCATATGAGTCCACCTTTCCCGTGCTATCGAGGATGGCACGGGATCTACTGACTCCTCAGGTGTCGAGCGTAGCATCGGAGTATGCTTTTTCTGTTACAGTGAACGTAATTTCAAATAGGAGATCGAGATTACGTCTAGATATGGTTGAGGCCTTGGCTTGTTTGAAGGATTGGGAGGAATCGAGGTTTAGCATCCATGATCGAGTTGGAGCTGGGACTGGGACAGGCACTGCAACCGCATCCACATCCACTACGATGGCGGAGGAGTTGATTGTCGATGATGATGATCCATATGATACTGATCTTGATGTTGCGGCTGATGATTCTCATGATATGCCGATTGACGATTGATGATGATCTACTATTTTTTGTTTTCGATGTTTTTTTTATTGATTGTACGCTTTGTTTGTACGTTGTGTTGAAACTGTAATTTGTTTTGTCCGGACCTTCGGTTTCAAATGGATGATCGGTAATTTTTCATTTGTGTTATTTATGTTTTTTTTAATTTTTATTTTTACTAACATAATGTATTGATTTATTTTTTTTATGTTTTAATTTTTTTTAAAAAAATTAATAACTTTATTATATAATTAATAATTATAATAAAATTTAAACTAATTTGATATTACAAAAAAAAATTAAACTTTGTTTTTTTAATTAATTTTTAATTTTAATATTTTTAAAAATATAAATATATAATAATAATACTATACAATATCTAAAATTTTAAATATATTAAAAAATTAAAAAAAAAATTCTGCCTCTCGGCCTGGCCTGGCCTGGCCCGTATGGCCTGGTCTGGCCCGAGCCGGCCCGGCACAGCACGGCAAGGCTTGTCGTGCCTTCGGGCCATGCCGGGCTCGGCTTTTTTAAACCGTGCCGGGCCAGGCACGGAAGCACAATCGTGCTCAAAAAAAAATGGGCCGTGCCGACCCGGTCAGGCCCGTTTGACACCTCTAAGTAGACTTAAGCCGACTATGCCTACTTCTTACCCTTCACCCGAGATATTTATACCCCCACACACCTGGACATCACCTTCCATGCCCAATCACATTGACACGTCACCTTTCCTACGCCTACATTGACACAATTCCTAGAGGTGTCAAATGGGATGGGCCGGCCCGGCCCGACCTTTTTTTTTTGGATCACGGGCATGCTTTCGTGTCGTGCTAGGCAGGGCACGGTTAATGTCCCGTGCCGTGCATGGCAGGCATGGTTTAAAAAAGTCGGGCCGTCACGGCCCTCAGGCACGGGAAGCCGTGCCGTGCCGTGCGGGCCGGAAAAATTTTTTTTTTTTAATTCTTTTTATTTTTATTTTATTTATATAAATTATTAAATTATATATACAATTTTAGATAATGTATAATATTATATATTTATAATATGAAAAATGTTAAATTTTATTAAAATAACAAAGTTTACATTTTTTTTTATAATGTAATATAAAATTAGTATAAAACTTATTAGAATTATATAATATAGTTTTAAATTTTTAAATGAAAAATTAAAACAAAAAAAAAATAAATCAATACATTTTGTTTAAAAAAATAAAAATTAAAAAAAACATAAGCAACTCAAATGAAAAATGACCAATCAGTCATTTGATACCGAATATCCGAACCAAACAAATTACAGTTTCAACATAACGTATAAAGAAAGCATACAATCAATAAAAAACAAAACATCGAAATCAAAAAATAGTAGATCATCATCAATCGTCAATCGGCATATCATGAGCATCATCAGCCGTAACAACAAAATCAGTATTATATGGATCATCATCATAAGCAATCAACTCCTCCGCTATCGCAGTGGATGCGGTTGTAGTCCTTGTCCCTGTCCCAGCTCCAGCATGATCATGGATGCTAAACCTCGAATCCTCCCAATCCTTCAAATAAGCCAAGGCCTCAACAATATCTAGACGTAATCTCGATATCCTATCTGAAATCACGTTCACTACAATAGAAAAAATAAACTCCGATGCTACGCTCGACACCGGAAGAGTCAGTAGATCCTGTGCCATCCTAAATAGCATGGGAAAGGTGGACTCATATGATTTCTACCACTGTAATATATCAAGATTCTTAGTATCAGAATGTGATAGGATTGAGCAATAATCAGTATTAAAGTACCGAGAAAGCTCTCTCCTATATGATGGTCCACCCCTACATTTCCGCCTCGCTAGCTGAATGGAAAAATCATCATCTCCGAACAAGGTATCAATGTCCGTAATCACAGTCTCACTACTACCACCACCATACCTAGTATCGTAGTATGTGAATAGGTCAATCAACTTCTCGTGAATGAACCCTTCAGGTGGCTCTTCCAGGTTCATGCACGAGAAAATGTAGGTTAGGGTGTTTTCTACCCCTTCCACCTTAACCCTAGGGTCCATGCATGCAGCGAGGCAATAAAGAGATGGAACGGTGGACCAGTACTTCAAGTACTTGGTTTCCATCTCTACAACCATATGGCTAAGTGTCAAGTCAGCTCGATACTTCCTAAACATGCTAGTAATGTTGCATATGCACCGGAGTGCAATGCAAGTAGTGGGCGTATAAACCGACGAACACATATTCGTCGTGTCATAAAAAATCTTCAGGAATTTCATAAATGAAATTCCTGAAGCCCAGTCAGTGTCGTCAATAATAAGTTCGTCACTCTTACTATTGACGTAATCGGATATCACGTGTTCGTATCCAACACATGATTCTAATATCAGGTACGTGTAATTCCAACGATGTCTCACATCCGATTGTAATTTCTTCTTCTTAAGATTCGCAGACAAATAGAGACTACCAAATTCTTGTTGTTTGCGAGGAGTGAGAACATATTTTAGTGCATTACATATATTATCCAATGCGGGTGAACACACCTTCATACCCGCTTGAACAATTAGGTTAATCACGTGACACATGCATCTGACAGGAAAAATCTCTCCTAATGGTGCGTCTCTAATATTCCTAACAAACATGTTGATCGCTACTCCATTATTAGATGTGTTATCAAATGTGACACTAAAAATTTTATTTTGAATTTTATATTTCCTAAAGATTTTCATCATACACTCAAAAATGGCCGGGCCATCATGAGGATGAAGAATCTCAGAGAATCCTAAAATTTTTTTATTCATAGTCCAGTTAGAATCTACATAGTGGCTGGTGAGACATGCATAAGATGATTCATCGTGACTTGTCCAGATATCAGACGTCTCGGACACCACTCCACTATATGCCATAAATTCATTAATTATTTTTTGTTTTTTCTAACTTATATATCTTTAGTATGTCATTCCTAGATGTGGACCTAGGAATCCTACGATAAGAAGGCTGAAAATATGTCTCCATGATGTGCACTTGGATCTTCCGAAAATCTGATCGGAAGACCCATCAATGTAATAGTCTGGCCATGTCGTCCCTACCCAACTCGCTAGAGTATATGAAGGGGGTAAACTTTGAGACTGAACTCGATCTAGTCTCAAAAAATGCAGTGCTAAGTTGGGTTTGTCTAGGATCTAATGGACCATGTTTTTTGCTGCATAATTCGGGATGTCTTTTAAGGTGCCCAGTCCCAAACGAACTCTTACATGTTAAAAGTCAATACAATATTTGCACTGTGTCATTTATTGTTCCTCACCCCTAATATTTTTTTGTTTTATTATATTAAAATGAGTCCAAACTATAGAAGTCCTCCTAGTTTTTTGTTTTTTAGAAGTTTGGGTTGAGACGACTGGAGAAACCAAAGTTTCAGCAGCCTCAGACCTTTGTGTAATATTTTTATTTTCTAAATTTAAATATGTTTCATTAGTATTTGTCATTTTTTAGGATTTTTGTTATTCAGAATAGTTATTTAGAGACTAGAAGACTGATTTTAATATCGTCTATTTTTTGTCTAGAGAGAGAAACTAGAGAGAGAGTTAAAAAAAATTTAGATAAATTACCCGGTAAAAGCAGTGAGGTCTGTCACGTGCACGGTGCACCACAGTCAAGCTCAAAGTTCAAAACTCAAGTTGAGATTCCTGAAAATCCAAGCCGAATGCCAAAATCCCGAGTCCCGAGAGAGAGGAGCAAGATTTTTGAGAGAGAAAATGAGCGATTTTTAGAGAAAATATGTTTATAAAAAACATAAATGTTAAAGAGATGGGGGTGAAATTTATAGATTAAAGAAAATATTTTTTAAAAAAAAGTAATTTTTTTTGAATTTTTTAGGGGGCATTTGGATTCTGCCCCCTAGCCATTGGAGACGAGATCCAACGGCTGAAATTTAAATTTTTTATTAATTTTTTTTTCCCGTTGGGGGGGGGAGGGGGAATTGGGTCAGTTCGGGCCTCGTGGGACTGCGGGTCGGGTCCAATCAGACCCGACCCAAGGTCTTTTTGCGGAGGGGGGGGGGAGGCGAAGCAAGGGGATCAGGCTCGCGGGGGACACCCGACACGGGACGAACCCGTGCTGGTGTGTAGTGCCACGAACACCAAACCATGTCGGGTCAGGCACGGCATGCCACGGCTCGTGCCTTACCCGAGCACAGGATTTTCCCGTGCCGGGCCGACCAAGGCACGGCCGAATAGTGCCATGCCTCGTGCCGGGCCGGGTTGGCCCGGCCCGGATGACACCTCTAACAATTCCTTTGAAAATCATTGTTCCTTCTGAATTATCCAAGAAATTCCCGGATACAATTCCTACTGAAGTCATGTGTGTGTTAAATTTATCTTATTCAAATCTTTTTAATAAATATGGTTATCTATTTTTTATTATACGTGGTGTTTTGTATATTTTGATTGAAACAGAAAGGATGATACATATTTTATTGCACAGAAAAAGGCTGGAGGCACCAGCAACTCTTATTTTGGGACCAATGAGAAGATTATAATTTCTGCATTGTAGATATTTTTTGAAGTTTAGCAAGATTATATTTTTTTTGGATGATTAGAACTCAGGGTGTTTGTGTTAGCTTGAGATGTGGTTTTAATTTATTTTGTAATTTTTTTAGTAGGACACAACAAAATCTATGTATCATGTAATTTAATTTTTTGCATTTGAGATGTGGATAATTAGAACACTAATGAAGATTTTTATATATTATGCAAATGTATTATTTTTTGTGGCTGCAGGGTCTGGTGGAGAGGACGAGGCCATTGGTGGAATAAATGGCGGAAGAAAATTAGGGGTTAGGTTAAATTTGAGAAAAGAAAAATGAGGCACCTACAACTCTATTTTTGGGACTTGGGAGAATATTGTCATTTCTCCATCGTAGATATGATTTGAAGTTTAGCAAGCTTATGTATTTGTTGGATGATTAGGACTTAGGATGTGTGTGTTACCTTTAGATGTTTAATTTATTTTATAATTTTTTCAGTTGGACACTATTTAATCTATGTATCCTATAATATAATTTTTTGCACTTGAGATGTGGATGCTTAGAACAATGATGAAGATTTATATATATTATGCAAATGCTGAATTTTTTATAGCTGTAGGGTCTGATGGAAAGGATGTTCTGGTGGAACAACATTCTGAAGAAATGAGCTATTAGGAGAAAATGAAGAATAGAAAAACTGGGGAAGGCTTCATTCAATAGCCGGTGTTGTGAATGATGTCTATTAGTTTAATTTAATAGCCATTATTCCCAATGCCAGCATTCGATAATTTTTATAATTAAATAGCCGGCATTGAGAACGACGGTCATTGGTTTAATTTAATAGTTGTTCCCAATGCCAGTATTTGAAAATTTTTTAAAATTCAATAGCAGGCGTTGTGAACTCTAGATATTGGAATTTAAAAAATCAATAGCGTGGAAATAGCTGTCTTTCATAATGATGGGCATTGCCATGGTATTTTCAGACGCACTAGTTTGGGCATATTTTTGAAACCCAACTTAAATATTGGATTTTTTATTTTAAATGTGTTATTTATGTACAAAACTCTGACATAAAAGCATATATAAGGAAATTTTCAAATATCCTTATTTCTTCTTCCTCTCCCTCCATGCAACAAGTAAGTATGCAAAGTAACTACCAAATCCTAAAGTAAATTTCATACTTCATTGAGGTTTCATAATGAAGCAATGGATGTAAGATTAATGTCAATCTCTAGATTTGGGGGCACATCTCTCAAACCCCCTCTCTAAGGTAGTTTTGAAAAATTTACCAAAATAGCATGTTACCTAGAGTTTATGTAAATTGATATTTGTGATGTCACATTAATTTTTATTTATGGATAAATATATTTTATTTATTTTGTGTTGTGAATATTAATAGATTGGTAATTTAATAGAACTTGAACTAGAATTTTAACTATTGATAAGTTTGTATGAGATTGTCATGATAGATAATAAGAGATGAACCATGAGGCTCATTCATGCATATGGCAGGAAAGACATGAAAATCCTTTCAACTATAATATGCAAGATAAACTTATATGTTGAAACCTAAAATTTGATAGAATTTGTTTTATGTTAAGGATATTAATAGGTTGGTGATTTAATAAAACTTAAACTATGATTTTAACAAATGATAGGTTTGTATGAGTTTGTTATTATGGATGGTGATAGATAAACCATGAATATCACTCATGCATATGGTAGGAAGGAAGTATAATCCCTTCAAACTATGATTTACAAGATAAATCTGAAACCTAAAATTTTGGCATGTTAATAAATATGAGTATGATGCTTATGAAGCTAAACATATAAACACTTTTATATGTCAATATATTGTACACATCCTTAAGAAACTATTTATTGATTAGGATGTATGTTATAAAAAATATTCTTCTTAAGGGTTCACCTTTAATGTGAGAGTTACAACATCACTAAGATGGATAATGATAGAAAATTCTTGGAACATACATGTGTATATTGGGACTCATAAGGTGGTGTGTCCCTTGTGAGTTGATTTTGCTCATATGGTCCTACCAATGAATATTGAGGGAAGAGTGCATTAATAATATGAGTATGGTACTTATGAAGCTAAAAATAAAAATACTTACAACTTATATCAATCTTTAGTCTTTTTGACGCATGAGGCTGAAGAATAAGAGTTTACATATGAAGTAATCATCAATGGTAGTTAATGAATTCGCCTAAAATATATGAGAATATGAATGACTCTTGAGTAGAGATGGTTTGTTATCTTGGTGGTGATGTTTCTAGAGGATAGCTATGAATGAATCATCATTAGGATGATTTAAATAGTAAAAGTTATCTCATATGCCATTAAGGTGAAGAGTTATTTTACAATACTCCAACTTTCATATTGTATTCAAACATAAGATAAGTTGAACTAATTTAAACATAATTCAAATAGATTAAATGAATAAACTCTTGGATCTATAATTATTTAACAATTCAAATATCTATTTTATTAAAAATAAGTTATCTTGTCATTGAATGACCGAACTATCAATATAAATCCTATGGGATCTATATGTAGTTGAAAGCCTTCTTGACTACTTGTATATAACCTATATACTTATTAATTTTTTTGGCAAGATACTCTCGTTAATGAACTTTAGAAACATTGTCTAACCTATAAAAATAGATGACATAATAATATCATAATAAGTTTATGGCACTATTACTAGATATTATTTAGTTTGGTAAGTCAACATGAGTTGACATAATTTTCCTTGTAAGCAAATAATTCATTTTTAATCATTTAAATAACATTGAGTTTAAATGCTACATCTTATTAATTTGTTTGAAAATGGATAGTTATATTTTTGATTTTGCTTGTATCTTTTTTTAGTCATCAATCTACAAAATAAGAATATTTAGTCAATCTCTCTAAGATGACATAATGAATTTCCTTAAGAAGCTATGTGAGAAGAATGAAGTAGATAAAATTTGTTTTGAAAGATATGAGACAAAAGTAAGTGAGAACATCCCAAACTATCATTACAAAGAAAATTATTATGCATGTAATAGTGCCTTTTAATATGAACCTTAAGGCATCCAGTATCAATCTTATTATCAACTAGAAAAGAGTTATAGAGACTAGGGATATGAAAGCCATGAGAAGAAAATACTATATAAATCTTAACCACTTTCCAAATCTTATTTGTCAACTAAAAGGCATAATTCTGCAGGGACTCATGCTGGTCATGTCATAAAAGTCATACCGTGCTGGGCACAACACAACTTCCTTGCCATTTTGTTTCCAACACCACATGGTGACCCAACCAGGCTACCTAAAAATAGGCCATGCTGGCATGACACGACGTATTTGTCACCTCTAATCTTAATCAAGAACTAGTTCTTTTAATATATATACAATGGATTGGCATGTAAAAGCATTGACATTTTTAGTTTCGAAAGTACTATACTCATGATGATTAATATATCCAAATTGTGGGTTTCAAAATATAAGTTTATCTCACATATTATAGTTAGAAGGGCTATCTTTTCCTTCCTATTATATGTGCGAGTGAAAATCATGGTTTACCTATCACCATTCACCATGATAATCTCACATAAACTTACTAATAGTTAAAGTCCTAGTTTAAGTTCTATTTAATCATCATTTATCAATATCTAACCCTAAACACATACTATTTTGGTAAAAATTCTCAAATTTATCCTAGAGATGAGTGGTTTTAGAGATGTGCTCCTAAACCATAGAAATTATATTAAGTCTAACATCCCTTGCTTACTTGTGGAATGTCCTAAAGAGAGTGATATTCATCAGAAGCGATATTTCATGGCCTTACTTATTGTATGGATGGATATGAAAAAGAATAAGAGAGATCTATTGGATTTATCTATCTTTCACTTTTTTACTTAGATGATTTTTTTATTACTCTAAGTAGATAATTCATTAGATTCAAAAAAAAATTGTCACTTCAGCCATTATCTTTTGAGCATTGAAGTTATGACCCTAAGAAGTGGTGATGATTTTGTAATACATCTCAATATTTCTATAATATAAAGTCACAGCACTAAAAATGACCATGATTTGGGTTGAATATCTTTATAACAAAAAACCATGGCAATACAAAGTGGTCGTAGCTTCGTGTGTTTGCCTTCTTGTCTTTAATAAAGGACCATGACACTAAGAAATGTCCATAACATGATGAAGGGTTCCTCATATTGATATATGGTAGTAATGTTGTGATAAAGCCATGACATTGGCATTGGTGCTTATTGATTATTATATGGCCATGACACTATGATAAAGCTATGACACTAAAAAGGTCTTGTGTATCCTATAGTCATGACACTAGGAAATAGTTGAGGCATACAAATTTTCTTTCATATATCTTTAAGTATCCATAGTGCTATGGTTTTACATGATACTAGCCTTTTCCTCTCTTCTATATCATGTTACTATAGTGCTGCAAGAATACCACGACACTGGCAAGTAGGTCAAGCATAAAAGTTATTGCTTTATCTCCCTTTTAGGACAAGAGTCATGACCATCAGAAATAACCATACTCGGGTAATATTATTTTTAACTGTGTCCCAAAAGTCACTATTTAGAATAATAGCCAAGGATTTGGTTTAAATATTTTTGGCTCTGTAACTTTCTATAGATCAAAAGTCATGGTTTTATAAAAAAATCACAGCTCTGACTTGAAATAACAGAGCCATATTAAAGATAACGTCACAGTGATTGAGCTTGACCATGTCTTTGAGTACCAATGAAATATTTGATTGTTGCAATATAGAATTAATATCACAACCAATAAAATTTCATCAAATAGGTATGACTATGACTCCATGATAATAACACAACCACTTTGAAGTTTGAATATGTCACAAAGTGGAAAATTTATGCTAATAAATAGGTAGGGTCATGACTTGTAAAAATTTCCATGATTGATTAAATAGGGTTTCAACCAAGAATAGATGTCAAAACTATACAAACTCATTATTCTACCCCCTCTACTAAACACTTCCAAAAGTTATTGATTTGATGATGATTCATCTAAACTCACCAAGACATTAAAGTTATGAAATCAATCTATAATTTCTCTCATTTCATGCCTATATAATATAATAAATCTTTTAAAATCACTATGAATGTTCGATAGTTTGAATACCAAATATCCTTGCATGGAAAGACATGATTTCTTAATGTAGAAATATCAAGTGGACAACTATGAGAGGATCATCATTGTAGTAATAGTCCAATAGATGATGACCACCTTATTATTTGGTATTCCAAATACTAAATAAAACTAGTTATATTAATGATTATATATGATATATTTGTATAAAAAGGAGCTTTAAAATCAACAATTTCAATAAATTATAGTTTTTTGATGGATTATGATGAATTGTAGAAAAATTGGGTGATTTTTATGTGAAATAGTGACTTAGTAGATTATTAAGAAGAATGAAAGTAGAAGGTCATGTAAAGTCATTATATTTATTCTTTATGACTTATGTTATGAATTTGTTAAACCTCGTAGAGCTATATAAAAGTTTTGGCATCCATTTTTTGATCAAAACTCTATACAAATAAATGTGGCAATCATCTTACATTGCAATTCTACTACCTATTTGATATAGTCAATTTAATATGAAATATATTCTTTTTGGCCATGAAATTTTCTTGAAGTCACAACTTATTTAGTATTTAAACTACTAAATATTCTTTGCTGTTTTGGTGGTCTATGATAGTGTTCTGGTAAGTTTTGATAAATAGTTAAGAAATCAATAAGTTTTAAGAAGTGTTTAACAAATGGGGTGGATGTTTGATGTTTAGATTATTGTATATTCATGTGCTTTTTTTTTGGTTAATACTGATGTGTAAATGTAAAAATGGAGCTAATATATAAATATTAATTTCATGATTTTTTGTGTTTTGGAGAGTTTTAATGAATAATCATAAAATCAAAGAGCTTTGGACATGTTTAGCTAATGGGGTAGATCAATATGTCTTGCATAATTATGGCATCCATTCTTGGCTAAAATTCTACCTAATTTATTAGGAGCAATTCTTGTATGCCATCGCCATAACAACTCATTAGGGTAATCTTTCTACTATATAATACATTCTCAATAGCAATGATATTATCATGGAATTACAATCATACTTAGCTTAGGAAATTTAAATAGTTACATTCTTCATCACAATAATCAAGTACCCCATTAGTGCTCAAGTTCATGACCAATTTCACAATGTTGAAATTTATCTTTATATAGCACAGGAATCTTAAGTCAGAGCCTTAGTAGTTTTTATAAAAACCATGAATTTTGAGGTGCAAATAATTACAAATTCATAACTACAAATGCCAAAGCAACCATAATTATTCAAAAGCACTACTTTTTGGATACTAAATATTATAGAGGATATTACTCGAGTATGATACTTTCCAAGATAATAACTTTTATCCTCAAAGGAAGATATAAATATGACTTATATACACAAGCTAAGTGCTAATGTTGTAATATCATAATAGTACTATGACAATATATTATATGAGAGAAAAAAAGGTAGTGTCATGACTATTCACGATGCTATGAATACTTAAGAGATAATGGTTACTTTTGTGTCATGGCTAGTTCTCAGCATTTTGGTCATAGTCAACACATGAAAGACCTTATGAGTACCTAGCTATTTCTCAGCACCATGGCCAAATACATATCAAGAAAGATCAATTGCTAACATCATAAACTCCTCATAGTGCCATGACTATGCAACAATTAGAGAAGCCATCTCTACTCTATAGCTACTTCATAACACCATAGTCCTTTATAAACTACAAATAGTTAAAGCTATGAAGCCAAAACTATTTCATAGTACTTCTACTTTATGTTATAAAGAGATAAGGCCAAATTCATGGTCATTTCTAGTGTCATACGTGATGTTGTGTTACAAAAAGATTAAGATATTGAATAGAGTTGTAGAAACTTTCTAGAGTCATAACCTTAAGTTAAAGAGATGAAGGCCAAAGCTACAACTTTCTTATGAAAGTTGTGACTTTTTACTTAGAGTAATGCAAGGCCACCTAAGTATAAAAGTAGAAGATAAAAAATTTTCAAAAGAGTCTCTCATTCTTGTCATTTTTTTTCATGCTACAATCAAAGCCACGACAACTACAAACCCAAGAGGCAAATTTTATACTTCCTAGAGGTTACACAAGGAAAAAAGGGACGTATCATTTATGCCAATCTCATGTGTTGGTAGGTGTAATTCTCAAACCCCTCTCCTCTAGAGATAGATTCAAGAATTTGTAGTAAACTATCATAGTCTAGCATTTGTATAATTTGAATTATGTGATATAATTAGTTTTAATTATGAATAATTTGATTTATTTTATGTATGGATACTAATAGATACCAGCTAAATAGAACTTGAATAAATATTTTGACTATTGGTTAGTTTATGAGAGATTGTCATAGTTGATGACAAGTAAAACATAAGGCTCACTTGTGTATACTATAGGAAGGAAGTGATAGGCTTTCTGATTTTGATCTATGAGATAGCCTATATCTTAAACCCCAAAATTTGTGTATGTTAATTATCAAAAGTATGAAACTTACGAAATACATAGTGTGAATACTTTAACATGTCGATCCATTGTACACATCTTAAAGAAACTAGTTCTAAATTTCAATATATGTTATATAGAACATTCTCATAAGAGATCCACTTTTAGTTTGGGAGTCACATCATTATTGAGGAGCATGATGACATACAATCCTTGTGATATGCATGAGTATGTTGTGATTTGCAAAGTGGTGATAACCATTGTGAGCTACTTCTATTTGAATAATTTCCACTGGTGAAACTCAAGGAAAGTATATATTAATTATGTAAGTATGATGATTATGATGTCGAATGTGCAAATTCTTATAAATCATGTCAATCATTGATCTATATAACAATAAAGGTCAGAGAATAAGAGTGCATATGAAATACTATCAAGGATATTTATTGAAATTGTCTAAAATGTATGAAATTATGAATAACTCTTGTGTATATATGAATTATTGTTTCAGTGGTGATGTACACATGGAAAACTATGAAGAGACCACCATTGAGAAGAGCTCAATGATGAAAACTACCTTGTGTGCTATTTGGGCAAGTGGTAATCAATAACACTATAACCTTTATTATGTATCTCGTATAATATATGTCAAGTGACTTAATGGCTTCATAAGATTAAATGAATAATCTATGGTCCTAAGATTATTTAACAATCTAAGTATCCATTTTACTCAAAATAAGTTATCTCATTGTTGAGTAACCAAACTACCGATACAATCAATATGAGTTTGATATTTAAATGAAAGTCCATTATACTACTTATACAACTCATATACATGTAGATCTTAGTTGAAAAGATACTAATAGAATATTAAATTAGGTAGAGTAACAAAGTCACAAAAGTGGAACATTAAGTCTTTTGTAATTTCTTTGTATATTCATGGCCTAAACTCTATCCAATTGGTTGAGGAAATTCTTGTAGGTCATGACCCTATCAACTTATTAGTATAATCTTTTTATTATGCATTATATTCTTAATTGCTATGATATTACTAAATAGTCACAATGATACTTAGCTCAGAAAATTTAAATAGCTATGACATTTATTTATCATAACAACACCCAAGTATCCAACTAGTGCTCAAGGTCATGCTCAAGTCCAAGCACTACAACTTTATCTTTAATATGAATCAGTAGCCTCAAGTCAGAGTCATGGCTTTTTTACAAAGCTATTACTTTTGAGCTATAGAAAACTATAGAGCCACAACTATTTATGACAATGCCATGACAATTATTCAAAGTCATAATTTTTGGGATAGTATATATTACATAGGATATAACTAAAGTATGACATTTATAAGGCCCTTGACTTTTGTTCTCCAAGGAAGAGATAGTCGTGACTTGTTTGCTCAAACTAATTACCAATGTGATAACATCTTCATAACATCATAACAATGTGATATATGAGAAAAGAGAAGGCTAGTGCTATGACTATTCAAAGCACTATGGATACTTGATAGGTATGAAGAGAAAATTGTGTCAGAGCCATTTTTCAATAGCATAACCATAATCAAGACACAAAGACCTTATCATCATTATGATAATTTCTTAGTGCCACAACTATATAAAACTCAAGAAAGACTATATCAAACACCATGACTTTTATACAACATCATGGTTGTATAACAAAATGAGAATTTATTCATCATTCTACAACTATATCATAGCACCACGACCCTTTATGTATGAAATACGTACAAAGGCATTAAGTTCTAGCTATTTCATTGATGTGACTTATGAGTTACATAGACATTAGGACCAAGTCCTGATCATTGCTAGTGATGCAACTTTGTGTCACAAAATGATTAAGATATTGACTAGAGTTGTAGTCATTTTCTAGAGTCCAAACCTTAAGTTGATGAGATGAATGTCAATGTTGCAACATTCTTTGAAAGTTATGAGTTTATACTTAGAGCAATGTTAGGGTTCCTAAGTATAAAAGTGGAAGATAAAAAAATTTCAGAAGATCACTTTTTTTTCTTATTCTCCCACATGCAACAAGCAAAATGATGACAAATATCAAACTCTAGAGGAGAATTTCCTACTCCCTAGGTGTTCCACAAGTAAGTAAGGAATAAAAGATAATACTAATTACTTGAGTTGGAGGTGAGGCTCTAAAGTCTAAACCCTTATACTCAATGAATGGATTTAAAAATTTATACCAAACAAGAGTAACTCTAGATTTTGTGTAAATTGTGAAATGTAATGCAAATTTAGGTTTTAAATAATGGATGAATATATTTGATTAATGTATGTTATTGATATTGATGAATGATGATGAATATAACTTAAACCTTGGTTTTAACTATTAGTAGGTTTGTGTGAGATTGTTATGATGGATAGTGATAGGTAAACTATGCGGCTCACTCTTGCATATGGTTAGAATAAAGTAACATTTCTTTTGAGAATGATACATGAGATAAACCTATATTTTGAAACCCAAAATTTGGATATGTTAATCATTGGAAGTAAATATCTTGAAACCCAAAATTTGGTGCTTACAAAACTAAAAGTGTAAATATTTTTATATTTCCAATCTGTTGTACATCTTAAAAGAACTAATTCTCAATTAGCATAGATGCTATATGGAATCTTGTCTCAAGGGGTTCACCTTTAGTGTGTGAGTCATATCATTACTTAAAAGGATGGTGATATACAATCCTCGGGACATGCACAGGTATGTTGTGACTTGCAAGGTGTTGATAGCTTTGTGAGTTACTTTTATTTATATGGTTCCCATCAGTGAAAATTGAGAAAATTAGAAGTTAATTGTGTGAGTATGATGTTTATGAAAAGGAAAGTACAAATGCTTATAAACTATATCAATCTTGGTCTTTCTGATATTTAAGACTAGAGAAAAAAAGTTTACATATATAGCAACAATCAAGAGAAATTGATGAAGTTTTTTAAAATGTATGAGATTATGGATAACTGATGAATAGTAAAGAATTATTGTCTCAATGGTGACATACTAAGAGAATAGTTACAAGGGATCACCATTCGGATGAACTCAATGGTAACAACCACCTTGTATGGCTTTAAGGTAAGGAGTCATTTCATTATATCCCAACCTTTAGTTTGTGTCGAACATAATATAAGTCAAGCAACCTAAATATCATCACAAAGATTAAGTGAATAAACCATGGACCTAAGATTTTATAATAATATGAGTATCTATTTTACTAAAAATAGGTTATATCATTATTGAATAATAGAACTACCAATATAATTCATGTAAGATCGATATCTAGATGAAAGTTCATTTTCTAACAAAGTCATAATATGTATATTTGCACTAGCTCATAATATTTTTTATGGCTATTAATATTAATTCTATGTCATAGCAATCAAATTCCCCATTAATACTAAAAGCCATGATATTCTTTATTGTCATGACTTTCTCAATAAAAAGTCATCAAGTCTAAGGCAAATGTTATTGCCACAATGCTATTCTAAGCACCATGGCTTCTCGTCACAATGAATGTTTAGTAGTTTGAACTCTAAAAAAATCATACATTAAAATAATTGTTCATCCTAGAGTAATAACTTCCTCTCCAAAAATACAACAATATCAAATATCTCAAATTAGTTCCAAACAATAGGTACTTTATCATTAGATGAGAATAAACATTAAAAAATAGAAATTAATATAGAGTTAGATGTGACTGATATGATTTTATTTTAGGATCATACTTCTTAAATGTTAAATCTAACATTGTATACTCAAATGATAATAGAGAAGTTGATGGTCTATCTTCATCAAATCAAATTCAATACACCTTCAAAACATTCCATCACAAAATATAAGTCTTTTTGGTTTGTACTACATTTTCATATTTCTTCCATCCAATGGCACATCTTATATATTATTTCATTCTCATTCACTTTGTTTCTTTCCTCCATTACTCTTTTACAATCTAATGTGATGGCTTAATATAGTATTCTAAATGATTCAATGCTTTCTATTAAGCAAATATTCATGCTTAACATTCTATCCTCAAAGAGTTTATAGATACGATCTTCACATTTTTCTTGTATTGTGATATAAATCATCTCTTTTTTATGAAAATATATCTCCCACATAGTACCATAATTTATAACCTATTTTGCTACTTTCTTGTGTAGGGAATGAATATGCCCTTTTAGCACTTATTTGATTCACTCAACATTCAACTACACATTGTTCATACACAAGATATCTAAAAACATACTACCATATGCAGTTAAGAAATGCTCAATGTAGGCTAGCTAATTTTATCATATTTCTTTCATTCTTTATGTCTCTTGCATGTTAGTTGTGACGAAGGATGAAATTTCTTCCCACATTTCGACTAATCCTTCCCCTTTCAAGCATTAACTTCTTCCATTTTATATCTCTTTCTATTTTCATTTTTATTCCCAACAATGTCATGGGGACTATATTGGTTACATTATATTGACATATTCACCAATAGAGATTCCCTTAGCTAGACACAATAAAATAATAAAGAAATGGTGTATTAATTGGTTAGAAAATTTATCATTGAGGAACCAATGAATTGATTTCTCCAAAATCATTCTCACATCAAAATGATGCTCAAAGAGGATGACATATAAGAAAATTACTCTATCTAGAATAATCATATAAATATGAAAAGTTTGCAAAATAAATGAGCATATGAAATATAATTTCTTTCTCACCTCCATGAGTTTTCCCCTCATCAAATATTTACATGCACTCTTCAATGATGCCTTCCATATATCATTTTCATGTGTCAATAATTGTATGATAGCTCGAAAATTCGGTTGCCCATGGAGAGCTTTAAAATCAATGATATCTTCAGCACTCAGGAATCTAAGCAACTCATTATTAATTTCAATATCAAAGAAAATCCAAACCCCTCTCAAATAGCATATCTTCCCTATCTATCCTCCAAATTTGCATAGAAATTATTATTCAAAACTAAGGCATTTTTTCAGTCTCTATATATAAAAAATAATATCCATTTTTGCTTTCTATAATATCTCTAAAAGGAGGTCAATAAATTCACTAAATCCCCTCTCTCCAAAAAATATTTTTTTACACAACATCAAGTCCATCTATCTTTACCCAATTGTCTAAAAGTCCACCTTGGGCATCATGACTTTGAGTAGTATTTCTATAGTACTATGTTTCTATCTCTTCACTTTTTCCTTATGTCTTGTTTCCATGATATATTTCTTTGATTCTTTCTCCCTTCCATTGTTGAGTCAATAAACTAAGAGGATTTAATGTGTATTTTCATGACATCATTAAAATTTTATGAATTTTGTGTGAAATAGATTTGAGGGTTATGTATTTATAGTAATGACCTAATAAATGAAAGTCACGACTCTATGGCTTTTTGTTTCTTTTGTAAATAAAAATTCATGATATTATAGAAAGTTGTTTCTTCGAAGTCAGGACATTATATCAAATCCATGGCATTGTATCAAAGTTGCATGTTTTCCATATAACTTATATAATATTCTTTCTTTTGTCACACAAAAGTCATAGATATCAAAGCTACCATAACCTTGTCATGTAGCTTTCTATGATATTTTTTTTTCTATAACACCATATTCATTACTCTGAAAAATCACCATGACTTTTTCATGTAGCTTATGATGGGCTATTTTTTTTATAACACCAAAGTAATGGCTCTTAGAACTACCATAGCTTTGGGGGTATAAAATTTCAAATCGCAATTGGTTTGAATCTGCTATTATTTTATGTGTGGGTGGGGGGTGGGTGGGTTGGAGCTAATTGTAAATATTTACATATAACTTGTATTCTTACAAAAATCAAACTTCATCATATAAGCAACAAAAAAAATTCTTGGAGTACATCCCAAGCAGAAATATGCTTACCCTAGAGCTTCAAATTTTATTTTTCTCTATTAAGAATTATCATTGTCTATGCTAAATTTTTGGTATACTATTTTTTATTATTTCTTACTTTTACTTTTGTTATTAGTAGTGGATATCAGATAAGTGATTATTTCGACACCCTCATCCATGAAAATAGTTTGAATGGTGTTCCTCTTCTTTATTTTCTACCTTGCTTTGACTTTGCCGGGTGTTATGGATTTTCAGCCTCTTGCTAAAACTCCACATCTTTTACTATTTCAGCCACCACAACTTTAGGGTTTACTTCATCTTCTCCTTCTTGATTAATTTAGGACATATCTTTTCTACCATCAGCTTTTCTACCATAGATATCTTCATAATAGTCATGAAATTTGCATCACTTGTTTTAGCTTTTTATTTTTGAACATTTTATGTCATATCTTCAATTTTTCCTTCAAGCTTTTCTACCATAAGTATTTCTATATTAGCCATAACAAATTCATTATTAGCTTCTTCATTTTCTCCTTGAATAATTGATGATGTATCTTCAATTTCCCCTGATAGATTTTCAAACATAACTATTTCTATATTAGCTATAGAGATTTCTAATATAGTACTTTCTTTAGACTTAAACTCAATCCTAACTTTATCTTTAACTCTTTATTATCTCAACCTTTCTTCCTCAGCAATATTGTCTCTTCTCATTTCTCTTAATAATTCTTAAAGTTTAGCGGATTAATAAGATTCTGAATATTATTGAGATTCATAAATTATCTTTTTCTCATGGCTTCCATACTATCAATTTCTATAACTTTCTTCTCGCTGACAATAGGGTTGATATTGGTTTTCATAAGATTCATAATAAAAGTTACTTCTTTGAGCATGATAAGTTTCATTATCAGGATAGTTTTAGATATTTTCGCTCATATTTGTTCCATGTTTCCCAAAATAGATTTTGTCTGCTTTATTATTCTTATAAAGCTCTTTAAGGTAGTTACTTAGGTATTTTGAGAAAGATTGGATATACATTTTTACTTTATAGATTGGGGGCTAAAAAAGAAAAGGTACAAGCAAAAATTCAAAATATGACTATCTACTTTCAAACAAGTTAATAAGATTTAGCAATTAAATTGGTAAAGAACTATGAAACTCAACGCTATTTAAATTAATAAAGAAAGAAATATCCTTTTTAAAAGGATGATTATATGAACTCACATTGATTAACTAAACCAAATAATCACTAATAATTGTGCTAAACTTTATTATGACTTTATTATGTTACCTAATTTTATCAGTTATGTGATTGTCCTAAAAGCTCATTAATGAGATATTTCATTAATAAAAATCCACAAGTGCATAGGTTATACAAGTACTTAAGAAAACTTTCTTCTTGATATATTCTATGTGGGATTGATAACAAGAGTGTCTTATTAACATGTTTTAAGCAAACCCTATACAAACCTTTTTATGACTTTGTTAACACACATTATTATTACTTTATTATGTCACCTAATTTTATCTATTGATATGAATATCTCATTAGTAAAGATCCACCTAATTTAATCAGTTAGGCAACATCTCAAAAATTGTTAACAAGTGTGTCTCATCAACTAAGATATGCAAGTTAATCTATCATACACTTTATTGACATGGATTTTATTGACAATTTGATTATTCAGTAATGAGACAGCCTATTTTTATTAAAATAGATACCATACATGTAGAGGTGTCAAGTGGGCCAGGCGGCCTAGGCACGACATGAGGTATGTCTCAACTGAGTCATGCCGAGCCTAGCACAGCAAGACCCAAAATTATGCCTGGACCTGGGTCGTGTTGGCCTGAAGTATGGCTTATGACGTGCTGGGCTAGAGGCTACCATGCCTCGTTTCAGGCTAGGCAAGACCCACATGCCTAACCCATTGGCATGGTCCACCTGCATGGTGATCATGACCCAGGACCACATCCTAGAAATAGGTCATGGGTCATGGGTCACCGTGACCAAGGAGGCAAGGACTATGCCCAGACCTATTTCAAAAAAAGTTGGTATTTAAGTACTATACTCACCAAATCCACTTGGTAGGTTTTTTTAATTCAATTAGATCTGCCATGTTGATATAGTGGATTACCCCATTGGGATAAAAGTCACAAAAGTTATGGGCTACGGGGTGTCGGGTATTATTACTATTAGGTGCATGCATCGACATTGCAATTATATATATATCACAATCTCAATGATCCTAGCCATTTGAATTCATTCCAATGACTATGGGAATAAATTTGATGGCTATCAAGTTTTTATCATTTTATATATTAAAACAAATCTAAAAATTATAAAAAAATATATTATTTTAATAAAAAAATTTATAAATATAGATTTAGTATTTAGAGTTTTTCATTCATAGTTTGAAATCTCTCTCATCTTCTCTACTCTTTGCTCTCATCTATTATCACTCTCTCTCATTCTCAAATCATAATTTAGACTTTTTGTTCTTTAATTTTTTTATCTCTATGGGACTGTGGTTGTGGCTTTACCCTTTGGATGTTTGAAACTAGAATGGAATGCCACATATAGTTATGATTACGCTAATGCCTAATGGTACTAAATTTTGAGTATTTTTTAGTTGTTTATAAATATTACCTAATTTTTTTAAAAATATAAACTAAAAAATTAATCAATA
The DNA here is from genome assembly GCA_029783825.1 of Sapria himalayana. Taxonomy (NCBI): domain Eukaryota; kingdom Viridiplantae; phylum Streptophyta; class Magnoliopsida; order Malpighiales; family Rafflesiaceae; genus Sapria; species Sapria himalayana. Next base: position 218,842 of record JAREIK010017666.1, read on the forward strand.
GCTAATAGTGAATATAATGATAATAAAATTAATATTGATTTATATAAGAATAATAATGATAACTCTAAGTAATGGTCTGAGACCAAAACCATATTTTCTCTTATGGTCTCGACCCAAACTCAAATGCATAAAAAATAAAAAATAAGAAGAAATTCAGTTGTTTGGACTCACTCTAATATAAAAAATATATATAAAATCTAAGGGTGCCATTAAAGAATCCGCACAATATATATATTATCAATATGTGTGTGTGTGTGTGTGTGTGTGTGTGTGTGTGTGTGTGGGAATATGAATGGTATGGCCAACTAAAGGGGTATGCCAATCAATGCATCAAAAAATATGTTGTATTAGATCCAAGGAAAAATCAACTAAGCACGGGTAGTGGAGTATTTGAAATAGGATTTAGTTGAGCTTCTTTGACTCTATTCTATTCTACAAAGATTTAGGAAGAGAAAGAGACATGGTCAAATTGATTATGATAATGAGTCTTCTGATTAGATTTTTGGAGGATCATCAGATATTCAGTATCATGCATACCTACTTCCAGACCATGCTTATCATAAGATTTTTAGGTCAGCATGTAAAAATGACATAATAAAATATTATAAGTTAAAAAATTAATTAATAATTAATAAATTTAGGAAAATTGGTGGAGTGAGACATCTATGACGTCTAAGATCTAGACTAGTCATAATGATGCATCATCTACATGCCTTATTCCTACTATGTATATTTTATATGGAAACTTAATACAAAAATTGTAAGATTTCTTGAGATTCTATCTTTTTGATGACCCTTCCATGTAAGAATGCATGATGAGGATCTTTTAAAGATTATGATATTCAAAATAAAATATTTAGTATCATATTTGATAATATATATAATAATAAAGTTGTTATTAGTATGTTTTTAGGACCATTAGCAATAAAAACAGTATATGAAAATTTTCATGTTAGGTACACGTATCGCATTATTAACATTATAGTACAACCATGGATGAATATTTTTTTTCTCATATTAGAAAAAATAAAAAAATTACTAAAATGTATTAGGATGTCTAACAGATAACAAGAGTTTTGTAGTCTCTATTTGTCGGGCCTAAAGAATAAGAAATTCCAAATAGATATGAAAAGCCATTGGAATTATACTTACCTGATATTGGAGTCATGTGTTACATACAAACACTAGATATATGACTACATTAATAATAATAGTGATGAACTTATTATTGATGACCATGACTAGGATACAAAAAAATTCTCTTATGAAATTCCCAAAGCTTTTTTTATCACATGATGAATATATAATCACCTCTATAATCTTTTACCACTTGCATTACACTCAGGTGCATATGCAATATTAGTTGCATGTTTAGTAAGTTTAAAGGTAACCCTAAATTTAGTTTCATTGTCATTGTGATGGAAATTAAGTATTTAAAGTACTAGTCCATAATTCCATATCATTATTGCATGGCTTCCTGCATGGATCCTAGGGTTAAGATAGAAAATGTAAAGAATTTTTTGACAGATATTTCCATGTGCATGAACCAGGGCCACCAACATGAATGGTTCTTTCATGAAAAATTAATTTATTTATTTACATACTATGATACTAGGAATAGTATTAGTTATTTCCATGCTCTACATTTGGACATTGACACTATATTTGGAGAAGATGACTTCTCCATTCAGTTAGCGAGGGAGAAATAATGGGGTGGTCCATCAAATAGGAGTGAGCTATCCTAATTCTTAAATATCAAATTCTACCCAATCCTATAACATAACAATAATAAGAAGGTTGATATTTTACTATGGTAGAAATTATACGAATCAAATTATTCAATGGTGTCTAAGATGACATGAGATCTACTGACTTCTCTAGTGTCTAGAATAATATTAGTCTACTTTTTCTATTGTAGACAATATCATTTCAAATAAGAGATTGTGACCACAGTCATATATCATTGAGATACTTACATGTATGAAGGATTACAAAAAATCAAGATTGGGCATTCATGATAGAGTGAATGTAAGAGTTACTGGAAAATGATGACTCATGACACTTGAAGGATATTGATGCCCCCACTAGGAATACTATTAGATGCTTAGATGATGATAATGATTTGCATACAAATACTAATTGGCATTAGGATTGATTATTATTTTTTGATATTATTTTTTGTTTATGATAATCATTTTTGTACAAAATGATTCAATTTTGATACTACATTTATGATCTATAATTATATTTTTTGCATTTATTGTTAATTGTTATTTATCATTTTTATTTCATGTATGTCTCTTGGACTTTAGTTTGAAATAAAATTTGTATCTCACTGTTTAATTTACATATAGTATAATAGTTATAGTTTATGTTTAAATATTTTTAGTCTTATAGTTTATAATTTTAATTTGTTAATGTAATATCTGATATGTGTTGTACATATTATTAGTTTTTTTCTTTATTTTATTTATTCTATTTTTTTTATATTTTATGATGATTGGTCATCGATGTGTGGTGATAGTGATGGTGGCTGGTAGATTGTGTCTGTGGTGGTTCTGTCCACAAAATTGACATGATATGGCATGACCTAAGATGACCTGGCATGGTAGGCATGAGTCTGCTTGGAATCCTGCTTGTCATGCCATGCCGGGTTAGGTAGACTAGAAGTCATGCCATGTTAGGTATGACATGGCTTCCATGTTGAGTTGTGCCTGGCACGACATGACTCCCATGTCAAGCTAGGCACGACTCAACATACATGTAGTTTAATTATTCAACAATTAGATAACTCATTTTTAGTAAGGTGGATACTCTTTATGTTAAACAATCTTAGGTCCATACTTTATTCATTTAACCTATGTGATGCTATTAAGTCACTTGACATAAATTATATTGGACACAAAAGGAAGATTAGGGTGTTGTCTAATGACCTATTGTTATAAGGGCATACAAGGTAGTTATCACCATTAATCCCTTCCAAATAGTGGTCCCCTCATAGTTCTCCCCTTGTTACATCACAATTGAGAGAACATTTCATATTTATATTAGAGTCATTAAAAATCTCATATCATTTAACCAACTTTATCAACTATCCTTAATGCATGCTTCACATGTATACTATTATTCTCTAGTCTCTATTATCATAAATTTCATATTTTAGCATCATAAACACATATAATTAATATTTAGTTTCCTTGAGTTTTATTGGTGGAAACTATATGAGTATAAGTAGTTCACAAGAAATATCAATACTATATGAGTTACAATATACTCATATAGATTAGAATATAAAAGTGTTTGCACTTTTAGCTTCATAAGTATCATACTCATGATGATTAATATACATAAATTTTAGGTTTCAACATATTAATTTATCTTGTACATCACAATCAGAAGGATTGTAACTTTTTTCCATATGTATAAGTGATCCTTTTTTTATCTATCATTGATTATGAAAATCTTGTACAAACCTTCTGGTAGAAAAAATAAATCAAATCATTCATTTATTCATTAATTAAACTACTTATACATGTTATTCGTATACATTAGAATAAATCAAATCATTCTAATATATTTGTATATATTAGAATATAAAAAAATATTTTACAATATCTATACTTATACATACTTATATGTATAAATATATAAAATTAAATGAAAACTTATGTATACCTACATGTATAAATATAAGTATAACTAAATGTATAACTATATGTATAACCACATGCAACTATATTTATAATTACTGTATAACAACATATAACATCATGTTTAACTAAATGTGTATAACTATTTATATATATTTGTATAACTATATAAAACTCTATATAATTAAATATATCTATATTTGTAACTATGTACACATATATGTCATATATGTGTACATAAATATAAATCTATATATTTGTTTATAATTTTATATACATTTATGTATAACTACTTATCACTACTTGTATTAATATATCTATATATAATTATTTGTTTAATTATATATAACTATTTATAACTATATATATTATATGAATAATAATATATAACTATAAATAATTGTATCATACTATATGTATAACTATAAAAGCTTTATACATAACAATATTTAAATATATATTTAATATATATTTCTATATATTATTATATAAAAAAGTATTTTACAATATCTATACATATACATAACTATATGTATAAATATATAAAATTAAATGAACAAATATATAAACCTATATGTATAAATATAAGTTTAACTATATGTGTAACTATATGTATAACCACATGTAACTATATTTATAATTACATGTATAACAACATACAACATTATGTTAAACTATATATGTATAACTATATATAAATATTTGTAGAACTAAATAAAAGTCTATATAATTAAATATAACTATATTTGTAACTATGTATACATATATGTATACATATATGTAAATTTTATATATTTGTTTATGACTTTGTATACACTTATGTATAATTACATATAATTACTTGTATAAATATATCTATATATAACTATATGTTTAACTATATATAATTATTTATAACTATATATAGTATATGTATAATAATATACAACTATAAATAATTGTATCTTACTATATGTATAACTATAGAAGCTTTATACATAAATATATTTAAATATATAATTTACAACTTATATTTAATATATATTTGTATATATTAGTATATAAAAAAGTATTTTACAATATCTATACCTATATATAACTATATGTATAAATATATAAAATTAAATGAACAAATATATAAACCTACATGTATAAATATAAGTTTAACTATATGTGTAACTATATGTATAATCACATGTAACTATATTTAAAATTACATGTATAACAACATACAACAGTATGTTAAACTATATGTGTATAACTATATATAAATATTTGTAGAACTAAATAAAAGTCTATATAATTAAATATAACTATATTTGTAACTATTTATACATATATGTATACATATATGTAAATCTATATATTTGTTTATAACTTTGTATACATTTATGTTTAATTACTTATAATTACTTGTATAATATATCTATATATAATGATATGTTTAACTATGTATAATTATTTATAATTATATATAATACTATATGTATAATAACATATAACTATACGTATATGCCACTCTATAATGGGCCATTCCGACACAACACGGTCATTTTTACACCTCTATGTTTGACATTACTCATAAATAACAGTTTAAGTGGTTGATAAATCACATAAATTGCTTTTATATATTCTATTGTCTGCTTGCTATTTATTTCTGTTTTGAATTATTTTCATCTTACTGACATTTTTCCTAAGTGTTTGGTGTAATGGGGTGTGGTTGATTCTGAAACCTCCCCCACCTTTTAATGATACTAACCCATACAGTGTGTTAAGGCCTCGAGAGAAAGCCCAGCGGCTCCATACAAGACAGGTATGTGGTCTATTAGTCTTTTATGATGCAATTAGAAGTTTTAAAAGCAAATTTCATAGTCTTCTAAGATGTTTCTCATTATGTGTTAAGATACAATGGATGAAAAAATAATTTGTAATTGATTGAAAAATTTTGTTCGGTATTCAGATTAGGCATAATGTGTTAAGATTAATGAGTTATAAAAGAATATTTTATTTTTCTATTACAATTTGCATCTATTAGAAGAGAAAAAAAAGTTCATATATGTATATATGTATTCATGTATGTATGTGTGTATTGAACTTTCATCCAGTAAAATTATGTTGCAAATTTCTTGTGCCTTGTGTTTCTAGGTACAACATAATTTTCAACAAACAAAGAAGATTTTTGTAGCCCTCGTTAATTTGTTTGATCCCTTTTTTATGCTTATTATAGAATTCCTAATTGTTTTATGTTAATGCTCCATTATGAATTAGTAAAAAACCTATTGAAGAGATAATAACTGCTGGACGGGTGGAGGACTGTAGTTAAATTATTGTGTCTGTGTTTTGACTGGCTTACAAAGAAGTTTCAGGAAGGAGGACTATAGTTCAACCCTAATGATCTACCTGGGATTGTTCGGTGTAATGCTCCAACTATAGTATCTACTCTAACACCTACAACAAAACCTACAATAACCACATCAGGAATAGCAGCAGCAGACAGCTATACCCCCGTACCCGACATCTCACCATGTATATCAGAAACGTCACAGCATAATGATTATGAAACTAGGTTGGATGATTGAGTGCATTACACACATTTATTTTTCATGCCTTAAACATTGATTTTGAATTTTATTTTTATATTTTCTCTTGATGTAGTTACAATAAATATGCAATATATATAGTTGTTTGCTGGTTTTAATTGAACTTTTTTTTGTTACGTAATCTAGATATATTTCTATATGTATATATATTTCAAAAGAAATATATTTAAATCAAAACAAAAAAACAAAATATTTGGTTAGTAATTATTGACAAAATTATTACCAAAAACTGACCAAGATTTTTTAATATCAATGGTCGGTAAAAGGTCACCAAATGGTCAGTAATACTTTTAGAGATTAATTACTGATCAATGATTTTAAAAGATTTTGGTTGGTTTTTGGTTGCAATTTTGCTGGTTATTATCGATCATTTTGTGATCATTTACTAACCTAATGCTTTTGGTCGGAAAATGATTGGAATATTGTCGGAAATTATTTGTCGGTAAATGGTCTCTAAATTATCAGTAATTATCGACCATTTGGAGACCATTTACCGACCTAATACTTTTGGTGGGAAAATAGTTGGTATATAGTTGGATATTATTTGTCGGTAAATGGTCGGTAGTCGGTAGGTAATTACCGACCATTTGGAGACCATTTACCGACTAACTACTTTTAGTCAAAAAGTGATTGGAATTTAGTCAGTAATTATTTATTGGTGAATGGTCTATAAATGATCATTAATTACCGACTATTTGGAGACCATGTACCGACCTAATTATTTTGGTCGAAAATTGTCGGAATATAGTCCATAATTATTTATCGGCATAGGGTTGGTAAATGGTCAGTAATTTATCGACCGATTGATTTTTTTTCGGTAAAAAAATTATGGACAAACAAAATGCTACCAAATATTTTGGTCGGTAAATGGTCGGTATTAGGTTTATTGACCAAAAAAACACAAAATTACCGACCAAATAATTGGTCGGTAATTCGGTAAATTTTAGTAGTGTTAATCTTCTATTTCTTCTTATTCTTCATATTTTTCTTATCCTTCATTATCTTCATTTTCTTCTTATTCTTCTTATTTTTATTATTCTTATTCTTTTTATTCTTTTTATTCTTTTATTTTTTTTTTCTTCTAATTCTTCTTATTCCTATTATTCTTCTTATTCTTATTATTTTTCTTATTCTTATTATTTTTATTATTCTTATTATTCATCTTCTTCTTCTTATTTTTAATTTTCTTATTCTTTTTATTCATCTTATTTTTCTTATTCTTCTTATTCATATTAATCTACTTCGTCTACTTATTCTTCTTAGCCTTATCTTATTCTTCTCATTATTCTTATTCTTCTCTTTCTTCTTTTTGTTCTTATTCTTTTTATTATTCTTTTTTTTCTTATTCTTCTAATTTTTCTTATTCTTCTTATTCTTCTTATTCTTCTTATTCTTCTTATTCTTATTTTTGTTTTTATTATTCTTAATATTTTTATTCTTCTTATTATTTTTATTCTTCTTATTCTTTTTATTCTTTTATTTCTTATTATTATTCTTAGTTATCTTATTTTTCTTTTTCTTCAACTTCTTCTTATTCTTCTTATTTTTTTTATAATTTTTATTCTTCTTATTCTTTTTATTCTTCTTATTCTTCTTATTCTTCTTATTCTTCTTATTCTTCTTATTATTCTTTTTAATCTTCTTATTCTTCTAATTTTTATTATTATTCTAATTCTTGTTATCCTTCTAATTCTTCTTATCCTTATTATTCTTTTTATTATTCTTATTCTTCTTATTATTTTTATTCTTCTTATTCTTCTAATTTTTCTAATTATTCTTATTCTTTTATTCATCTTATTCTTCGTATTTTTCTTATTCTATTATTTATTAATTTTCTTCTTATTATATTTTTTATTCATTGTCTTCTTTTTCTTAGTTTTCTTCTTATTATTCTTATTTTACTTATTCTTTTTATTTTTCTTATTCTTCTTATTCTTTTTTTTTAATTATTACTATTTTTCTTATTCTTTTAATTCTTCATATTATAATTATTCCTCTTATTCTTCTTATTCTTCTTATTATGAGTATCCTTCATATTCTTTTTATTCTTTTTTTTATTCTTATTCTTCTTATTCTAGTTATTCTTCTTATTCTGATTATTCATTTTATTCTTATTATTCTACTTTTATTCATATTATTTTTATTCTTCTTAATCTTCTTATTCTTCTTATTCTTCTTATTATTATAATCCTTCTTATTCTTATTATTTTTTTTATTCTTTTTGTTCTTCTAATTCTTCTTATTTTTTTTATTTTTTTATTCTTTGTATTCTTCTTATTCTTTTTATTCTTCTTATTCTTATTATTCTTCTTATTCTTCTTATTCTTCTTATTATACTTATTCTTGTTATTCTTTTTATTATTCTTTTTCTTATTTTTATTCTTTCTTCTTTTTCTTCTTTTTCTTATTATTATTATTATTATTCTTTTTATTTTTATTCTTCTTATTTTTCTTATTCTTCTCATTCTTTTTATTCTTCTTATTATTTTTATTATTCTTATTCTTTTTTTTCTTAATAATCTTATTATTCTTATTCTTTTTATTCTTTTTAATCTTCTTATTCTTCCTATTTTTCTTATTTTTCTTATTCTTCTTATTATTCTTATTCTTCTTGTTTTTCTTATTCTTCTTATTCTTCTTATTCTTCTCTTTCTTCTTATTCTTCTCTTTCTTCTTATTTTTCTTAATATTTTGTTTTCTTATTCTTTTTTTTTCTTAATATTCTTATTATTCTTATTCTTTTTAATCTTATTATTCTTCTTATTTTTCTTATTTTTCTTATTCTTCTTATTCTTCTTATTATTCTTATTCTTTAAATCTTCTTATTCTTTTTAATATTCATATTCTTCTTATTCTTCTTAATATTCATATTCTTCTTATTTCTCTTATTCTTCTTATTCTTTGTATTCTTCTTCATCTTCTTTTTATTTTTAGTCATTTAATTCTTGCTTTTCTTAATATTATTCTTATTCTTCACTTTCTTCTTATTCTTCTTTCTTCTTATTCTTCTTATTCTTCTCTTTCTTCTTATTATTCTTATTCTTCTCTTTCTTCTTATTCTTCTTATTCTTCTTATTCTTCTTTTTCTTCTTATTCTTCTTATTATTTTTATTATTCTTATTCTTTTTTTTCTTAATAATCTTATTATTCTTGTCCTTTTTATTTTTTTTAATCTTCTTATTCTTTTTATTTTTCTTATTTTTCTTATTCTTCTTATTATTCTTATTCTTTTTATTCTTTTTAATCTTTTTATTCTTTTTATTCTTCTTATTCTTCTTATTCTTCTTATTCTTCTCTTTCTTCTTATTCTTATTCTTCCCTTTCTTCTTATTCTTATTCTTCCCTTTATTCTTATTCTTCTTATTCTTCTCTTTCTTCTTATTCTTATTCTTCTCTTTCTTCTTATTCTTATTCTTCTCTTTCTTCTTATTCTTATTATTTTTATTTTTCTTATTCTTTTTTTTCTTAATAATATTATTATTCTTATTCTTTTTAATCTTCTTATTCTTCTTATTTTTCTTATTCTTCTTATTATTCTTATTCTTTTTAATCTTATTATTCTTCTTATTCTTTTTATTCTTCTTATTTTTCTTATTATTCATATTCTTCTTATTCTTCTTATTTCTCTTATTCTTCTTATTCTTTGTATTCTTATTTATCTTCTTTTTATTTTTAGTCATTTAATTCTTGCTTTTCTTAATATTATTCTTATTCTTCTTATTATTCTTATTCTTCTTTTTCTTCTTATTCTACTTATTCTTCTTTATCTTCTTAATATTTTTATTCTACTTTTTATTATTTTTCTACTTATTCTTTTTATTTTTTTTATTCTTTTTATTTTTTTTATTCTTCTTATTCTTGTTTTATTCTTATTATTCTTCTTATTCTTTTAAATCTTCTTATTCTATTAAATCTTCTATTCTATTTATTCTTCTTATTCTTTTTAATCTTCTTATTCAACTTATTCTTCTTTTTCTTATTATTCTTATTTTATTCTTATTATTCTTCTTATTCTTTTAAATCTTCTTATTCTATTTATTCTTCTTATTTTTTTTAATCTTCTTATTCTACTTATTCTTTGTATTCTTCTTTTTCTTATTATTTTTCATATTCTTTTTATTCTTCTTATACTACAAAAGTTTTGAGAAAGAAAATAATTTCATCATTTTATTATTATACTTGGTTGACATGTTAGTAGTATACCCTAACAAATGTATAATACAAGAATTAATGTCATAGTTGGTTAGAAAGTTTGACATGAAATACTTGAGACAAACAAACAAGATTCTATGGATGAAGATTTACCATGACAGAAACAATAGGAAGATCTAGCTTTCTCAAGAAAACTACTTAAAGAGATTTTGTGACACTTCAGCATGCAAGGTAGTAAGCCAATTTCTACCTCACTACCTGTTGATTTCAAATTATCCTCAAGTATGTCTCCTAGCTTAGAAGAAGAAAAAAAATTTATCTCGGGTACCATATGCATCATCAATGGGAAGTTTAATATTTGCAATGAATTGTATGATACCAGACATTGCACAAGTAGTTACAATGGTTAATCAAATCATAAAAAATCATAGCATAGAACATTGGAGTACTGTGAAGGGGATTCTCATATATATTAGAGGAATCTCAAATGATTCATTATGTTATGGATGTTTTGACCTTATTATTAGAGGCTATGTTAATGTAGACTATACTGGGGATATTGATAATAGTAAGTCTACAATGAGCTATGTTTTTATTATTACTAGAGGAATTGTAAGTTGAGTTTCAAAGTTATATTCTATTATATTGACTTATATGATAGAAGCAGAATATTGTAGTTACACAAGCTAGTAAAGAAAGAATCTAATTAGCAATGCTATTAAAAGAGCTTGAACACAAACAAAATAAAGTTACTTTATTTTGTGATTGTTAGAATGCTCTGCACTTAGAAAGAGATCTAGTATTTCACTCGAAAATAAAATGCACCAGAATACAAAATCATTTTATACAAGAGAAAGTTGAATAATGACGTATGAATATACAAAAGATTCATGATGATGAGAATATAGCAGAATATTTGACCAAACTAATCAACACTGACAAGTTTGAATGGTGTAGAACTTCATGTATATTAGCAAATATATAAGCAAGCATAGACAAGTGATAAAGGTGATTTTCAAGTGGGAGAATATAACATAAATGAGGGTAGATGAAACATCACATTGACTCACATTAGAAATCCATTTGGGATTTCTAATTTTTTTTTCTATAAAAGGAGGTTCCCCCTCCTTGAAATGTATCCAAATCACAATTCCCTTTTAGCTCATATTTTGTTAATTGTATTATTTATTTTATTGTATTAAAGGTTAAATTTTCTATTTTTAAATTATTGTTGCATGTTCTATTTCTAAAATACACATTATTAATAATGATAAGCAAAGAAGACAATTGCTAAAAAAAATAAAATTGGTGGGATGTGGTTTCATCGAAGTCCATGGAAATAACAAAATATAATTTTTAAAACTTTATAAAAACATTATAAGCCAAAATAAAAATAGGAAACATATATTTTCATGCACATGAAGAAGGATTTTATATACCTATCCATTTGACGATATCACATCCAATGGGCCTGAACACTCGTAAAAGAAATTCCAAGAATCATTAATAATTCACAAGCTAAATATATATGTATCTAATAATTTATTAACTATTTTTAATAATAAAATATAATAATTTATTTGTAATTCTATGTGATGTGAAATTTACTCCTCTACACCTAATCATAGTATTTGTTATTGATTTTTAGAATATGTTATAATTTCCTAAGTCATAGATGAAACCAATTGTATTCCATCACATTGCTATGTCAATATTTTCATGAAAATTGAATTCAACATATTTTTTGGTTTAAATTTAATTGTTTGGTGTAATATTTTTTTTGTGTGTTTTATTTAATTAATGTCATAGTTAATTTATTTTAATAAAAACAATTATGGTGCTCACATTAAAATGATTGTAGATTTAGAATTTTTAAATATAATAAAAAGATTAGTTTTTTAAAGAATAAAATATATAAGGTGGGTCATTTCGAAAATAGGCACGCATGCATGAAAAACAAAAAAAAAAAGAGCTAAGAGACATGATTTTATTAAAAACCATGCGACATTTGTGTCAAGCTACATGTGAGAGAAGAAAATCTCTTCTAGAGTTTTCGGGAAAAAAAAAAACCTCTCTAGAATAGTGTTTTTCGAAAATCACATTTCTACAAGAGCATTGTATAATAATGTATAGGGGATGTGTTATGACTTGCAAAAATCGCGTACTTAGGAATTATGCCAGAAGCTAGGAGGAGCATTTTAACATTTATGTCATAATACAACCCAAAATTCGAAATTATTACGTATTTGAAATAAGATTTATTTAATTTGAATTTGAGTTTGAACATTAGTTATGATTAGACTTTTATTTGTTAATTTGGGTCTGGGTGTGGTTTTTAATTGTGTTTATTAGAATATTCTGCTAGTTTGGGCATAATATTAATTGGGCAAATTTTGTTATATTTTCAATATAATTTAGATAATTATTATAATAATTAATATATATATTCAGAATGAAAATATATATTTTTTGCAGAAATAAAAATTGAATTTTCAATTTTAAGCAAATTAATTGGACATAATTAGTTTTTACATTTTTGGATTTTTATAATTTTAAAAACTCAAATCATATTTTAATGAGTTAAACTTGATGTTTTGTCATGTTTTAGAATAAAAAATAAAACACAATTTTAATTTAATAGAAGAAAATTATATTTGCAAAAAAAATTATTGTGTGATTCGCAACATTCGGTAAATTTAATATATAAAACTATAACATTTTAATCAAGAGAAATTAATCATATTTATCTATACCTCAATAAGTGGGATCATAGCTGGTTAATTAATTTTTGGGCAAATGAATATTTTTAATATTTCAATGACTAAGTTTTTTTTTTTTTGGATAGAAGAAGAAAACAATTAAACTCGGCATAATTAAGTTGAAATAATCCTACTATTCCACTTGGAATATAAAACTGATATATATGTTTCAATTGTTGATGAACAGAAACTAAAAAACTTGAGTGATAAATAGTGAAATCATTTACACTACAAGTCATCTTTCACAAAACATCAATGAGTTGGAAACACAATTTCTACCTCATTTCTATGATAATAAGGATGCATGAGTTGTGAAAAAAAGATTAAGTTGATGTACAAAAAATATATGTTAAGAAATATGATTTTCTTGATCCTACATTTAATTAACATGAAATATTATGATATAACTAATATGGATACTCGCATGAGTAAGTTTCCAATCCATGGTTAACCAATTGATATCTATGAAAATGATGTAAGATGATGAGATACAAGTATCTTTGCTTTTCAGCTCACTTCCTAATAATTAGAAGACAATCATTATTTCTTTAAGTACCTCGATCCAAAACAACAACTTTACCATGATTATCATTGTTCATTACCGATAGTCTAGTAAATGAGGTTGCAATATGTAAGAAACAAGATACTTCTCCGGGTATCCTTGTTTTTAATAAGAGAGAAAGAAAAAGTAGAACTACTATTAATCTCACATATAGAGAGGGAATGGAGTTTCCTTTCGGGGAGAAGTTCAAGGGTAGGATTGTAGTGAAATATTACTATTGTTACCAAAAAGGACACGTCGAAAAGGATTATTCTAACTAGAAGAAGTTCCAAGAGGAGTATCAAAAGAGAGATGGTGTCAAAAAAGTGAGGTTGATACCTTTATGATGGATGGAGATATTACTTTTATTAGTTTTATTGGACTATCCAATAAAGTCAATCAAGATAGTGAGTGAGTGACAAATGTGGTGGTCACTTGTTATGTCACTTTGAATCTTGATTAGTTTGTGACATACATGCATTGTGACTTAAGGCAAGTTAAGATGAACAATAGTGGAACATCGAGAGTTTTTGAAATCAAAGATGATTTTCTAGAAAAAAACACTAGATACCAATTGATTTTGAGATACATCTAACATGTCTTAGGTATTTAGATGACCCTCCTATCTATTTGGATGTCGGATAGTAAGGGTCATATTAGGAGATTCGGGAAGATCAATTGAAATTGTTTAAAAGATACATTCCACGTATATTACCCAGACTAGGGTTTGTTTGGATCGGATAAGTATCTTTTAGAAAATTGCATGTACTAGTTGCGAGCTACATAGACTCGAATATATTTGTTTGGATGATTTATTTTTCATAGTAAAGTAATCTCTACCTAATGTCCCAAAGTTACATATCCGTGAGAGGATAGTCCACATGATTATGAAAAAGTGTACTATTGTATTACTTTTATCCCCTCCATTGAGAAGATTGAGGACGGTTGATCCAGATACCCCAAGTGCTAGTTTTGAAATAAGTAAGATTTTTGTAGTAATTTATTTTTGTACTAATTTTATTCAAGCTACTTCCGCAAATTAGGTAGATCAAGAATGAGCTTATAAGGTGTAGGGAAAATTTATAGTTTTATTTTTGTTCCTCTCTAAGATCTGTCAAATCATGGGGAATCATATGGCTCGGAAAAAAAATATGATATTTCGGGTTATTTTTTGAGAATATTTAATTTCCACAAAACTATTTATCATGTGAGGAATGCAAATTTGTTTTAATGTGTGGGGGAAAATTGAATATTATATGATAGGTAATTTTTATATTTAAACTATGGTCTAATCTTGGTATACCCAAAGGGTAGAGAAAGAGATTGTTGGGTCTGCCTGAGTTAGAGTATCTAGATATATAATATTATATATATAATATATACCTCTCCCTAACTTATCGCTTATTATTCCTAAGTCCCCCATATATGCGCTCTACAAACTTATGGTCGGACTAGATAAGGCACCGTCTCATCAGTATAGATAGAATATTTGGTTAGGATGCATAGGGGCATGTATTCGACATAACTCGAGATGGATTTTGATTCCTCTATGATTCATAGTCTTTATATTGGGCCAATCGAACTATTATATTGTTAATTATTGCTTAGATATATTATAAAAATAGTTTCAATTTGATCTAAAAGGGATTTAAAAATTATTTCAACATATATAATTTTAATTATTTTATTATTAAACTCATCTCATCAAACTTATAAAATAAAATTAAGTAAATATTAATAAAGCATAAACAAAAATAAATAAATAAATAAATGTAAAGAAAGATAATCCCAAAAATATATTTAAAATAAGGCACACAAATGAAAGAGAATAAATGAACAATAAATAAATAAATAAAACATTATACGCATACATAAAAAATAAATATGAAAACTTTGATAAAAAAATTGTATAAACACACAAAAAAAAGATGTGGGAGACAAAAAAACCATAAATAATAAATGAACTTTAATAAAGCAAAATGTTAATTTAATAAGCATTATTAAAAATTTTAAAAGTACTAATAAACATAAATAAAATGGAAAATTATGTTTGGGTATCCCAAATTATTTTATTCATTTCATTTCTTATTATTTTATTAAATAAATAAATAATATTTTAAAATTATATGTATTTTAAATAATGTAGAAAGTATTTTTTATGACATTTTAAAAATTAATTTAAACTTTATGTATAATATATATGCAATGTAAAAAAAGCATTATTTATTCTATTTTATAATTAAAAATTAAATAAATGTTTTATTTATCATATAATAAAATGAAATAATTTTTTCTTGTATTTTTTTAGATACAAAAGATTGTAATATTTTTTTAAGAAATTTACATTCAATATATTATTTATTTCGCAAAATGAAATTTAAAATAAACTATTAATATGTTTTATTTAATATATGTAAGAAACTAAAAAAAATATTATTTTGATATTAAAAATAAAAGATCATGAGTCAAGTCTGGCACGGATCTGATATGCACGTTTTTATTTCAAAATGACCCGAATGCTATCCATACTATATCCTACCCACAATCTTTTTTTTAATGTTATGCATACTTTTTTGTTTTGACCTGAAGGCATATGGATAAAATCTAGTTAAAATTTTCAATAAATCAAATATACATAATATTGGGTTTGGAAGACCATAAAAAAATTGAGTCTCAAAACATAAATATTTGTTATCTAGAGTATCCAAAGAAAATGTAACCTTAAAAGTTAAATTTAACATAGTTTTTTTAAATACTATTTTTGTAAACAATAAAAAGAAAAAAAAAAAGGTTAAACCAATGCATTTATGATGATTGTGCCAGCTTGACCTACTTGCAAAAGAGGAGGTGAGCCACCATTCACTATTATTCCCCTCAGAATGAAATTTTCTTTAAAAACATGAGAAATATTTTTCAGTTTTATATTATATGTCATAACAAATTATTGATTTTTGTAAATAATTTTTATTCATGATGTAATGAAAACAAATAAAACTATATAGACCATGGAATTTATAACATTAAAACTTTAAAAATAATTGTCAAACAAAAAAATTTTAAAAAAAATAATAATGAAAACGCCAAGGCTAGTCCAATTTAATTTTAACCTAGACTATGGAAAACCCAAACTTTGTTTAATCTAGCCAACACATACACCCAAGACCCCACCAAGCCATACTAGGTCACCACCTAGTTTTGTTAGGAAATTTGGGTCATTTGGGTCCTACCAACAAGATGCCCACCCTTATTGCTCAAGCTCAACATCATCCAATAAAATTATTCATTTCAATTTAGATATAAAATATGCCAAGAGTGCGAATAAGAGAGAACAAAAAAATCCTAAATCTAACTCCAAATTATCATGTCTTAATTTTCGGGGCACCTTAGATTACTTGAATGTTTAGAAAAAGAAAAATCTATTTTCAAATTTCAATAGACCAATTTACAAGAAAGTAAAGGTTTCACCTTTATAAACACATCACGAAGAACACAAATATATGCAATAGACTTCATTTGGTAGGGCAAAAAATAATTTATTCGTGTAGCACTAATAGAAAGCAACCAAATACAAAAAAAAAATTGAATATCTTGCCTGGAAAAATTATATGTTAAAATACACATAATAAATATTATGATGAAAAATTGAGAGATAAAATTAGAAAGTGACTATATGGATAATATTTTTGACTCCTTGGTCAATGAACTAAACAAGATAACACTAAATTAGAAAGAAATAAAAAAAAATATTTTTTCGTGAAACTAGCTAAAACCTAAAGGAATAAGAAAAATTCTTTTAGAAAATATAAAAGTCAAACTAAATGTATCAAATGAGCCATGTTGTGATTTCACAGCCTATTTTTCTTAGGCCCATACGGGCCATTGTAGTTGTACTGGGCATGATATGATTTTTAGCATGGGTCATGACGTGCCAGCATAACTCTGAAAATGGGCAACCTTACAAGGTCCATTGGCATGCATTTTGGTCGGGGTATACCTAGTCTTTTCAATCTATATTAGTTCAGATCAAATTAGCTTGGTTCATTCTAGGCTAGCTTGAGTTCAATACAAACTAGTATTGTTCATTCTAGGCAAGCCTATTTTTTCATGAAAGTTGTTTCTCCACTTTAGAAAAAATACATAACTTACTAAAATATCTTTGGATGCTTAATAGATAATAGAAGTTTAGTAGTACTTGTTTTTCTATGATTCTATAGAAAAAGAAATTCCAAATAAATGTGAGATACTATTAGAATTACATTTACCTAACATTAAAGTCATGTGTTGGATACGAATACGTAATATTCGACTACGTTAATAGTAAAAGTAATGAACTTATTATTGATGACAAAGACTAGGATATACAAATTTTATTTGTGAAATTCCTGAATATTTTTTATGACATAAAAAACATGTGTTCGCTAATTAATATTTTCACCACTTGCATTGTGCTCATGTGCTCATGTGTAAGAGTAAAAAACTTATTATTAATGGCATGTTTATGAAGTTTAGAGATGACCCGATATTTGATGATATGACTGTTGAGAATATTATTTATCCTAGGATTAAGGTGAAAGAAATAGATAACATTTCGACATACATATCTATGTGCATGAACTATGAACACCAACTTGAAGGATTCATTCATGAAAAGTTGACTGAATTATTTACATACTATAATATTAGGTATGGTTGTAGTTATAGTTAGGCTATGAGTACAAACATGGACACCATATTTTGAGACAATGAATTCTCTATTCAGTTAGCGAGGGGAAAATGATGAGGTAAAATTATTAAACATGAGCAATTTATCCTAGGATTTTGGTCCATCATTCCATCTCTTTTGTCTGGTTTTTTGCATTTATCCTAGGATTAAGGTGAAAGAAATAGATAACATTTCGACATACATATCTATGTGCATGAACTATGAACACCAACTTGAAGGATTCATTCATGAAAATTTGACTGAATTATTTACATACTATAATATTAGGTATGGTTGTAGTTATAGTTAGGCTATGAGTACAAACATGGACACCATATTTTGAGACAATGAATTCTCTATTCAGTTAGCGAGGGGAAAATGATGAGGTAAAATTATTAAATATGAGCAATTTATCTTGATAGTTAGATATCAATTATTGCTCAATTCTATTACATAATAATAGCAAGAACCTTTATATTTTATAATGGTTGAATTCACATGACTCCACCTATCTCATGTTGTCTAAGATAACATGGAATCTACTGACTCCTCCAGTGTCGAGCATAGCATTAAAGTCTATTTTTTTGTTGTAGTCAATATTATTTTAGATAGGTGATCGACAATATAGCCAACTATTACTATGGTACTAGCATCCATGAATGATTGGGAGAATTTGAGATTGGGCATCCAGAATCATGCTGAGATAAGAGTGGAGTCTCTGGCAAATGATGACTCATGGGATTTTGAAGATATTGATCCAACTGCTAGTGATACCAATCAGACATTTATGTGATGAAGATCAATTTCATACTTACACTAATTAGCATTGGGATTGAGCTTGCATGTCACATGATTATGATTGATGATTTTTATTTTATTGAAACTTTATCATTTGTGTTAATATTTTATTTTTTTGTGATTTATGTGAAATAAATAAATAATATACTATTGTAACTAATAATGGGTAACGTAATATTTTTAATATTTAAAATAAAATTTAAAAATCATTAAACTATAATAGGTGATCGGTCAACTAGGCTGCCAGCCTCTGGGCACCACCCTGCCCGACCCCACATGGCCCAGCATGCTTTACCAAGAGAATCAATGGATTGAAGAATTAGAGTAATGCATCACAAACCAAAAAGACTTGTTTATGTAATGAGATCAAATTTTTCATATTTTGGTCAATGTAGTACAAATCTACAATGAGCATTTTGTTGGTGAACAAAAAGGTATGATAGACAATATTATTTATATTTTATATAATATGCAGTTGGAAGTTAGAGATAGAGAAGCATGCCTAATGGAGGAAATACATAATTTCTAAATAACAATGGTTGCAGAAGTGGAAAGATGAGATACACTTTAGGAAATGCAACTCCAAAAGAAAGAGTTATTGTTTGTAGTAATACAAGAAACATTTGAAGGCAAAATTTTCAAACTCTTGGAATGGAGGATGAAACATGTTGAGGCTGCTATAGTAGTCAACATAGAGTAAGTTGGGAGGCTTTGCACCTCCATTGCAATGGAATACAAGATAATGGTGGCTAACAAGGACCAAAGGCTTAAACATAATGTGATCTACTAAGAGAATCAATGCTTGGAGAATTGGGCAATTACAATACAAACAAAAAAGCCATTACTATGCAATGGGATCTTACTATTCATATTTTGGGCAATATAGTACAAACTCACGGTGAATATTTTTCAAGTGAACAAAATTTATGATGAGCAATATTATTTATATTTTGGTGAATATGTAGTTAGAAGCCAGAGAAAAAGAAACATGCTTTATGGAGGACATACATAGTCTCCATATATGAAGGGAAATGAATGTGGAAAGTGAGATGCACTTTGAGAGATACAATTCCAAAAGAAAGAACTATAATTTGTACTGATGCAAAAAATTGTGAAGATATGATTTTTAAACTTGGGGTATATGATAAAACATGTTTAGGCTATTGCAATAGAAAGTATAAAGTTATTTGGGAGGCTCTACATGTCTTTTGCAATGGAAAGGAAGCCAATTGTGGCTAATAGAGACTAAAGGCTTACAAATGATATACTCTACAAAGAGAATCAGTAAATTAAAGAATTGGGAAATATAGTACAAACCAAAAAAACTTCTACTTTGTAATGGGATCTTTAGAAGGTGTGGTGAATTTCAATGGGAGAAGACAAAATGTGTTGTGTGACAAGATTCTAATGATTTTGGATTAGGCACCAAGTTCTAGAGAAGATTTGAAAAGACCATCAACTTTGTTGCCACTATTTGAGTACTCCAGATCCGATTTTTTCTTTAAGGAGTATCACCCTAAGAGCAAATCATACCGATGATCACCTTGAATATGTGGATATGTGCTATTTTGTTGTTTTGTACTTTGTATACTTAAAAGTGTTTGAAAGCATTTGTAACAATGTGGAAGTTATGTGACATAGTTTTTTTGGTAAGTGGGGGATGACTTACTCGGGAATGAGCAAGGATTTTAGTGTAAGAGTTTATTCAGCATGCCAACTAATGAATAATACCGACCATTTGGTATTATTTCCATGATATGATTTGCATGAAATAAAGATTACTTTTTACTAATTTCATAAAAACTTAGTTTTAGAGAATTTTTATGAATAGTTATGAAATTCAAAGTTTTTAGTATGAAATATGCAGCTTGGTGTGTAGTTGGTGACTTTAATTAGATTGAAAAATAATGCAAATCATAGTATCTAATATATAATGACTTGATTATATATTTGAGTACATATAAATTAGTTTCAGCATTTATTTGACAGAAACTCTAGACATATAATCATTATAATTTTTTTACACAATGACTCTATCACCTTGTTGACATAACTCTTTTATTATACAACATATTATTTTGGTTGTGAAGTTTTTTAAAATTATAGCCAAACTAATTCAAAACAACTTCACAACTATGACACTAATTTCATATTGTAGCAACCAAATACCAGATTGTTTCTAAAAGTCATGACATCCTCCAAATGCCACAATTTTTCCTTTTCCAAACTATGAAATATTGATGCCAAAGTTATGATGTTGATCTAGCACCATGACCTCTTGCTTTGGCTAAAGAGAGAAACCAAAGCTATGGTCATTCTTCAATGTCATGACTTTGGACTATAAAAGAGAAATGTACAAGCTTCTGCCACACTCATTGTCATGACAATGGGTTATATAAACTAAATACACTAGTCATTAGCATAGTCTAGTACCATGACTTTATATTATAGAGGTTAAATAAGTGGTCATGACTTTTCCCAACATCATGAGCATCAAATAGAAGAAAGAGAATATTACTATGGCTCATACCCAATGCATTGACTTTGTGTCTTAGAATCAAAATATTGAAGCCATGACTTTTATATACTACCATGACTTCTAATTTAAAACCTAAGATAAGAGAGATAAATGAGAGGCACAAAAAAGATGACCCAAAATACTTCACAGTCCCATTTTCGAGGCAATTCATGAGCAACAAGAGTGATACAAGACATAATCATAAACCGTATAGAGTATGCACATATTTTGATTCCCTCATAGAAAAAAAAAATCAATGTGAAATTGAGATAGTTTTGAGAGAAATAGATTTTGAAGGCTAGATTTTTATAAGGGCTGAAATTGTTTACTAAGATTCATATGAGATGAATTTCAACTTGTCTCATATGTTATTCTTCCCATTTTTAGGATAAAAGGAGAATCCATGGATGTTATACATGGTTATTTAATTCTATAAATAACTTGATGCAATTGTGATGAATATTATATTTAATCTTTTAACTTGATGCCTTGTTATGATATTATTTAGTCATACTTAGTTTTATAATTAAATAGAACTAAGACTATGGTTTTAGCTATTGTTATGTTCACACATGATTGGAGTGGTGGATAGTGATAAATAATCCATAACCTACTCACACAAATAGGAGGAAGAAATTGAAATCCCTTTTGATTGTGCTGCATGAGACATACTCATATGATAAAACCTAAAATTAAGGTATATTTAATTATTATGAGTATGACACTTAGAAAGTTGAAAGTATGAATACTTTTATAGTCAACTGAATCATGCATGCCTTAAAGGAATTGACCCTCAATTGATATTGGACAATACATAGAACATTCGTCTAATAATTTCATCTTTAGTATAAGATTTGCTTATCATAGTGGGGGAAAGTGATAGATAAGTCATACGATAGGTATGCATAAGTGTGATTCGTATGGTGGTTGAAATCATATAAGTTACATTTGATCGTATATGTGTTACATATAAAATACAAAGAAAATCATATGTTAATTGTGTGAGTATGATAATAACAAAGTCAAAAATATACATATCTTTATTATCACAACAATTCTCTTCAAGAAAGACACTAAAAGTCTAAGAATAAGAATGTATATTCAAAGTAATCATTAATGGTAATTAATGAGATTTATAAAAGGTGAATCTTGTGGATGGCTTATGAATAGGGATTATATATTATCTTGGTAGTGAAGTACCAAGGGAACACTATGAGGAGACATTTTTTTGGGAGGGTTCAATAGTTAATAACCACCATATTTATTGTTATGGTAAGAGGTCATTCCATAATTATTCAATTTTCATTCAATGACTAAGAATAATCACAACAAGGCTATTTGTGAACTCCAATACAAATAAAATTATAAACTATAATTTAAGATTTATGACTTAAATTCTTTTTATTGTTCTTACTAGAGTAGTTATTAATTATAAGTGACTGATTTAACATGAATGTATAATTTATATGGGATCAATATATAGACTATAGATCTAATTAAAAGGGCTAGGAGTGTAATTTCCAAACAAAAAACTGATAAAATGCAAATTTTGAGTTTTGGTAGTAATAGAGAGCTACAAGGTGATAGTGGGCAAGTTATCCAACAAATCATTCACTATCATACATTGGATAATAATTAGAGGTCCATGATGATAGTTATTTGAATATTTAGATGTAACTAGTAGAAACAATCTATTTTGAGTTGAAGCCTTAAGTTATATAGTGTTGGTTCAGTAGTGCCAATACGTTAGAAGGGTATTAGAGAATTCTAATGGACATGTCATAATATTTTTAGAGCTATGTGATAAAGTAAAGATTATTGAATTTATTCTGATGCAATAAAGTTATGTTTATTCCTATTACCTTTAAGGGATAAGACACAAAGTTAGTTCTAGTAATTATCATAATGCTTCATTGAGGGTTATGATGAACCAATGAGAGCCTTTCTCATTAAGTTTTTCCCATATCAAATTATTTCTCAATTATGGAGTAAAATAAGTCATTTCCAACTAGATGAGTAGAAGACTTTATATGATGTTTGAGACCATTTTAAGGAGTTGTTGAGGAGGTGCCCTCAACATAGTTTAAAGTTGTGGTTCCAAGACCAAACTTTTTACAATGGGTTGAATTATATGATGAGAGACATGATTGAAATTGTCACATGTGACTTAATTATAAATAAATTGCTAGATAAACTCTATTAATTTTTTGAGGAACTAATAAAGAATAACTATCAAACTCAAATAGATCATTCCTTTTGGGGAAGACAAGCTGGAGTACTTGAGTTGGATCGATTCATCGTAATTGAAGAAAAAATGGTGACTCTCCTAAAAAAGTTTGACACCCAAGAGAAAAAGAAAAGAGGATCAGGAGAGATCACCATTTGCATCCACGCAAATGGTGAACTTGGATCCCATTTATCATATAATGCAAAGGATGTGTTTTGAACCAAGAATAATTTTCCAGGACATGACCATCTGAACATTAGAAATTATGAGAATTTTTTTATATGGAGACTATAGGAGTAGGCTATACAATATTGGGTAAGCTCTTAGAAATTTTGGAAATAATGTGGTGACTATAATAATCAAAAAGGATTAAGCTTGAATTATCAACAATCACAAAAAGGATTAAGCTTGAATTATCAACAATCACAAAAAGGAGAAAATTAGCTTTGAAAGAAAGCGTGAATATCATCTTAATATAATTGATAAATATAAATGATAACCAAAATAAAAAGATAAAAAAACTTGAAACAAGATTGAATCATATTAGTTCGACAATGAGAAATATAGAGAATCAAATTAGACAATTAACATTATCAATGAAAAAAAATGAGTTAAATGAACTATCAAGTAAAAATAAGGTAAATTTGAAGAATTACTCATTTATATTGCTTCATAGTTGGAAAGAGCTACAAAAAAAATGCTTTGAGCATGAATATTCTAGAATTTCTGGAGCTGATAGTGTTATTAATTTCCCAAAAATCATGACTCACACTAAAATTTTCTAAGAAATCATGAAACCTATCAAAAATATAAGTAAAGATGAAGGCAATGATTTTATGACACCTAATAAAATCATGATTCCAGAGTAAGTGTAAGCTTAAATCTCATCCACAAATATAATGAAGAAAGCAAAGAAATATAGGAGCGAATACACGTTAGTGGAGGTTATGAAGATAAAGAAACAAATTAGAATGAAACTAAAGGTAAGTTTTCAATAAATCTTCTATTTTCATAATATTTAAAAATAAAAAAATTAGATGAATACTTAGAGAAGTTTCTCAACATATTATAGAAACTAAAAATGAATATATTGTTTGCCAAAACTCGAGCCTAATTATTAAACTATATGAAGTTTATGAAAGATATCATGAGTAGTAAAAAGAAGTTTGAGATGTACATAAGCATAAATATGATTAATAAGTATAGTGTAATTATTCAAAGAACACATTAGAGAAAATTGAAGAACCCTTGAAGTTTTGATATACCTTGCATTATTGGGGACTAAACATTTTAGAAAGTATTATGCAACCTGGGTTAAAGTATCAACTAGATGCCCTTGTCGATTGCATGAAGATTAAATTTTAAAAAAATCTCCAAGTGACTGATCAAACTATCAAGTTCCTAGATATGATTATTGGTGATATTTTGATTAAGGTAAATATCTTTATTTTTTTCTGCATATTTTATTGTATTAGATATGGAAGAAAATAATTATGTACAATTAATTTTGGAATAATTTTTTTTTGCCATTGGAAAAACCCTTAGCAACATCAAAAAGTGAAGTTTACTTTTTATGTAAGTGAGGAGCAAGTAAAGTTTAATATTTACAAAGATATGTGGAGTCCAAATGATGATGAGATGATTTATTAGAGAGTAGATAATATACTTCAAACTACAATGCAACAAAAATGTTTTTTTGATGGAGAATATTTATAAAAGATTGTTAGCTGAATAAAGAAGAAGGAGGTGATGCAGAAGAAAAACTTGGAGCTATGGATATGATGAAAATGAGGAAGATGATAAGAAAGAACTATTTTAGAGTTGTGAAAATAAGAAAAATGTAGAGGTGGCAAGTGGGCTAGGCAGCTCGGGTGGCTCAGGGATGACCGAACTGAGCCATTCCTGGGCCTTGCACAGCATGGTCTAGAACTATGCCTGGACCCATGTCATCCGAGGCATGGCTCATGCCGTGCTGGGCTAAGGGGTGCTGGGCCTTATGTCGGACCAAGCACGACCTAGCTTCATGGCCCGTATGAATGATCTAGCGGCATTGTAGGCTACCATGCTCGGATCGAATTTTGGGCGAGGTATGATTGGATCGACCCGACCCACTGATTGTTTTTTTTTAAATAATTTTTTTATTAAAAAAAGCTCACCCCACTTTTTATACGTAGCAATTTTTAAAAAACAACTATCATGTATTTGGTTGAGGGCATCCGCGTGGGACGTTCTAGGCCCATGTGTTACATAATAAAAAGTCTATAACTTCGGTGTTACATTATGAAATAGTCCATCAGAAGCTCAAAGACAGCTATGGTTATGCAGAGTACCATAACATTGGTATTATAAAATGAAATTAATTAGCCAAAAAGAGCTCAAGAAGAAAGCCAAGGATATGTACAGTACTATGGCTTTGAGGTTATAGAATGAAAATAACAAAAAAAAAATGAAAAGGCAAAGTCATGGCTATGCTTAGTGTCATGATATCCAAAGAAGAAAAGGTAAAAGAAACAAGTATGAATGAGTTAAGACCGAGAGAAGAAACAAAAAATGAGTTAAATTTGTACATTGAAAAGATAGTTTGGATAATAGAGATTTTTGATAGAGTCAATATAGTATTGATGATCTAGCTATATATATTAAATGTAACATAACTTATGAGGAGACTCAAGAAATTTTATCTTTTGCTTGCTTGATATAATAAATATCATATATCCATCACATAAATAAATATACACACCCAATTCCCATGAGTATAGTTGAGGAACTCAATCCCACCATGACTATTAATATGTTAATTGTAAGTTGCTCCACTATTTTGAGATCCAATGACACTCACTCTTAGTCATAGAAAAAAAAATATTTTTCTATGAGACGAAGTAGCATTTTTTTATTGAGGAAAGTTATTGCATGGGAATAGGCTAGGGTTTTTGTATGTGAGTTTGTTTAGTGTTCAAATTACCAAGCACACAAGTATTTTTGTTTTTTTAGATGATGTATAGCACATCAACAAGACATAAAAGGATTGATTTCATGAGTTTGGTGTTTTGGTGGATTTTGATGAATAATCATGAAATTGATAGGTTTTTAGAGGTTTTTTGATTTTTTTGGAGGTTTTTAGAGGTTTCAGCTAAGCAAAAAATAGAGCATCACGAAGTTTTAATATCTATTCTTGACCAAAACTCAACTTAATTTAGTCATGATAATCTTTGCACATCATGATTCTATCACCTCATTAGCATAATTATTCAACTATGTAATATATTTTTGGTAGCTACAATATTATTAGAGGCGTAGTCATACTTAACTTGTAACAATTAAATAGCCATGACAAAAATGTTATGTCATAGTAAGAAAGTACCTCACTAGTTTTAAAAGTAATAACCACTTCCTAGTATCATACCTTTATCTTTAATATGGATTTCTTGTCTCAAGTTAGTGATACAACATTTTTATAAACCTGTGACATTTGAGGTACAAAAAGTTACAAAACCAAAACTCATTAGGATAAAGCTGCATCAATGATTCATAGCATAACTTTTGTATAAGAAATGTTACAAAGAGCATTAAGTACATCCATTCCTCAAGGTTGTGACTCTTTCCCTCAAGAGTAGACAAGGCCGTGACTTTTATGTTGTACTAATTACATTTGCCATAATATTTTTGTAGTGTTATGACCATATGATATATGAGAGAATTCAAGACAAGTGTTATAACCATGCCCAATGACTGCTTGTGATACTTGAAAGATCATTCTTTGTTCTATAATTATTCCCAATATCAAAGCAATATTATTCACATGAGGGATAATTCCGAATGCTTTGGCCATTTTTAGCAATGTAGCTATATGATATGATGATTAAGAGATACTAATGCCAAAGGAACAACTGCTCCAAACATCATGACCATATGATATACATATGAGAAATTGAGGTGTTAATTAGTTCGAGTGAACCAAGCATGACACTATGCATAACACAATTCAATCATATCTAGCATGGAACGACCCAATTTAGGGTTTTGCCTAGACTAGCCTCGTGCTGGCCTACAACACAGTAAGGCCAAACATGAGAGACATGACATGGTAAGGATTAGCATGATAGCCCATGTTGACCTATTTCGGCTAGGCTAGCCTAGACCTGAATTATGATAACCTGGAATGAACTAGGCTATCATGGCCTAACTCAAACTAGCCTAGAATGAACCAAGCTAGCTTGGCCTGACCCAAGCTATCCTATTATTTAACTAGGCTAGCCTAGATTGAATCAAAGCTAGCTTAGAATGAACTAGGCTATTTTGGATTGAACCTAAGTTAGCCTAGAATGAACCATGCTAATCTATCCTTGCCTAACTCAACTTGGCATTACCAAACATGATCATGCATAGCCTATCATGACCCAAGCAAAAGGAATTCTATATCACAGCTCATTTGATATAGAATTCCTTTTCAATTTTGGGGTCATTCTCAATACCACGGCCATTTAATGGATGAGAAAGACAAATTTTGAAGTTGTGAACATTTACCAACACTTTGACTTGTGTTATAGAGACATTAGGCATAACACATAGATATTTCTCAGTATTTTAACTTTATGTTATAGAAAGATAAAGATATATTCTAGAGCATCAATCATTTTCTAAAGTCATGCCCTCAAGCTTAAAAGATGAAGGACAAAGTCATTGCTTTCTTCTAAAAACTAATACTTCCTACTTAAAGTAATGCAAAAGAATCCAAATATAAAAGAGGAAAGATAGAAAAATTTAATATCTTCTTCTTCTTTCATGCACCAAGCTGAATCAATATAAACTAAATCATAGAAATGATTTCACACTTTTTAAGGGCTCCCAAGCAAACAAGAGATATAAGACATAAGCTAAACCCTAGAGTTGGGAGCACAATTCTCAACCCCCCCTCTTTAGGGTAAATATAGGAATTTATATCAAAATAGCATGTAGTCTTGAATTTATATAATCTTATTTATGTGATGTATAAAAAATTTATATTTTTATAAATATAATTTGATTTATGTTACGTAATAAAAATTAATGGATATGGTAATTAAATTGAACTTGAATTAGGGATTTGACTACTAGTGGATTTGTGTGAGTTGTGGTGGATAGTGATATGCAAACTGTGAAGCTCACTCACATATATGATAGAAAAGAAGTGATAGCCCTTGTGATCATGATGTGTGAGATAAGCCCATATGTTAAAACTTGAAATTTGAGTATGTTAATCATTGCAAGTATGAATGATTTTAATTGAGGTGGATATTTTATAAAACATTCTCTTAAAACATTTGAAATATCATCATCACCATGGAAGACAATGATAGGTAATCCATGAGACATGCATGACTATATTCTGACTCATAGAGTGGTGACATCCCTTTGAGTTGCTTTAATTTACATGGTTCCCATCTATGAAACTTGAAAGTAATATATATTAATTATGCAAATAGTGTGTTTATGAAATCAAAAGTGAAAATGCTTATAAACCATGTATGTTCTTAGTTTTTATGACATGTGAAGATAGATAATAAAATTGTATATATAAAATAATTATCAAGGATAGTTAACAAGTTGCCTAAAATGTATGGGCATGTGAATGACTTTTAAGTAGAAATAATTTGTTGTCTTTGTGTTAAAGTATTAAGTGGACAATTATAAGGGGATTAACATTGTCACATGCTTAATGGTGATAATATCCTTATATTCCATTAGGGTAAAGAGTTATTACACAAACTCAATCTTTATTTTGTATTCAAACACGTTATAAGTCAAATTATTTGAATATATATCACATAAATTAAATGAACAAATTCATGGATCTAAGGTTGATACCAAAATCCAAAATATCCATTTTACTAGAATGAAGTTGTCTCATTATTAATTGACTAAACTATTGATATAATCTCTATGAGATTGATAATTGGGTGAAAGTCATATTTACTACTTGTATAACTCATATACTTGTGAATTTGTATTGATAAGATACTCTCACCAATAAGTTTTTGTGATACTTTCTAACTTATAAAATTAGGAAGAATAATCAAGTCACAATACCCATTACTATTTTCCATGGTAACACATTACTCACACACTATATTGAAGCTCTTAGGATAGAAGTTCTACATAATTCTCATATCACTAGTGATTAGTTTATCAAGAATATGCACAATTGATTAGTCTTAAGTGCATTCATGCTTTCAGCTTCATAAGTGCCATACTTGCAATAATTAAACTTATATTAATCTCAAATTTTCACACAATCATTAATTTCATGAATTAATATTATAAGGAATATCACTTCCTTCTTACTATATTACATGAGTATGTCCCATGGCATACACATCACTATCAATCATGACTAATATGCATGAAGTTGTAATATAATAAAAATTTTAAATTTTAGTTCAATATAATATCCATATCAATCAACATCCAAACCACAATTTTGACACAAACATAAACTTAATAAACTCATCTATCCATCACATACAAGTATATAAACTAACCTTAGATTTCAATTTAGCCAAATATTGGAGAAAATTTCATATATGATATTTTGAGAGGCATCTCATGGAATTAAGGGTTCCTAATGAAATCATGAATGAGGATCTAACTTTTAAAAACTAAACCCAATTAAATATAATTTGTGTTAGCCTTCGATTTGCCTCTAATTGAGGGTTGGAATCATGCCGCCTAGGGTTTTTTATTGTTCTTGGCTCAAAATCTAATTTTATTTCTCTTTTTTTTAATCTTCTAAGTATTACTTATATACTTCAAGGATCCATCTAATGATTTAAGTAGGAAGTCATAAACTAGCTTGAGGTCATAACTTTTTTGAAGTCATTGATTCTCCTTTTGAGTACCAAATTCATGGAAGCAATGAATGGCATGACACAAATAAATCCCCTCTAGAGAATTATATCACAACACTATGAATGTCATGAGTGAGATTACTCTTTTTGAACCAAAATGTCATAGCACTTGAATGGTCATGATTGATATTTTATTTTAGTACTAAAATTTCATAGTGCTAGGAATAACCATGGCTAAGAATGATAGTGGCTTTTCTATTTTTTCAATTTATCACAAAGTTGCTGCACTGGAAAAGCCCTGACTAAAATATATGCTCTCTAGAATAAAATGTCATGATGAAAAATAATGCTGCAACTCAAAATACTTAGTATTTTTGACTCTATATTGAATAATCATGATCATAGAAATTGCTATGACTAATTGTACCAGTGGGGTACTTTGCTATCATGATGGGAAAAAAATGCCTCAGCCATTCTGTATTTTAAAGATAGTATAATCATGACTCTCAAAAAATGTCTTGGCCATGAAGATTGTATTACACAATAGAAAGATTATGTCAACTCAGTAATAGAGTCATAGCATACATAGTTTTCCACCATTAGTTTTGTAGAGTTACAACCAAGAAGAATGTCGTAACTATTAAGTAAACTCTATGTGGTGTATTAGAGTCTTGACTTTATAATTGTTATTACTTCTCAATACTTCTCTCTCCTACAAGTCTTTTCTCCATCAAGTATATCATTTTTCATCTGAAATAACTATGATTTCGATAACATTCATCAAATTCCATCAAACCATATATTTAGTTAAATCTCTCACATAAAAGTTCAAATATGTATAAAAAATAATAAATATATGGAAAATCATCTAAAAAAGTTTGTATGTAGAGTGTCGAATAAACTCATATAGTAAAAGTATTATCCATCATCAAGTAGATACATAGTACAACATCACCAAGGAATTACCATGATTGGATATGTGTATCATGATTGGCTATTTTCTTTATTAAATGGGATCTCAAATCCATGAATTAGTTATTTTGTGGAGGAACCAGGGGTGTATGAGTTTATTTATCAAACTACATAAAAAATATTAGGTTACCTTCCAAAAAGTATTATGTTTAGGATCACCAATTCAATAAATGATCTCAGCAATCCATACAAGATTCTTCATATAAATTTTCTCAACTACTTGTCTTCCAGATTTAATTTCTAAAATATCTTCTTTTAGATATTCTTCCATGGATGACATGACTTTGAAAGAAGTCATGATATTATTACCTATGATCTCCTTTGGTAATCCCATGACTAGTTGTAAAGTAATGGCATGTGAAATTAATTTCTAGATAATTTTTTTCAGGGCTTTGGAAAAAATCATGCCTCTCTTTAAGCTTCTATTCCTCCATTATTGCAACTATATCTCATGCTACAACTTTCTTCATTGATGCAACTTATAATGTTTTTTTTTTCTTTTTTTTTGTTATTTTTACTATTTGCTTCAATCCAAAGTTTATTTTATTTGTCATCTTCTTTGTCTTCTTCAAGCTAGTAGTCTTCTATAAATTTTTTTCATCTTATGTCCTCATTTTGTCTCATCATGGTGCAAAATATGTTATCTATTCCAAAATTTTATTCATCATAGTACGGATTCTATAAGTATTTGTAAAAGTTAAATTTCACTTGTTCTTCAGCCTATATGAAGTATAAACTTTTCCTTCTTGATATTTATTAAAGCCTATCTAGTGGCTAAGCATGATCATCCCAAGATTAATAGAGCATATTAGTATTTCACTACATTTACACAACAAAACCCACCAAAAAATAAAGTTACTATTCTTCACCAATTATCTTGAATAATACCATTCAAAAACTTTACTAAATGATTAGCCATTTGAAGTGATAAAAAGTTGGAGTGATCTTGTCTACCTTTGCACTATAGATAATGACATCAAATTCACACTTGATCTGAAGTTATGTCACAAAATTATAAAAGTTTTTTATCCTTCAAAATTTTCAAGAGTTTATGGTGGATTATAGGTGTCAAGTGAGCCAAGCGGCTCAGGCACGACATGAACTGATTGAACCATGCTTAGCTCGATATGACATGGCCCAAACTATGCTTGGACTGGAGTCAGTCCAGCCTGAGACATGGCTCATGTCGTGCTTGGCTAGAGGCAACCATTCCTCATGCCAAGCTATGCAAGACCAATGTGCCTCACCCACTGGCATGATCCACTAACATGGTAAACCTGACCCAAAACTAGAAATTTAGGAACCAAGTTATTGGGAAGCAGACACAGTCCACTTGGCCAATGCCCAATCTACCTGATGCAAGATTTAAAAAATCTTTATTAAATTTTTTTAAAAAATCTACCATGTTGTGGGTCTTTTGAATGAAACTTAGCATGTGGCTGGCCCTGGTAGGCACCTGTCACTAGGCACATCTACATACGCATCCAACCACACCCCCTCCCCCTCCCAATCCAAACTCACAAGTCTAAAAAACAAAAAACTAGAAAAATTTTTATAATTTGGACTCACTTTAATATAATAAAAAATAAGATATTAGGGGTGTCAATGAATAATTGACACAATGTAAATATTATATATATATATGTATGTATGTGTGGAACTAATCACCTAAAAAGATATGCTGATCAATATATCAAAATATATGATACATAAGATCCTGAGCAAACCTAATTGAGCATGAGTAGTGAGGGTTTTAAAGTTAAATCTAGTTCAGCTTATTTGACCCCCTTCATATACTACAATGATTTAGGAAGGGAAAACAAAGTCAAACTGATTACCAATATGTGTCTTCCGATTAAAATTTTGGAGGATGCTAAGGTTATCAATATCATGCATCCTACTTTCAACCTGCTTATCGTAGGATTCCTAGGTCCACATGTAAGAATGATATAATTAAATATTATAATTTAGAATAATAAATAATAATTAAAAAATTTAGTCAATATAGTGGTGTGGTGTCCGTGATATTTGTTATTTGAACTAGTCATGATGATACATCTTTTGCATGTCTCACCGCCTACTATGTAGATTCTACAAAGAAATTAAATAAAAAAATTTTAATATTTTTTGAGATTCACCATCCTCATGATGTCCCTGTCATATATGAGTAGTGCATGATGAAAACCTTTAGAAATTATCATATTCAAAATAAAATATTTAGTATCAAATTTGATAATATTTCTAACAAAAAAGTAGTTATTAATATGTTTGTTAGGATCATTATAGATGGACCATTATAGAAAGACCTTTATAGATGAACTATTAAGTAATATTTTTCACGTTAGATACATATGTCACATTATTAACCTGATAGTATAAGTTGGGATGAAAGTTGTTTTTCCTAATATTAGAAAAAATATTAAACTCATTAAAATATCTTAGGGTACTTACTTTGTCCATGGGTCTAAAGAAAAAGAAATTTCAAACAGATGTGAGACACCA
Organism: Sapria himalayana; assembly: GCA_029783825.1. NCBI lineage: Eukaryota > Viridiplantae > Streptophyta > Magnoliopsida > Malpighiales > Rafflesiaceae > Sapria > Sapria himalayana. The sequence continues at coordinate 253,066 of JAREIK010017666.1, forward strand.
TTAGAATTATACTTACTTGATGTTGAAGTAGAGGTATCAAATGAGTTTTGTCATGCTTGCATGGCCTATTATTTAAGGCATGGCCATGCCAATATGCCTTGCCATGCATGGCATAGTTAAATTATTGTGCCAAGCTAGCACGGCAGCATGGTCCACTAATCCAGCATGACATGATAGGCAAGGTTGAGTGCATGGCCATGCTCAATCATGATGAAAGGCAAAGATGCATGGGTCGTGCATATTTACAATTACCCATTGCATGATGGTTGATGGGTGGCTAGTGTTAGGGATGACCAATTACAATTAGCCACATGACTGATTGTTTTAAATAAATTAGACTACATCATGATAGGGTAATCAAATTTTTTTAAAAAAAATTGATCACCCGGGTGACAACATGATGATGTGACTATCACACTAAAGGTGAACATCTTGGAATAATATTCTATATAATATCTATCTCAATTGAAAATTAGCCCCTCAAAGATATTTATAAAAGATTGATATGTAAAAATATTCATATTTTCAACTCCATAAGTGTCATACTAGCTACAATTTACATAGCCAAACTTCGAGGTTTGACATAAAGGTTCATCTCGTACATCACAATTGGAAGGTCTATGACTACCTTCTTATCTTATGAATGAGTAAATCTCATGGCTTACCTATCATGCTATATCATGAAAACCTCACACAAACTCACTATTAGTCAAAATTCTAATTTGAGTTCTATTTAATCATCATTTATTATCATCCCTAAACTAAAAATATAATCATACTAATATTGCATCTATAATCCAAACCAATATGTCACATAATCTAAATAAATTAAACCCTAACCATGCAAATTTAATATAAATTTTTAGATTAATCCTTTGAGGAGGAGGGTTTTAGAGTCATGGCCCCCATCTCTAATGATTGACATTGGTCATGCATCCCTTGCATATTTTTTGAGCTCCTATTGAGTTTGAAATTCACTATTAAGATGCGAAGTTACCATGGTTTAACTTGTTTCCTGAAGGTAAAAATGTAGAAGAGAGATTTTTGAGAGCATTAAAAATTCATTAATTTTTTTTATACTCAAATGACCTTGCATTACTTTAAGTAAGAAGTCATGATTTTTTAATGAAAGTCATAAATTTGGCTTTCATCTCTTCAGCTTGAGGTCATGACTCTAGAATGGTTATGACTTTATTTGACATCTTAATCTTCATGATTTCATTCTTTTATCATTTGTAGTTTATAAATAACCACATTATTGGAAAGTGGTTATGACTTATGAGGTTTTGATGGCTTCCAATATTATTATATGATCATGGCAATGATATTAGCCATTCATCTTTCTTGATAAGTATATGGCCACGACATTAGGAACTGGCCATAATGCTTGCACTTAGTTTGCACATATAAATTATGGCTATGCATTTTTTTGAGGATAAGTGTTGTAGCCTTGGAAATGACTATACTCAAGTAATATACTCTATAATATTTAATGAACCAAAATTCATGACCTTGAATAATTATCATAATTTTGATTTAAGTACTTGTGGATCTTTAGTTTTTTGTAGCTCAAAAGTTGCAACCTAATGAAAATGTCATAGCTCTAACTTGAGATTACTTAACTATATGAAGATAAAATAATGACTTTATGAAATTAGTCATGTCCTTGTGTACCATTAGGATACTTAGTTATTGTCATGAAGAATTAATATCATAGCTTTTAAAATTTTATGAGCTTGGTATAGATGTGACTCCATGATAATATCATTGCCATTTAGAATATGTCACACTATAGAAAGATTATATAAATGAAAGGGTAGGATCATGACATACAAGATTTTACCAATGACCATTTAGATAGTATTTTGGCCTAGAATTGATTTGTCTTCCTTTAAATACCTCCAAAAACTCATCGACTTCACCACTATTTATTTAAAGTCTCCGAAATACCAAAAATTATGAAATCAACATAAATCTATCTCATTTCTATACATACATACCATTCTCAAACACTAAAATATGTTTAAAAAATGAATACCAAACACTCATATGTTAAAATTATGGATTTGTCTTCCTTTGAGGATAAGAGCCATGGCCTTGAGAAATGCTCATACTCGAGTAATATCTTGTTAATATTTTGTGTCCCGAAAGTCATGGTATTGAATAATTATTATGACTTTAACCTGAGTAATTTTAGTAATGTAATTTTCTATAGCTCAAAAGCATGCTTTTATAAAAATATTATAGCTTTGATTTGAGACTACTAAGCCTTATTAAAGATAAAATTATGGTACTAGGACACTGTCATTACCTTTAGTCCCGATGGGGTACTTAGTTGATGTGATAAAGGATTAAAATCATAGTTATTTAAATTTTATGAGATAAGTATGGTTGTGACATAGCCATCAAGAATGTATTATTTAAAAGAAAGATTATGCTAATGAGTTGGTAGGGTTATGGTACAAAATTATTACCACAACTAATTTGATAAAGTTTTGGCTAAGAATTGACACCAAAACTATTCATTAAAATCTTACAAAACTCCAAAGTAATATCAAGATGAGTAATTGCAAGACATATCAAGCTTCCAAAAATAGTATAACATAATATAGGATCTAAAAAAGACACATCATCATAAGAAAAGCACTTTGGATTAACATCAATTGGAGTATCAACAATTTTATTTTTAGTAAATCTAGCTTGTTCAAGAAAATGTGTAGCATATTTTGACTTAGAATGAGCATAACCAATAGTTAAGTACGCTACCTCAATACTAAAGAAATATCATAGAAAATGTGTAATATCTTAATCTTTTTTAATCAAATATGTCTTTAATATTGAAATACCATCAATATCATCAGCATTAATAATCATGTCATCAATATAAAAAGAAAAGTGATACGACCTACATCAATACACTTAACAAAGAGAACATGATCTTCTCACAAACTAAGCATTATATACATATTGTATGCTATATAATGCTTTTTCTAGCATACAAATATAGCCATAAGCATGAGAAAGCCTTAGGGGATGCTCCATATAAACTTGTTCTTTGTGATCAAAATTTAAGAATATATTTTTAACATCAAGTTAAGAAATACACTACTGTTGAACTAAGGATGCAACAATAAGAATATAAATTGTAGTTATTTTCACAATAGGAGCAATGATCTTCTCACAATCAATATCATACTATTGTGAATATTTTTTTTTGCAATTGACCTAGCTTTGAAGTGGTCAATAGATTCATAAAATTTGTCTTAATCTTATATGCCTAGTGATAACTAGCAACACTCTTGCCAAGGGATTGAGAAACAAAATTCCAAGTAATTGTCTTTTGCAAAGCAAAAAGTTTTTCATCTATAGGTTATTACCAACATAGATCAAGAATAACATCATTATAAGAAAAGGGCTCAAATAAATAATCAATAGAAGCTAAAAAAATAAACAATGAGGAATTGCAAGGATAAACAAAATCTAGAAACTTTATAGATTTACAAATGCATGTAGATCGACAAAGAGGTGGATCGACAATCTTAGATGAAGCTTGAGGGATCACAAGTGAAGGGGAAGCTTCAAGTGTACTAAAGACTAGACTATCTTTACATACAATATTATTAGAATAAACACTATGATTAGACAATCTATCAAAACCTTTAAAAAAGATCAATATAAATAATATCATATCTAGTCAAGTCATGAGTGGCATATGTAATAAAAAAGAAAGAAACATTTTCAAGAAAAACATAATAAGACACATAAAATTTCTAATAATCCACTTGTACATGTCCCATGGATTACCTATCACAATCCTCAACAGTGATGATGCAACTCTCACACTAAATGCAAAACTTTTAGAAGAACATTTTATAAAACATCCACCTCGATCGAGAAAAAATTCTTCAAAAACATATATAATGGAGTGACATGTAAAATCATTCATACTTTTTGTTTTGTAAGTATTATACACACAATGATTATATACCAAAATTTTAGATTTCAATGTACAAATTTGATTCATACATCATGGTCTTATGAGCTGTCACTTCCTTTTTACTGTGTGTGTGTGTGTGTGTGTGTGTGTGTGTGAGCCTCATGATTATCCTATGCCCTTCCATCATGATAACATCCACAAACTTACTAATAGTCAAATTTCTAATTCATGGTCTATTTAATCATCACATCCATTAATTTTTATTTTAAAACATAAATCAAGAATATGTATTAATCACAAAATTGTTCATAAATAATATAAATCACAATTACACAAATTCAAGACCTCAATTTAGCCTGATATTACTAAGATATTTATGAGTTACAAGATAAGAAATCACATAAATCTCAAATTACTAATGATAGCCCTCATGAGAGTCTATGATAGAACCCTAAATCCATACTATTTTTATTAATTTTTGTAAATCTACCCTAGAGAGGGGGGTTTGAGAATTACACCCCAAAGCTCTAGAGTTTAGCTTATATCTTGTATCACTTCCTTGCTCATAGATTACCTAAGGAGTGTAAAAAATCCCTCTATGGTTGGTTGATATGCTTTGCTTTGACTTGCTATGTGTAGAAAAATATATATTTTTCCACCTTTGAAAGACTTCCTCTTTTATTGTTTATGCTATAAAATTTTGGCATTTTTTAAAGTAAAAAGTCAAAATTTGGAAGATGATCTTACATTTTTATTGGTCTCTTGAACTTGAGGTCACAACTCTATAAAATGGTTGTAACATTGGAATACATCATAATCTTTCTATAACTCAAAGTCAAGATATTAAGAAGGATCCGTGACTTGTGCCTCTTATCTCTATAGCACAAAGTTGTAGTATTGGGATTGTTGATTGTTTTGCTATTGGTCATTCTTATGCAAATTATGATCATGACTTTAAGAATGTCCATAATATTGTAAATAGTCTATCTTGTGTATAATATAACCACTACACTAGGAATAGCTATAGTTGTACTTTATCAAATGGCTATACCAATGATAGTAGTGCTAGGAATAACCATAGTTTTGGCCTTGAATTTTCTCATATATCAAATGGCTATACCAATGAGAATAATCATGACTTTGTCTTTTCTTTAAAGAAAGATTTGCATCCTTGGAAAGTTGTTGTATTTGACTAATGTCCTATGCAATATTCTATGTCCAGAAGTTATGATGTTGGATAATTGCAATAGTCTGACATAATTATATTTGGTTTTGAAAATTTTTGTAGCTTATAATTCGCATATTTTAGAAAAGGTTGTGGCTCTAACTTAGAATATAAAACCTTTATAAAGATAAAGTCTTGGTGCTAGAAAGTATCTGTGACTTTTAGCATGGGTGAGGTACTTGATTACTATGATATGAAATTAATTTCATAGTTACTTAATTATTATAAGATAAATATGACTATGACTACATTATAATATTAAAACCAAGAAAAATATGTTGCATTATTGAAGGATTATGCTAATGAAATCATAGAGTAATGGTGTACAAAGATTAATTATTATGATTAAATAAGTAGAGTTTTAGTTAAGAATGGATAATAAAACTACTCAATAACCTAAAATCATTAAGTCACCAAGTCTCTCCAAAAATATATTGATTTTATTAATATATATTAGAATCCACCAAAACTCCAAAGTCATGAACTCAATCCAATTATCATTTTCATACTTAGAAATCATCTAATAGTATAACAATTAAATAAGAATGTTAGGTAATTTTCATACCAAATAGCAACTTAGTTGTACCAATACATGAACTACTTATTTTGAGATTACCAATCACACCATTGTATCATCTTCATCATTACGAATGAAGACCATATGCATTTGGAAATAAAAAAAAAAGCATACATAAGGTAGTATTTTAATGTGATAGACCTCATTTTTATGTATTAGCACAATTGCAATAGATAATTATTTGATTGGTACCTTAGTAGAGTCTACATGTTCCATCAACTAGGCCTCCATGATTCTCTTTTAATCCTGTCATATTTTATACTATTTTGGTGCTTTAAATTTTATATTTTTAAGAAAGTTTTTATTTGAGCCAAGAGATCACCAATGTTTTAATTATAACCTAGGCTCATTATCAATGTAAGTTTATAATTTTCTCAATTAATTTAAATCCAAACAAAGATATTTATAGATGATATGTGAGTTGTAATCTTTATTGAATTACTAAAAGCATCATGTAATCAATTTGTAGAATATTGAATAAGTTTATCTCATGAACTTCTAGTTCAAAATGCTTGGCTTTCATATAAATTTGAGATAAACATGATTGATTACATGTAATATATCTCTATTATTCTGAAATGAGATAGACATGATATATTTAATTGTAAAAAATGTTTGAAAACTGTTGGGAAAATCTGGGTTAGTTTTTCCCCAAATCAACAAATGTTACAATTTATGTGAATAGTAAATACTATACATGTGAACTTTCAGCGGAAATACCAGGAAAAATATTAATATAAAATAATGACAGCTAAAACAGAAAAATAATAACAAAGAAAGAACACCAGAAAATTTACGAGGTTAGGCAATAGCCTACGTCCTTGGGCACCAACGAACAACTCCCACTAACAAAAGAGAAAATACAAACTTAAGATCACAAATCAATTGGGTAATACTACAAATAGCCTTAGTAGTGTGGAGATGTATATATTGAAGAGAAGAAGGGAATCCCCTTTTATAGGGAAAAAGATAGAGCAAATCCCACATCTAACCGATGTGGGATTGCTTTTTTTTTTCAAAAAGCAACAAATCTCCACCTTGAAAAATATGCGAATCCCATCTCGAAACTTCTCTTCAACAAATGCTGCAACACCTCCAAATGTGCTTAACGACGCAATCAAACTTTTGCAATGTTGATCAAGTCTAAACAATGATTGAACTTGATCGTTGTCACCACCTTAGTCAACATATCTGCAGAATTATCATCAGTCTTGATCTTCTGAACTAAGACTCCACCTTCTTCAATGATTTCCCGCACAAAATGATACCTCACATCAATATACTTCATCCATGCATGATAAACTTGGTTCTTCGCTAAATGAATAGCGCTCTGACTGTCACAAAACACTGTAACCTGTTTCTGACCAACGCCCAAATCATCAAGCAACCCTTGTAGCCATATTGCTTCCTTAACTATTTCAGTGATCGCCATATACTCTGCCTCCGTCGTAGACAAAGCCACTGTCGACTGTAAAGTAGACTTCCAACTAACTGGTGCTTTTGCAAGAGTAAACACATAACCAGTAGTTGATCTACGTTTATCAAGATCACCAGCATAATCTGAATCGCAATATCCCACTACATGCTGACCAACCATATCATCCTTCTCAAATATCAAGCCAACATCTAAGGTTTTCTGAATGTACCTTAGAATCCATTTCATTGCTTGCCAATGTTCTTTTCCAGGATTATGCATGTACCTGCTCACAATCTCAACTACATGTGAAATGTCAGGCCTTGTACACACCATAACATACATCAAGCTACCCACTGCATTTGAATAAGGAACCTTTTACATACATTCTCATTCCTCTTCTGTCTTTGGACACTGTGAAGCACTAAGCTTGAAATGAGGAGCAAGTGGGGTACTTACAGGTTTGGTCTTCTCAGACATACCAAAGCATTGTAGTACCTTCTTCAAATACTGCTTCTGAGTTAAACAAAGTGTGCCCCTCTGTCAATCTCTTGCTATTTCCATACCGAGAATCTTCTTGGTTTCACCCAGATCTTTCATTTCGAACTCCTTGCTCAGTTGAGTTTTCAATCTGCATATCTCCTCTTGATTCCTTGATGCTATCAACATGTCATCAACATACAAGAGAAGGTATATGAAAGATCCATCTCGTAGCTTACGAAAATACACACAGTGATCAAAACTGCTTCTGGTGTAGTTTTGACCTATCATGAACTGATCAAATCGCTTATACCATTGCCTTGGTGATTGTTTCAAACCATATAACGATTTTCTCAATTTACAAACCCAATCTTCTTTTCCAGCAACTTTGAAGCCATCTGGCTGAGTTATATAGATTTCCTCCTCCAAATCACCATGTAAGAATGCTGTCTTCACGTCCATTTGAACTAGTTCCATATTAAACTGTGCTACCAAGGCTAACAAAATACCTATGGAGGAATGTTTCACAACAGAAGAAAATACCTCATTGTAGTCAATTCCCTCCTTCTGAGCATAGCCTTTAGCCACTAGTCTTGCCTTATAGCGAACATCATTCTTGCTTGGAAATCCTTCTTTCTGACCATAAACCCATCTGCAACCAATTGCCTTCTTTCCCTTTGGTAGTCTAGCTAGCTTCCAAGTGTGATTCTTCACAAGGGACTACATTTCTTCATCCATGGCTTTCTTCCACTTTTCTTTATCTGGACTACTATTTGCTTCATGAAAAGTTTGAGGTATACCTTCTTCTACCACTGGAAATGCGTAAGCCACCATATCTTTAAACCGAGCAGGTTTCCTAATCTCTCTTCTTGGCCTACTTATGGAAATTGGTAAGTCATGTTGCTGCTGAGGTTCTTCGTTTGAAACCTCTTCCTCTCCAACATCTGCTTCATGATCTGTCTACTAGTCCTCAACTGGCTTAGCTAAAGTTGTCTGAAACTCCACCTGTTTCTGAGTACCCTCCACCTGCGGCAATCTTCCCTCTGGCTGCTGAAAAGTGTTCTCTGACACTTTTTCATCTATTGTTACCTTCTTCAGCATGGCAGATTCATCAAAGGTAACATCCCTGCTAAAAATAATTTTCTTTGAAGATAGACACCAGAGTCGGTATCCCTTGACACCCAGGGTACCTCCCATAAACAATGCCTTTTTAGCCCTTGGATCCAACTTAGATTCCTTTACATGATAATAAGCAGTGGAACCAAACACATGTAAAGTATCATAATCATTTGCAAATTTTCCAGACCATACCTCCAAGGGTGTTTTTCAATTTAGTGCAGATGATGGTAGATAGTTGATGAGGTGACTTGCACACATAACAGCTTCAGCCCAAAACTGTTTGGCCAAACAAGCATTGGACAACATACATCGAACTTTGTCCAGCAAGGTTCGATTCATGTGTTCTGCCACCCCATTTTGCTGTGGTGTATCTCAAACTGTAAAGTGCCGAGAGATGCCTTCCTTCTTACAGAAATAAGAAAATTGATCATTTCTATATTCTGTACCATTGTCAGATCGGAGTACTTTAATCTTCCTCCCTGTCTGGTTCTCCACCATTTTCTTCCATACAAGAAATGTTTCGAACACCTCATCTTTGGATTTCAGCGTATACACCCAAACTCTTCTGGAAAAGTCATCAACAAATGTTACAAAATAATATTTAACTCCCAAGGAAGCCGTCTTGGTTGATCCCCATACATCTATGTGAATATAATCCAATATACCTTCAGTATTATGGATTGCGGTGCCAAACTTCACCCTCTTTTGCTTTCCTAGAACACATTGCTCGCAAAAATCCAGCTTGCAAGTCTTTGCACCTTTCAATAATCCTTGCATAGCCAACGTTTGCAAAGATTTTTCTCCAGCATGTCCAAGACTCATATGCCATAACCTGGACATCTCTGCTACTTTGTCTGCCTCCGATATTGCTGCTGCTGTCCCCACTGCTATGCTGCCTTGATAAAGGTACAGGTTGTTTCTCCTGATACCTTTCATCACCACAAGTGCTCCTGAAACAACTTTTAGAATCCCATTTTGCAAAATGATAGTGAAACCTTTTGACTCCAAGGTTCCCAAAGAAATGAGATTCTTTTCAAGTTTCGGAATGTACCGAACATCTGTCAGTCCCCTAGTCGACCCATCATGATTCTTCAAACTGATTGAACTGATCCCAGCTACCTTGCAAGGTTGATTGTTTGCCAGATGGACAACACCACCATCAAGTTCTGTAAAGTTGAAGAACCACTCCTTTCTGAAACACATATGGAACGAGCAGGCTGAATCACACAACCATTCATCAGTACTAGTCACCGATGACACACAAGCCAGTGAAAAATCTAACTTATCATCTTCAGCCACACATGCTTCAGATACACTCTTTCCTTTCTTTTTCTGCAGCTACGGACAGTCTTTCTTCCAATGCCCTTTTTCGTGACAAAAGGCACATTCATCTTTTGCAATTTTGCCTTTTGACTGAGATCTTCCCCTTCTCGCTGGTTTTCGGCTTTGATTTCGACCTCGAACAGTGTGGACTTCACCAGCTAAGCTCCTGTGTTCTAATTTATCCTTTTTTCTGATCTCATTAGAATACAGAGTAGTAGTTACTTCTTTAAAGGTTATTGTTTCCTTCCCAGTCAACATACTAACAATAAGATGTTCATATTCATCAGGAAGGGAAGCTAACAATATCAAAGCCTTATCAACATCACTTACTTTCACATCTAGATTCAATAAATCAGTTACTAATGAATCAAATTTGGTGATGTGATCATTCATTGTGGTACCTGGTTTATACTGGAAGCGGTACAACTTCGTTCTCGTATAAAGCTTGTTCTTTGTGCTCTTCTTCATGAACTTGTCTTCCAGTTCCTTCCACAACTTGCTTGCAGACGTCTCTCTCATAAATGGATATTTTATCTCCTTGAAGAGACACAATCGAATTGTACCACATGCTAAACGATTGATTCTTGTCCAATCTTTCTCCTTAATATCTTCTGGTATGTTTTCTTATAGTGCAGCATCAAGCACCTATTGGAAAAGAACATCCTGCACCTCACACTGTCACATGCCAAAGTTGTTGGTGCCATCAAATTTCTCACATCAAATTTGGTATTAGTCACCAATGATCTTGATGAGAATCCTTTCGATGTAGAGGTTGATGGTGCACCAGATTCAGATTCTAACATTTCTACAACAAATAGCTTTCACTGCAAAATATCTCAATAGAATCTTTTCTGATGTGGAAGATCAAACAAAGCTGCAACCACAGAGCATACTCAGCAAAACCTCCCTCCGATACCAATTGTTGGGAAAATCCGGGTTAGTTTTTCCCCAAATCAACAAATGTTACAATTTATGTGAATAGTAAATACTATTCATGTGAACTTTCAGCGGAAATACCCAGCAAAATATTAATATAAAATAATGACAGCTAAAATAGAAAAATAATAACAAAGAAAGAACACCAGAAAATTTACGAGGTTCGACAATAGCCTACGTCCTCGGGCACCAACGAACAACTCCCACTAACAAAAGAGAAAATACAAACTTAAGATCACAAATCAATTGGGTAATACTACAAATAGCCTTAAGTAGTGGGGAGAGGTGTATATTGAAGAGAAGAGGGGAATCCCCTTTTATAGGGAAAAAGATGGAGCAAATCCCACATCTAACCGATGTGGGATTGCTTTTTTTTTTTCAAAAAGCAACAAAAACCAACATAGATACTAACACAATATCATGGACCAAGTCTAAGGTGTTTGGTGGTGATAATTATAACATATATTACATAACCAAAAACATGAAATTACAAAATATTAGGTTGATATCCTAGAGAAAGATGTAATGGTGATACATCTTCATTGACTGTTGAAAGAAATCGAACTAAATTCACAATATGTATCAAAGCATGCTCTCATGCTAACCAAGGCAATTTGATAGTATCATGTTTCATTTTTTATCTTTTTTTTTTGGGAAATAAATTTGTCAAATTAGACTAACAAAATTTTTATATATTTATTAAAAATATCAATATATAGCATAAATTTTATATGAGGGTCATTTAATTTATAAATATTTTGATATTTTATAGCTTAGTATTCAATATCATTATGCATAACTAATAGCATATTCATTTCATACAACATATTTTGTAAATTTTTTTTTATTTCTAGAAATAAAAAATATATTGAAATGACCATATAACCAAAAAAACACTAGGTTAAAAAAGATAATAGAAAAGAATATGAAAGACATACATGTCATTTGTTCTGTAGTTCTTTTTTATGTTTTGAAGATCATGATGAACTGATGAACTATCAATTAATGCGAACTTCATCATATACTAGAAAAACATGAATCAAAAAGTGCAAGTAGACATCCATTTCAAATTACTTTATAAAAAATGAATTATATTTGAGTACACCTAAATAAACAATATTTATATTTTGGGACTATTATATTTATCTCTTAGTGCAACAAAACCCATAGTATATACCATATATTAATTTTGGTGTCATCAAATACGTGTTATGAATTACATCTTTTATCAAAACACATATTATGTGTTTTCTTAAAATGAGTATAGTGTATGTTTTGTATAAATATCTGTCTTTTTATAAAATATATATTTTATTAAATACAAATCATCTTGCAGTTTTACTAAAAATATATATCATTAAATAAAATTATTTTTTATTATAATAAAATTTTGTTATAGTCTTACATTAATTAATATATTTTATTTAATTTTAATATCATATTTTAATATTAAAGAAATCTTGAGTTTAAATATATCTAATTTTTGTAAACTCCATACTTAATTTCCAATTTATTCTAAGTGTGCAACGTAAAAATAATATATAATATTAGTAATGAGCAAGGCTCATAATTAATAACAACTTCTAGCAAAACATTATGAATATTCAAATTATGTAAATATACAACATAATCTTATTCATGTCATAGTTTTTTTGTCACATCATATCTTAATTAGATATTATATATGATTTAAGTTTATCTTATATAGTTCGATCATATTTTTCAATCTAAATGTAATCTCATAAAACATCTATATATCCAGTCACCCACTTCACGCTCACAGTTATGGAATCTGCTGTGAAAAGAATTCTCATAACTGCTCAGTGGGGAAGCCCTTAAACAAGAAATTAATATTAAATATTCATACTAATAATATATAATCATTAGGTAGAGCACATACTAGTCTTAATTCATTTCCATTTTATCAATTATGAGTGACTAGAAATATGTTGGAATACTACCCAATTTAGCTTTATGTTTTACTATTAAGTCACATCTTGACACCAATAGTATCAACTATACACGTAATTAATTATCAAATGAAATAATTGAATAATAATGAAAATGTGTCTTATTTAATAAAATATAAAATAGTAATAATCATATCATTTTCATATGATACATCACAAATAATATCATTAATTGTACTAGATTTGTGTTTTGATATATTATGCGATCTTGATTCCTTAGTATTTTTTATGGGAGTAATTTGCTATCATAAGATAAGTCCACTAGATTTGTAATAGTTGGAACCATTCGCATAATAGAAACAAACTTAATCATCCAAATGGTCTCTTCTATAATTTTTGATGCAACTATGTCTTTAGATGTTGTGGGAGAATCAAGAACAATACTTTCTTTGAACTTCTCTAGTTCAATGCACCTTCATTCAAATAAAATATAATACTTGATTTGATCTATAATCATCCTTGGTAGACTAAAGCTAACATGTATTTAATCATTTATAACTATTTCATCTTTTGTCCTTTATGTAGTAAGGTTGTATTCTTAGTTCTAAAAGTCATTTATGATTTTTTTTTGATTTGCATCCTTTTTTTATTTTAATAAAAAGTTTTTTTAATGAGGTGACTTATAAAAATACTTTTTCCCTTTATTCTACTTATAGATAATTTGATGCATAAAAATTGGCTTACACTTAAAAGATTAAATTATTAATACTCATCAAATATAAGTTTGTTGTTCATAATTTAGATAGAATTAGAATCCCTATCAGTAAGATTGTATCACTAGATTTCAATAAGTCTATCTTAACTATGATGAACGTTAAAATTCTATCTTTTAGTGCTAGTACACTTGATTGTATTGAACATGATCAATATGGTATAATAATTTTGTATTCACTTATAAAATAAAATACATCATAGTTATTATTATATTCTTAAAGTAATTATTATTTAGGTATGCTTGTTAATAGTTATTTTGATTTATAAAGGGTGAAATATAAAAATAGATTTTATTACTCTATGAATTGGACAACTTTAATAATCATATGGTCAATATTTATTCCTGGTGAAATTTATGTCCTATCAATTGGATTGATGATACCCCATTGAAAATACTTATAAGTATTAATATTACCAAACCATGTAAGTATTTTAATTCTATAATTCAAATAAGTAAAGTAAATAATATTGAGAAAATAATTAGAGGTTAATTTAATTAGATTGTTAGTAATTTGATTCAATCAATGAATATTAATATTTTTAATATGGTAAGTATACTTTGTGATACGTAACAAAAGGTTTAATATATTTTAAAGAAGTGTGGGGGTACAATGATAATTATCTAGTTATATGAATTATAATTAATATAAATTATTGTATGAAATAATTTACATTGGATCCCCGAGATCTTATTTAGGTTGTGATCCCTTCCATAGCTTTATTCAAAAGCAATTAATGAAGCCTTATAGTTTTTATTTATTTAAAATATATGTATATACATAATTAGAATAATTAATTTAATTGTAATCGAATTAATTTAATTTGGCAATTAGATCAAATAAAATTTATTTGCATTAAATTAATTGTGATTATGTATATTTATATTTTAAATAAATAAATTTTGATTCTTAAAATATTATAGAAAATTGAACGAATTGATTTAAACATAAATTAATGTTCGATTTTGATTTTTATAGTATAAAAAGAATAAGACATTGGTTTGATGATGCTAATCCACTATAACATTGTTGTCTTCCTTGGGTTGCTCTAGAATTGTGGATATAAGGGATAAGTCCATCTAGATGAGTCAAGCTTAAGGTACGTCTCATCTTGTAATGTTTACAAAATAAAATTATAATTAAGCAATCTTAATCCATAAGTAATATCAGCTTAAGTTTTGAATTACTAAGTCTTTAACAATGGTATCAGAGAGAGTTATTGTAGTATTTGTATGTAGATTGGTTGGTTTTTAAATGTCATTTGAAAATACATGATTGGCTAACTTGAATAGAGGCAATTTGGTCTATGTTGGCCAAATTAAATAACCCATCTATGTATGTGAATTGTGATGCTGATTTCTTTTGTTTATGAGTTGTATTTTGCAATGGTTTTTGTATTTATTGTATATGAAGTTATAAATTTTAATCTCATAATTATTTTGCGATAATAGTGGCTGAGATGGTGATTAACATGGCTTACGGAGGTGGTTGTTGTGGTAGATGAATGTACTTGTGGAAGTAGTCAAGGTCAATGACTGTGCAGGTGACATTTTAAGTTGCTGATGATGGTGTCTATGGAAGCAATCATGGCCAACGGCATCACTGGTAACATTTTTAGTTGTTGGTGATCATACTTATAGAAGTATTCATGGCCAATGATAACATTGGTGACATTTACAATTATTGGTGATTTTATCTATGGAAGTAATTATATCATATGGTAGTGCTGGTAACATTTTTAGTTGCTAATGATGGTGCTTGTTGAAGCAGTCATGGCCAATGGCAGTGTTGGTGATATTTTCAATTGCTAGTGACGATGCTTGTGGAAGTAGTCATGTCCAATGGCATCACTAATGATATTTTCCATTGCCAACAATGGTAACTATGGAAGCCGTCATGGCCAATGACCATGCCAGTAATATTTTTTGTTGCTTGTGAAAGTCACTATAGAGGTTGGCATGGCCAACCACCAAACAAAAGGTTATATTTAAAGTTAGTAATGACATATGCAGTGGTTGTAGTGGCTGATGGTGGAAGCATATGTGGTTTTTTCAACTAAAGGTAATAAAGATAATGGACCTCACAGTGGCAAAATTTGGTGTTGGCAAAACTCATGGTGGTAGAAACTAATAGTGGCAAAGTACACGGGCATAATTCCAAGTGTTTCAAAAAAACTAGGGTGGATTCTATTCTTTGTTATTGTGAATACAGCCCTAGCTATTTGTAGCAAAACTAGGCAAATTTATCCAGATTAAGGCACTTTGTATAAGTGAGGTGCCCTATAACCTACATAACCATGGTTTTTGACACGTAGATATGCATGATGCTTAGTCATCATGTATTTGTGGCATGATAGTATTTGTGGCATGATAGTATTTGTGGCATGGTATTGTTTGTGACATGATATTGTTTGTGGCATGATATTATTTATTGGAATAGTATTATGTGTGTAGCATGAAATTATGTATAATTATATATGTGTGTGTGTGGTTGTGTGTGTCTCTCTCTCTCTCTCTCTATGTCTATGTGTGTGTGTGCATGAAATTAAATTATGTATGATTGTGTGTGTGTGTGTGTGTATTTAGGCCAAAAGAAACAGATATGTTTAATTGAAAACCCTCATATTTTAAAATATTTAAGTGGGAAAGGGAGTTCATTATATAAATCTCATGATCTCCATCACTAGTTTGAACATTATATAAGTCAATTAGAGTGTTTACCTTGGTGTCTTCTCCCTATCAGACTAAATGACTTGCAGATATACTTAGCACAAACAAACATAAGGTAATTCTATTGATTGAATAAAAAAAACATGTCTCCATAAGAAAAATTAATTTGAGAATCAATCAGTTTAAAATTAGATAATGGTTTATACTTATCTATAAATGATAGAAACCTCTCTATCTAAGTCACTAATTTAAATAAAAAAAATTAATTTATAAGACTAAAGATTAGTCACGAATTTAATCTAGTTTGGCACAGCTCTTATCTAGATAGCAAGATTAATAGGAATTAGTATATATGAAAAAATAATAAAGTAGTAGATGCCCTTTCATCGAGTCATATTATTCAAATTAATAAAGCTTATTATAAAAACATTTTTTAGGAAAATGTATTTCAACCCATTCACCACCATTCTCAAAGAGCACAGATATGTGCTCCGATAAACCTTAGTAAGAGATGATCGGTGAGAAAGCCATGCCTATGTAGAAATGGGTAAAAATTGATGAGATATTTAGATATTCTATTTTGGCTTCCATGTCAACAGTACTTCAACATCAACATCAATTCATGGCTATGACATGATATGTCAAATCTCAAAAAAAATATTTGGCAATTATACTTGTTCTACCAAGCAAAAGTCATGAGGAATCTAATGAATATTACAATGACTAAAAAGAACCTTGTGAGAGATCTTGTTCTAAAGATGATTAGTCTTTTAAATGAACTAGAGATCCTTGGAGCTAAGATTGATATCAACTCTTAGATTGATATCGCTACTAGACTTTTACAAGCAATTATGCCTGAATTTCAATATGAACATACCTGATTAAAATTTGGTGTAATTCCCCAAGGAATTAGCATCGGCTAAAAGAAGTATCATAAAACTATATGAAGCATTTTTAGCAAAAAGAACTTCTTCTAAACCAAAAGGAAAGAAGAAGAAATTTTAAAAATATAATTTTTATCAACAGCTCCTAAGACACAAATGAGGGTCAAAAACTAAAATGACAATATTTTCACCACAAACATCCAAGACACTAGAAAAGTAGCATCCAATTTATTTCAATAAAGTGAATAATCATTGTAAGTCTCAATTACTAGTAGTTGAAACATGTTTAGTGGTGGTATCTATGCATACCTAGTATGTAGATATGGGCACTACTAATTAATTATGTCTATAATTATTTGTCGTGGTTTTGGAAAATTAGACAACTAAGTAATGACAACATTGATCCTCACATGGGAAATAGTACCATGGTGAAAGTTATTGTAGTAGAAGTTTGCATACTTGAGCTTGAAAGAAATATTATTTTAATTTAAAAAAATTGTCTTTATGTACCTTTAATAAGAAAAATTTTGATTTTAGATTCTAGTTTAGTTATAATGAATTCTCCTTTTTATTCAATGATTTGCTAATAATTTACTTGAATAAAAGGATTATCTATTTAGGTAAGTTAAACGACCACCTTTATGTTATTAAAATAGTTTCTAATATACTATAATAATATGAGTTGAATAATATCTATTACTTACTACATAAGAAAAAACATCCTTCTAACATTAATTAAACTTATATTTGTCATTTATACCTAAGTCATATAAATCTAAAAAGTATTTCAAGACCGGTTAAAGATGGACCCTTGTGTTAATTGAAAGTGGAAATACTTCCAACATGCGAGTCCCACTCCAAAGGAAAAGATGATAAAATGGCCATTTGTAGCAAAAGGCTACAAAGCCAAAGAGCTAGTATAATTGGTTCATTCTTATTTATATGGGCCCATGGCGATCCAAGCAAGATGTTTTGAGTACTTCATCACTTTTATTGATGATAAAAGTGACTTATAAAATCTTATGATAAAATAGATAATCCGAGTGGAAAAGTTATTTCTCAACCTATACATTATACACTCATGAAATAGTCTTATGATAAAATCTTTCAAGAGCTAGATACTAATCCAAGAAACTATGATGAAACATTTCGAGATAGAGATATAAAACATTTACAAAGGGCTATGGAATCAAAAATATAAGTAATACAGTCCAATCATATTTAGGATCTTATAAGACCACCTGAGGAGATAAAAGTTATAAAATGTAGATGGATACTTAAGAAAAAGAAATGGATATACAGTAATATTGTGACTTATAAAGCTAGACTTGTTACAAAATATGTTACTCAAAAAGAAAATATAGATTATGGAAAAATTTGTTATTAGTAGTCGTGTTGAAGTCTATCCAGATTCTCTTGTTTATTGCCACTTATTATGATTATGAGATTTAAAAAATAGAAAAAAAAACTTCATTTTTGAATGGATAACTTGAAGAATATATTTATATGATATAAGCAGATGGTTTCATAGAGAAAGACCAAAAACACATATTATTTAAGTTGAATAAGTCCATCTATGGATTGAAAAAGACATCTGGTCTTGGAATACTTGTTTTGATCAAGTTTTTAAGCATTATTATTTTGATCAATGTCAAGATGAGTATTAAGTATATATAAAGAGAGGTGATAATAATGTGTTATTCTTGATATTATATATTGATGACATCTTATACATTTACAATGATGTGAGCTCATTATCTTCAGTTAAGGTCTAGTTATCCAATCAATATGATATGACAGACTTATGAAAACTTCTTGGGATTATAATTTTGTGAGATCCAAGTGAAGAAAGTTGGGCATATCTCAAGCTGTTTATATTGATTAGATGTGGACTTGATTTAGCATGCAAGATTCCAAGATAAATTTTCTTTATTTTAGACATAGAATCACTCTATCAAAGAGACAATGTCTCAAAACACCCAAAGAGGTCAAGAAAATGAAGATGGTTTATTATGCATGTATATTATAAAGCCTCATGTATGTGATGCATTGTACTAGACCCAATATCCATTATGTTATTAGCATGATAGCAGATAATCTAATCAAATATAAGAATATTGGACAATAGTAAAATACATAATCAAGTATATGAAAAGGACTAAAGATTATATATTGGTGTACCAAGCAAATAATCTTGTACATTTTGGGGTATATTAGACTTAGATTTCCAATTAGATGAGGATTTGAAAAAAACTACCTCGGGTTATATATTTATCTTAAAAAATAGAGCCATAAGTTGGAGAAGCATTAAATAATTTTGTATTACTGATTCCACCATAGATCTAAGTATGTGGTATTTTCAGAAGTAGCCAAGGAGGCTATGTGACTCAAAAACTTTCTAATGTATCTAGTGGTCATTCCTTTTGTGTAATTTCATATTATATTTTATTATGATAATAGCTGAGTAGTTGTGAATTTAAAAGAACCTAGAACCCACAAAAAAGCAAAACACATTTAGCATAGTATCATCTAATAAAAGATATTATGAAAAGAGTGGATGTTGTGGTGACAAAAGTGTCATCAATAAGTAACTTAGCAGATCCTTTTATGAAGAACCTTCTAGCTGGGGATTTGAAAGACATGTGGAAGGAATAAAAGTCAAACGTGTGATATCATAGCTTTTGTCTAAGTGAGAGATTATTAGACTTAGTTTATACTAAAATCCATTTATGATTATTATTTTGATTTGCATCTTTTTGTTATTTTAATAAATTTTTTTTTGATGAGCTGAATTGTAAAAATGCTATATTTCTTTATTCTAATTGTAGGTGATTTGGTTCATAGAGATTAGCTTATGTATATAAGATTGAATCATTGATTCTCATGAAATATAATTTTTTTTATCACAATCTAGAGAGAATTGAAAATCCTATCAGTAACATTGTAGTATTAGATTTCAGTTAGTCTATCTTGACTATGGTGAATGGTAAAGTTATAATTTTAAGTGTCTGTAGACTTGAGTGTATTGAATATGACCAATATGGTATAATTGTTTTGTACTAATTTGTAAAATAAAATACATCATAGGTATTATAAGCACTATTACTCTTATTCTTGAAGTGGTTATTATTTGTGTATGCTCATTAATAATTATTTTGATTCATAAAGGGTAGAGTCTATAAATAGATTTGAGGACTCTAAGAATTGGATAACTCTATCAATCATATGGTGAATATTAATTACTAATGGAATCCATGTTCTATAAAAAGGATTGATATTGTCTCCTTGAGTAAGCTTATCATTTTTGTTAGTGCAAAACCCTGTATGTTAATTTTAATTTCGCAATTCAAATAAGTTAAGTGGAAAGTAACAGATAAATAATTAGAGGTTGATTGAATTTTTCTAGTTATTTGATTCAATCAATGAGTATCTATAATTTTAATATGGTGATAAGTTTAATTTGTGATAAATAACAAAAGACAAAATGTATTTTGAATAAGTGAGATAGTACAATTATAATTCTGTAATGGTATAAATTATAATTAATATAAATTATTGTATAAAATATTATACACTAGAAGCCAAATATCTTATTTAGGCTAGGGTCCATTTCGTAGCCTTATCCTAAAGCAATGAAAGGAGTCTTATCATTTTTGTTTATAATCAGAATAATTAATTTAATTATAATCAAATTAATTTGATTCAGATATTAAATCAAATTAAATTTATTTGCATTAAATTAATTATGATTGTGTATATTTATATTTTAAATAAATGAATTTTGATTTTTAAATTATTATATGAAACTAAACAAATTGATTTAAATATAAATAAATGTTCAATTTTGGTTTTTATAATATAAAAAGAATAATACATCGATTTGAAGATGCTAATCCACTATAGCATCACCTTCTTCCTCGTGTTGCTCTTAAACAATAAACATAGTGGAGAGGTCCATCCAGCCGAGCCAAGCCCAAGGTATGTTTCTTCTCATAATATTTATAGAATTCAATTACAATAAAATAATCTCAATCCACAAGTAATATTGACTCAAGTTTCAAATTACCAAATTTCTAACACTTTTCTAGTTCAATGCATCTCCATTCAAATAAAATATAATACTTGACTTTGATCTATAATCATCCTTGTTAGACTGAATCTGACATATATGTAATCATTTGTAACTAGTTCATCTTTTTCCCTTAGTAAGGATATATTCTTAGTTCATCTTGAGTATTTAAGGATGTTATTAACTATAGTCCAATGACTTTCACTAGCACCAAACATGTATATTTTTCTTCAACTAATTATATATAACAATGAATTTTACTTAGACTTATACCATGAGACATTGAAAAATTCTTTCTTGGAGTTTTTCTTATGAACTTTTTAGTACTTTGTGTGTGTATGTATATTTACTTATCCAATTATCATTTTACATTCATCAATATAGATATTCAATGCTAAAACATAGTCAATATATCCTACGTCTTTAATTAAAAAATAATTTCTTAACCAAGATTTGATATTATGGAAAGTAGATGTATCATTTGCTATGAGAAAGATGTAATCTTCATAAAGAAAAATGAAACTCCTTATAATCCCACTTTCCTTCTTGTAAATACAAGTCTTATCTTTAGTTTTTTTGAAGGCAATACCTTAATTAATTCATCAAAATGAAGATTTTAGCTTTGAGATATATGCTTCAATCTATAAATAAATATTTGATAGATTTAAACATATCAATTAATGAATTAGCTTGATCATAGTCAATACCCTATGTTTGTTTAATTTATTTTTCAATGAACCATGTTTTAAATGAATGCATATTATCATCTATGTCATTTTTCTTTTTGAAAATCCACTTGCACTTTATGGTATTTAAATGTTCAGATGGGTGGATCAAGTTCCTAATTTGACTATCATATACAAATTGCATCTTATATTTGTATTATTCAGCATCAAGAGTATGCATAACCTCCAAGTAGGATATGTGTTGATCATGATATATAATGATCATATCATGACTATCAGTCACAAAAAATTTATATCTTTTACCATTCTAATGTATCCTACCTGACCTTCTTTAATCTTGTGCTATGGTACATTTTCAACAAAGCTTGTGATACCAGATAATTGTTTAAATATTAAGTTTGATGTTATTTTGGGTTGCTTGAGCATCTTCAAAATGAAATTTACACCCACTAGTTTCTTTGGATATGAACACTTTTTTAAGTATGCCATTTTGAGTAAAACATACTTTATTATCATAAATATTATATATGTACTATTCATTTGTTTCTTTAGGATATGTCATGAGTCAAATAAATTGGGAGATTTTTTAGTTCATATCCCCATTTGATATATTTTGAACTATCTTGCATTGAACATAATTAAGAATTAATTGTCTCTAAAACATATTCCTTAAAAGATATTGGAAGATTTGTTGTCTCATGATGGATCAAATCATATATAATAAAGTATAATTTCTTCATTTAGAAATATCATTATGTCGAGGTGTTCATAATAAAGTTAATTACAAGACTGTTAGATAATTTAGAAAATAGTCAATAAATTGTTGTCTTTCTTATTCATCATCACAATCTATTTTGAAGTATTATAATAATTTTGTCATGTTTCTTTTGTATCTTAATCTTCAATGTTTTCAATTTTTTGAAATATTAATTTATATCTTTCATCTGATTGTTGTTGTCATAATGTTTAAAATTATCAATAAAGATGATGAAGTATTGATAACTTATTTATCTGCCAGACTTATTGGCCTACATACTTTATTAAGTATCATGTCTAACAAGTCATCAAATCATTTCAATTTGACCAGCAAATAGTATTTTAGTCATTTTGCTTCATAAACATAATTGACATGCTTCATAAGATTTAAAATCAAATGAATGTAGAACTATATCATGAGGGAGTTAAAAATGCATTTCTCATTTATATGGGTCAGATGAAAATGTCAAAGATAAAGTTGTATTTAAATAATGGTTTTAAAAATATATAGATTATCTTTGTGTTAGGATTATCATAATTTAGAACAAAAAGACTATTTAACAAGGAAGCACCCTCATAAAATATAATATCATGAAAAATGAAATAAATATTATTTTTAATAATAAAAGTAAATCCAATTATGTACACATAATAAATGAAAATTATATTCCTACACATAGCAGAAAATAATAGTATTTTTAGACAATGATTCATTATTTCTTAGATCATTCATATTAACACAAATGTGTTATTTACATTGAATTTCTAATACACAAGAAATAAAAATAGATACATTATTGTTTATAATATTAATACATGAGCATTTAGTGTCACTATATTTTTTTTAGGTCATCCATGTAAAGTTTATAATTTCTTTTCTAAAGACCTAACTCATGGAATAGAAAATAGTCTTTCTCATTTAATTTCTTTACCTTGGTCTGACAATTAGATTTTGGTTGGGGCTTCTTGCTAGGATTATCCTTTCAATTTCTTTTTTTTTCTTCAAGTCTTTATCCTTTTGAACAATAAGAACATTACTAGCACTCTTAATATTTTTCCCACAGATCTTAAGTAATCCATACAGCCCAATGAGTAATTTCTCCATATTATGCATATTAAAGTTTATAAATATATATTTTATGCAATTGGTTATGTTTGTGAAAGAATATTAACATCCAACTCTTAGTGAATTACTAGCCCATATTTTTCCTTGTGTTCGTGATAACAATTCATTTTTAGAACATAAGAGTTGACTGAGCTAAACACAATCATTTTAAAAAAATAATTCTTTAATGATGATAAACTTCTAAGTGCGAGTCGTCATAAGGAAAAATTTATTGAGATGGTGTGTCATAGTGAATGCATCCAAATCTATCATTCATTTGTGACATTTAGAATTCATGGAGGCAAATATGAGGCATGTTACATCAAAAGATATATTTTGATACTTACTATAAGTATCTTTTTTTGTTCCAAGGGTATTTGTATACACATTTCTTGAATAAATTTCTTTAAGTCATTATTTTTTTATTCCATAAAAATAGTACTTAATCTTCTATGTTAGACTATAAATTTTATTTTATTTAGTTAGTCCTTTTCTAATATTAATCATATAGATAAATTAGATATATTATTAAATTTTAGTCAGGCAAAACTTATTCCCAGTAACTAAACCTCATTTTTTTTATTAATAACCATCAAATATTAATTCAATAATTTCAAATTTGAGGCTTTAGTGAGTAAAATTTTATATTTCACCTAACTTTGAGCATGCTTTGGCTTATCACCTAAAGTTTAGTTATTTAGGTAGGTAACTTGTTACCCATTATATTTCATGTAATTGTTGCATCACAATGTGATTCGAAATCACATGCCTTAACTTATAAAAAATCTCACTTTAATACTTAGGTCCACAACCACTTTAATACCTATTAAGTCAATTCAATCCATACATTTAAATAGTAAGATTATTCATCTTGCTTGTTGAGATGGCCTAATATTACATGCTCTATCAAAACATATATAAGTGATCAAAGCCTTGGAAGTGGTATAAATTTTGTTGATATTTTCATGACTTAGGTTTTAAGTAATACATTTTAATTTATTGTTATCATATATGATGTCACACACACACAAGTGTGTGTGTGTGTGACATCATGTGTATATATATATATACCATCATATGTATATATACATATAACATCATATATATGGCATAAAATAAATGTGACATGGAATGGCTCAAAAACACTTTGATCATCATCAAGCAATATGAAGATTAATGGTCAACCTAAGGAAATATCCATCTACATAAATTTTCTTTGCCTATGCTATAGGATCTCTTTCGTCATTGGTTTGCATCAATTGTATATAAAGATCTTCATCTCAATCTTGTGTTTTAATCTTCATTACAATTTGTAATTTAACTATACAACATATACATAACTAATAGCAAATAAAAAAATGACATGCATGTTGAATTTAATTAAAAGATTAAAAAAAAAGAAAAGACAAAACACATTGGTACAAAGAGTCATGCTATGAACATTATATTTTTCTCAAAAATACATAGTAAAGTAACAATTCATTAGACACATAGTGACAATGTCATATATAATCAAATTAAATAATATGACTTATTGATGATGACATTTTTAATTAAATGTGTTTTAATTTAATGAAATTAAATTAAATATATCATTAATAACCTTGTAGACACTTTACCTTTAACTATTGAGTTAAATTCATCACACAAGATTTCTAATTATAGAATAGAATGAAATGATAAAAAAAAATTGAGATTATAGAAAAAGTATAAGAAGAAGAAAGTCTACTACTAAATGTCGATGTATCAACAAAAAAATGTTGCAGATATAATTATCAGCAGACATGAAAAGGAAGAAGAGACAAAAATTGATGTGTAGAAGAATGTAATGACGTTTAAAAAAGTCATAACTATACAAGTGGAATCGATGAGTGAACTACAACTTTGATGAAATAGAAGCTTAGAGATGAAGCCACAACTTATTCCATATACGTGACACAACTATTTAAGAAAGTAATTATTGATGTTGTGACTTCACAATAAAGTGAAGCATTAGTGAAGGTGATCACTCTCAATGATGTCATGACTAATAATAAAGTCATGATATCCACTAAAGAATATTCTGAAAAACTGAACCTTCTTGATTGTTTGATGTTAAAGTAGAATTCTAGAAGACAAGCTGAAGAAAAAGATTACGTAGAGAAGACAACATAGACTATTGAAATTTTCAATTGAAATAGAGATTAAAAAATTAGTTTAGCTAAAGATATTAAAGATAGTACTACTTAGGAGGTAACCCAAAATTTATTTTTGTCATGTGTTTCATAAATTTTTTATGTATATGCTCCACTCAAATATTTTTGCATACTCCAAAAGAAGTCAAGGTACTTGAACCTAATTGTGACTTTTAAAATGACAAATAAAATAATGGTACTCAAACCCGACCATCACCATACTTTAAAAGAAACATCATGACCAAGTGCAAAGTTACAACTTCTTTTTAGTAGTCAGAACTAGAAACCTAATCCTATAAAATAATGCAACCCTTATTGTTCTTCAAACTTTTTTCTTCTTATTGTTCTATAAGATTTTCAAGAGAGAGGGAGACTCTTTGTTCAATGATGAACAATATTTTCATTGTGTCAGTTTATTATGCACTTAGTACTAACTTTTTTGGATTATTATTTACTATTTTAATGATGTGTTTGTATGAAATACGAACTTAAAATGAAATAATTTTACTAAATCATGATTTTTATGGAATTGATTGAATAATAGTAAAATCAAATATAAATCAAGTAGAATTGGCTAACTTGGTAGAAAGTTGAGATGGAAGGAAGAACATCAAAGAAAACTTATGACTTGGTTACACTAGCACATGCTTGTTGAGAAGTCATGACAGCCTTTATTGGTTGTGACTCTACCAACAAGTCATGATAATCTTTGCACAGAATATTTCTACTTTCTAGTTGCCATAATTTTTTCATTATGTAACATATTCTTCATTGTTGTGATATTACCTTAGAATCATAGTCACATTAGTTCTAAAATACTATTTTGGCATGTTATTATTTCTATATCAAGAAAACC
Organism: Sapria himalayana; assembly: GCA_029783825.1. Taxonomy (NCBI): domain Eukaryota; kingdom Viridiplantae; phylum Streptophyta; class Magnoliopsida; order Malpighiales; family Rafflesiaceae; genus Sapria; species Sapria himalayana. The sequence goes on from JAREIK010017666.1 coordinate 279,959, forward strand.
AATTACCACACTGATACAAGGAGTCATTATACTTTTCTAATACTGAGATATATTTGTTATGGAGCTAAAATCATACAATAGCAAGTGATTGATAATCATAGTAAACTTTTCTACTATCACTATATGTTCCATAGAGTAATTACCTTAATAGTAGAATTTTTGCCACACTATCTATTTATTCTAGGAAGTACTTACCGCATTAATAACATTTTTACTACAACAACTTTATGTTATAGAAAAAAAAATCATCAGACTTGATATTATTGCTGACATGACTTTGTGCTTTAGAGAAGTTTTATAGTCATAGTCATTCTTATCACCATGATTATTTGTTACATAAAATAATTACCTCAATCCTAATAATCTTGCCACCATTATTTTGTATTCTAGAAATGAAGTTCATTATCATGACATTTTTGCCATATGATATTGTATTATAGAAAGTAATTAACTCTAGCACCACCCTTCTTGTCGCCCTGATCTTGTGTCATATAGAAAAAGTTTATCAATCATGATCATTCTTACCACTGTAATAATTTGCTTCAGAAAAGAATAGGCTCATTCATGTCATTTTTTTCCCCCATGATTTTGTGCTCTAGAAGAGATTCAAAAAAATAAAAATTTCATGACTTCAACATAAAGTAATGACATCCACCTTAAAGACCTACACTATAGTTTGATGGGACCTCAAAGTATAAAAGGACTTAGAGATTTTCACCAAAAAAAGTTTGGATTTTGATTTCAAGGCCAAGAGCAAATAAATCACTAGACGGCATGAATTTTAACCCTTAATTTTAGATAAATTCATGTAGAACACAAGCAAAGATTGATTGGGAACTAGACCTGAGACCTAGATCTTCATGCCAGTTATCATTAAGAACCTTCTGTTTGACAATATGAACCACCAAACCTTTCATGCAAAATCTTTTCCTATGTTAGGCTAAATAGAGATCTTAGGATAATTAGTTTATTTGCTTGTATATGACAATTGTGTTTGTATGATGTTACTTATGGTAATGTTATATTTTGGATATTGATGAATATAGATATTATTTAGAAAAGAGATTGATAGTTCTACTCCAAAATAGATTTATGCATGTTATCTATGATGGATGATGACAAATAAGTTATATGACATACATACTACATTCAATTTGAAGAATATAACATCTCTTCTACTCTTCTCCCATAAGGTCAACCTATGCATATAAACTCTAAATTTATTAAGTTTAATTGATATAAGTACAACACTAACAAATCCAAAAGTACAAAGAAACTTATTATTATTTCATTGTACATATTCTAAAAGAACAAGCCATCAAATAATTTGGGGGTTATGTAGAACTTCTAATCTAAGGGTTTTATCATGGTGTGTGAATCATGTATTGGTCATGATGGATATTCAATGTTCAAACTACAAAATATTCATAGTTATTTTGGTGCTTTATAATGTTGTGTAGGCTTGTAATGAGAGAAATTTTGGTTTGATTTCATGACTTTGGAGTTTAGGCGAGTTTTGATGAATAGTCATAAAATTAATAAATTTTTTAGAGGTGTTTAGCATATGAGATAGAATAATGAGTCATCCATATTTTTGATGTTCATTCTTGGATGAAACTCTATCTAATTGGTCATGAAAATCCTTGTATGCCATGACCCTAGAAACTAATTTGCACAATTCTTTCACTATACAATATATTTATAGTGGTTGTATTATTATCATAGAGTTGCAATCATACCAATCTTGTAAAATGTAAATGACTACAACATTAATTCTATGATATAATAACCAAGGTCTAATCATCATGATTTTATCTTTAATATGGCTTTATAGTTTTAAGTCAGAGTCAAAACTTTTTTACAAAGATCCAACTTTTAAACTACAAAAAGTTATAGAATAAAATCTACTTAGGCCAAAGCTATGACTATTATTCAAAATTATGGCTTTTAGAATACTAAAAGTTAGAAAGGATATTACTCTAGTATAGTTATTCCCCAAGGTCATGACTCTTATCCTCAAAAAAAGGCAAAATAATAATTTTTGTGCTCAAACTAATTACTAATATCACCATATTTTTACTACACTAGCAAAATGATATACAAGAGAAGATAAGACTAAAGTTATTACCTCACACAATACTATGAACACTTGAAATAATATGAATTAGAAAATTTTATATCACAACCATTTCCTAGCATTATGGCCATAAGATATACAAAATATTTTAAGTTCCATAGCTATATCACAATACCATGGCTTATAATAATCAAGAAGTACCAATATCAATGCTAAGACTTTATCATAGCATCATGGTCATATATTACTATGAGAAGCTCTTTACCAAGCCACAACCATTTCCTAGTGTCACATCTCTTTTATTAAAGATAAGAATGAAAATATATGAAACTACAACTACTTTATAGTACTATAACTTTGTGTTATAGATATATTCAATCCATGTCATGGTCATCACCAGTACCATGACTTTGTGTTATAGAAATATTAAAATGCAATTCAGAATTACAATCACTTCTTATAGTCACGACCTAAAGCTTAAGAGATGAAGACTAAAGTAGCAATTTTATTATGAAAGTCTCAGCTTCCTACTTGGAGTAATGATAAATCACTTGAGTATAAAAGTGAAACATAGAGAAATTAAATGGTTAACTTTCTCATTCTTTCTCTTCCTCCATACAACAAGTAAAGTTATGAAAACTATCAAACTCTATGGGTGAATTTCACTCTCTCTAGTAATTTCACAAACAAGCATGGAATGCGAGACTTATTATAGTCCCAAGAGTTGGAGGGCACATATCTAAAATTCTTTATCTCTCAGATAGATTTTAAAATGTGTACCAAAATAACATTTTTCTAGTGTTTGTGTAATTTGAATGTATGTGATGTGAAATAGTTTTTATTTAAGAATGAACATGCTTAATTATTTTATATTATAAATATTAATGGTTGATGATTAGATAGAACCGGAATTAGGATTTTAACTATAAGTAGATTTGTAAAAGATTTTCATGATAGATGATGATCATGAAGTAGGATAATTTGTTATTTCAGTGATAAAGTACCAATGAGATAGCTACAATGGGATCATTATTAGAGAGGGCCCAATAGTTGATAACCAACAATGAGATATCATTTTCATAATAGTCTAACCTTCTTTCTTTAACCAATTATAATAAAAACCAAATTATTTTGACAAATTAGCATGCATAATGAAATTGAAAAACCATATAATTAGAAATCTTACCAAAACCCCTACCTAATGAGTTCAACTAGCATAATAGTTGACTCATTGTTGGTTTATCGAACTACCTACATAATCCATATAAAATCAATATTTAAAAGAAAGTCTATTTTACTACTTATATGACTCATATACTAGTGGGATATTGCATAACCCTAAAAACTAGGTTTCATAAGAAAGTCACATTACATTTTTTGCATTGTCACAATGATTGTGTAATTTGTTTAGTCAACTTTAGTTGACATAACTATCAATAAACAAGATAGTGATATTTTTATTAGTTTGGATACTATTATCTTCTTTCTACACCTATATTTCATTACCTTTCATTTAGTATTTTTTTTCTTTTTATTTTTCAGCTACCAATCTAAAATGCAAAACTCTTGGTCTGAGATAACACCATGAAACCCAAAAAGTGACAAATTTAAAAGAGAAAGACTATGGTAGTAGAAGATGAACATGCATAGCCCAATTTTTCAATATGATAAAGTCTATGTTTTACCAAGTAGTAATTTTTATCTCATACCTAATGGTGACTTAAATTAATTCTATTATCATAATAAAGTAAGTTATAGAGATCTAAGAATTGGAAGTCATTTAGAGATTATATTTTATAGTCCTTATCTAACGTCAAGTTTTTTATTTGAAGATATAATCAACAAATTACTTATTGAAATAAGAAAAGTGAATGAAGTGGAAGAAGAGAGGGTAAGACAACTAGAGATGAGAATTGAAAACACCAACTTAGTCATACTTAAAAAAAGTGATAAATTAGAACTTCCAATTGCTTAAATAAATATGGTTAATTGTCATAAGGAGTTCAAGGAGAAGTTGAAGGAGCTACTATACTTCATAATGTCATGGCCAAAATAACGAAAGATATTTGAGCATTCAATACCAAAGTATCATAATGAAACTATCATTAAGATAGTATTACTTACAGACACAAAATAAAAGAAGAAAGAAGTAAAAGACTACATAGAGAAGTTTGCATGGACTATAAAAATTAATAAATAAAGTGTGCTTTAACAAAGGTCTAACTATAGAGGTTAAATGAAGTATATGCATCACATCTAGATACTAATATACAATCAAGTGAATGCTTGGTGATTAAATGTAGCCCTCTTGATTGGTTGTGTATTTGTTGTGAGAAAAATACTTAAGTCCATTCTCAATTATCAAGAAGTGAATTTTCTAGCTTAATAATTCTCAATTCCTTGATTATATTATTATGTCATGCTGAGAGAGTACCAATAGATGTGTATAGTGATGAATAATACTCGAGGGTGTCTATATGTCATTGTTAGGTGTTAAAAGAGCACTTAAAAAAGATAAAAATGAAAAGAAGATGATTCTCGAATAAAAAGATTCAATTGATATTGGGTAAGAATGACCATCCTTTCTTGAAACCGACATAGAAGCTATGGAATGAAGAAGGATAATACAAGAAGATAAAAAAGCCTACATTAAACATTCTCTAGCTGCACAAGGAGGAATGATAAGTGATATTTTTTTTATGTTTTGAAAAATATGCAGCTAAAAGTCAAAAAGAAAGAAGAGTGCCTAAGGGGCGAGATTCAATCTCTCCATATAGAAATAATGGAGAAATAAGATATAATATGGAAAGTGTATCTCCAAAAGAAAAGATAATATTTATCACAACCCAAAAAAAATACAAAGATAAGATGTACATACTCTTGGAAGAAAGGATGAAATGAGTTGAGACAAGGGTGATGAGTAGTATTGAATCATTTGGGAGGATTAATGAGGTTGTCATAATAGGGTGGAAAAAAAATAGTGGCGATGAGAGATTAAATAATTAGATATGATATTCAATATCAAGATAACTGATTGATTGAGGAATTAAGAAAATATAGTGTAAATGAAAAAATAATATTTTGCAATTAGATCTTTTGAATGCTCACTAAATTCCATTGGAAAAAAAAGAGATGTTGCTAATATTATGACAAAGATATTAGACTGGGCATTAATCAATAAAAGAGATTTGGATAGACCATCCACTTCGATGCTACCATTTGAATATTCCATAATAGATTTTCTCATTAAGGAGAATTCTAAAGGGAAGTCATACTTCCAACTTTTCTTATCTCATGGATATATATTTTTATTTTCATGGATATTATGGTACTATAATTTTATAATGTTGTTGTTTTGATAGATGGTAAGGTATATAATTTTTTATAGAAAAAGAATAATATCTTGGGGATGAGAAAATACTTTTTTTTGTGAGTTTGTTTGATATGTTAAATACTTAATAATACTAGTTAGTAATTATGCATGATATTTTAGCATAAAATAGGCTTTAAATTGAATTATTTTATTAAATTATAGTTTTGATGAATTATGATGAATAAAACAAAATTTTGGTAGTTTTTGTTTGAAAAATGAGAGCTAGTTAATTTTTCAAGGAGAGGAGCAAAAAGTTATGTAAAGTTATAGAATTCTTTGTGGTTTGACTTTGCTACACCTCATTGAGCTTAAAGAGTAGTTTCGGCATCTATTCTTGGCTAAAGCTCCGCACAAATATTTATGATAATCTTCATGTATCATAATTCTACAACTTTCATTTTATAATAATATAATATATAATACCTTGTATAATATTTATGATAATCTCATTGAGCTTCATTGATATACTAATTTTATTGTATAATACATTCTTTTTGGCTGTAAAACTTTTTTTTTGAAGTTGTAGCCACTCTAGCTCAAAATATTTTTTATAATTGTTATATTTATTTTATAAAAGTAACTAAGTATCCCACCGATACTAAAATTCATGACATCCTCTAGTACCATGAGTTTCTTATTATGGAGACACCAAAACAAAGGCAAAAGTCATTGTGCTTCTCTAACACCATGACTTTTAGTTACAAAGAGTTCTAAAGAGCATTTTTTCGAGTCATGTCTATTTCTAATATCACAAATTTTTGTTACAAAGATGAAATGAATAAGACTTGACCATTCGCAAAGCCAAAATTTTATGTTATAGATTCAAAATGCACAATTGATACCATTCTCAATATTATGGTAATATAACACGAGATTGACCAAAGCTAAAGCTAATTCCTAGTGCATGATTTTGTGTTACATATATGAGATGCATAGGCATGAATATTCTCAATGTCATAATAATCTAAAGTAAGAAATAGACCAAATCTAAAGTAAGGAAAATTCTAAGCCAAGAAAAAGAAACAAAATATAAGGGTTTGAGAGCAAAAACATCATCCAAACCTTGAAAAGATCTACAAGAAAAAAGGTGATGTAAGGCATGAGCATAAATCCTAAGGGGTGGAGAATTTTGACACATACCTAGAGATAAATCCAAGTCACATGAACAAAAAGTATGGATTAAAGATTGTATTCCTAAATACTCTTGAGGGCTATCATTCTCAGTACCACAACTTTATATTATAGCATTGAAAAACTAAGCCACAATATTCTTCAAAGTTACAATTTTCTACTTAAAAATAGCACATAGCCATTTGAGTATACAAGTGCAAAACTATTGATTTTTAGAAAAATTCTAGGCCATGGAAAAGAGACAAAAATATAGGATTTTGGGATTACAATTTTATCCATACCTAGGAAATATCCATGAGAGATGCATGTAAGGCACAAACATAAACCCTAAGAAAAAGATATTTGTCTCACACCTAGGAGCAAATCAAGGGTGCACAAATAAGAAATGTTGATTTAGAATTTTATTCTTAGATACTCTTGAAGGCTATTATTAGGAACTTGAAATTTTATGAGATGTATCTCAAATAATTTTATGTGAATTTTTTTCTAATATTATGCTACATCGAGGTCTAGGATTGATATATTTTATTTTGTGTGATAGATAATTAATTAATTGATTTTAATATTTGAAATTTGTTGCGATTTGGTTATTGATAGATTTTGTGTTTTGCATAACTAAAATTAGAATTTTATTATTAGTGAGTTTATACGAGTTGTCGTGCTAGATTATGATTGATAAGCCATGAAGCATACTTGTACATAATTATAGAAAAGAAGTGATAACCCTTCTAATCTTGACTTGCAAGACAACCCTATATATCAAAACTCAACATTGAGATATGTTTAATCATTTGAGTATAACATTTAAGAAGTAGAAAGCATGGATGCTTTTGTAGGCCAACTAATTATGTATATCTTAAAAGAATTGACCTTTAATTGATGTGATTTTTTTATTGGAATATTGTTCTAACGGTTTCACCTTTCATGTGAGAGTCATTTCATTGTGATAGATTGTGATAAGTAAGTTACGAGACACATTGCTGGTGGAGGTAACTCATAAGTTATTGATAATCTTATTAGTTACTTTTTATTGATTGACTCCTACTAATGAGATTTGATGGAAAGTATATGTTAATTATGCAAGTATGATACTTATGAGATCTTAGAATAAAAAAAATATATATATGAAATTTATATTAAAGATAGTTGATAAGTTGGCTAAAATATATGAACTTGTAAATGACTCTCAAGCAAAATGATTTATCATTTTGGTGGTAAAGTACCAAATGGATAATTATGAGAAGATCATCATTTAGGAGAACCCAATAGTTGATAACCAGCTTTTATTTCATTAGGGTACTAAGATTTTATCATAATAATCTAATATTTATTCTTTAACTAAGCATAGTAATAACTAAGCTATTTAGACATACCATCATGTAAAATAAAATGGATCAACCATTAAACCCTGAATATCTTACTAAAAACTCGGGCTTATCCTTTCAACTAGAGTAGTATTTGACTCATTATTAGTTAATAAAAATACATACATAATTTTTGTAAGATAATATCTAGACAAAATCTATTTTACTCCTTTTTTGACTCATATATTTGTGAGAGTAGTTGAATGAGAGACTCTATTCCAATGAGATTTTGGGATATTGCCTAATCATAATAATATGTTTATTCGCTTGATTAAACTAAATTTGATTTTTCCATGGTCCAGAATAAAATTGGATTGGGTTAGCCTTGCTATATTATTATTTTTTTTTTGTAATTTTTTTATTTAACATTTAATTTTGAAGTTTTGATCTAGTAAATTCCATGGTCTATATAGTTTTCTTTGTTTTGTAATATCATGGATATAAAATTTATTTACATAAATAAATAATTAGTTATGAAATATAAAATAAATTTCGAGAAATATTTTTCATGTTTTTATTGAAAAAGTCATCTACAAGGGGATAATCATTAATCGATGCAAACCTTCTCTTGTGCTAGTGGATCAAGTTGGTCCATTTGTTATAAATACTTTGATTTGACTTTTAAGGATAAACTATGTTGGGATATTCCAAATTAAAAATATTTATGTTTTGAGACCCAAATTTTCTTTATGGTTCGGTGTTCCAAAACCATAATTTATGTACTATAGGTGTATTTGAAATTATTAACCTGATTTTACCCATTTCCTTTTCACATCAACATAAATAATAATGCTTAACATAAAAAAAAAAGATTATGGGTCATATACAATATGTATCTCACTTGTGGCCAATAAAAAAAAATAATGCACATCAAATCATTGCTCAATTTGACTCATGATCTTTTATTTTTAATATCTAAAAATATTTTTTTAGTTTCTTATTTTCATATTAAATAAAACATATTAATAATTTTTTTTAATTTTTAATATCAAAAAAAAAATTAATGAATTTATTATTTTATTAAATTGATATCTTTTTTTATTAAAGTTTTATTTATTTTTTATGTTTTAAATTATTCATTGTATATAATTTTTTTTGTGTTTATACAATTTTTTTTATCAAAGTTTTTTATCCATTTTTTGTGTGTATGTGAAGTTTTATTTAATGTTTTACTTATTTATTATCTATTAATTCTCTCTCAATGTGTGCCTTATTTTAAACATTTAATAATATTTATTTATTCTTTTGTGCATACATTTTGCATAGTTATTTATCTTTGGATTATTTTTCTTTATATTTATTTAATTTTGTAGTCTATGCTTAATTAATATTTACTTGATTTTATTATATAATGTTTATGAAATAAATATAATAATATTTTTAAAAATATATTTTTTTAAATAATGAAAAAAATATTATTTAAATCCATTTTAAAAAGTAATTGAAACTATTTTAATCTCACACACACACACACACACACACACACACAATGACTAACAATAGGATAATTCGATTGACTAAGTCGAAAGATTATCTAATCTTGATGGACACAAGTTCAATCTTGAGTAATGCCAAATATATGTCCTATGGTGTCTTTACCAAATACTCTTCCATATTGATGAGATGAGGAACTTACTTGTTTCAATCCCAAGCCTCAAGAGACATATATGAGGGACAGAAGGATAAAAAGTGATGATTTGGGAAGAGATAATATGTGCGTGTGTTTGTGTGCGTGCGCGCACAATGTGAAACAAGCATCATTTTACCTATTTTATAATAAAAAAGTATGATTATTTTATTTATTATAAAAAAATTTGAAAACATTTATCTTTTATTTTGATAAGATAAAAAAAGTAATTTTATAAATCAATTTTAAAATAAAAATCTTAATATTTTTCAAAATGGAATTAAAAATAATGTATTAATATATTCTATTTAATATAAAAATACGATACTAAAAAAAATTAATTTTTGATATTAAAAATAAAAGACCAAAGGTTGGATTGGTATGGATGCAACTCATGACTTTTTTTAAAATAATATGATGCATAATTTTTTTGTGATGATGTGGCGAGAATAGGGATAAATTGGATTAATGATTTTCAATGCTCCAATATATAAACTATAAAAAAATAAGGTTACAAAACTAAAATACCCTTAGGATAAATTTATAAACACGAGGTAAAATTATTAAATAAAGTAAATTCATTTTTTCATATTTTAAGGGGGTGCTATTTGACCACTAAGAATGATGATGCACTAGTGTTATTACTATGTCACTATGATATTTAAATAAAACAAAAGAATTAAAAAAAACTATCCATGACAAAACATGTCATGGAATATACAAATAATAATACCCATGCAAATTAAAATTCATCTCATGATAAACTTCAATCCTCATGTATTATTGTATAGGGACTTTCTATATGACAAACATATGAAATCATAAACATATTAAGCAAGAAGCATCGTGTGCTTGAAGTGCTCAAAGGCTAATGTTCTATTGGAAAATATGTATGTTGCATAAGATTTTTTAGAATCAAGTCACAACCCATTATTGTGCCAATTTTAAAAGGTTTCATTGGATGTCATACATGTTAAGAATGGTGAATACACTTGTTGGTGATATCGCTTTTCCCTCCATACACTTCAACTTAATACATCCTAAAATGAAACACAAAAGATTGAATACTAGTATTCATCTAGAGATTGAATAATAGTGTAATTAGGTGTGCATTTAGAAATGACGTGTGTGTGAGAATATAGTTTTATATATATATATATATATATATATATATAAACACACACACACACACACACATATGTGTGTGTGTGTGCATTATAATTAAGGAATTGAGGTTTAAAACATGCGATTGAACATGTAAATTGTTAAATTAAAGTTTGTGCATGTGTGTTGGCGCATGTGTTGTGGTACAATTATTATTTCTTTATGTCAAACTTGGAATAAATATGAACAAGCAAATATATGTGATATTTTTGGATGTGTGATGCATATGTTTACATGCAATCTCGAATCCTATAAATTTTATTAGTTATAAAAGTTAATACCTTCATCTTGCACGTAAATATCTTCTTTATAAATTGATGCATAACTATCTGAAATAAAAAAGTCATCTCCACCTAGAAAAAATATATAAAAATAAACTAATATTAAAATTTTACAAATATTATGAAATTCTAGGTAAGTAACAAATAAATATTAAATGAAAAAATTTACCATCATGTTTTTTCACTTCACTCCACAACCAACTTTGAGTACATACTAATACTTCTATCATCTTCAGATAAAATCGATTATGATGAGGGCTCACTAATCTCCAACTAGAACTGAATGCAAACTCTGAAGCAATAGTAGATACTAGAATCATTAATATATCTTTTGTAATAGTTTACAAGATAGGATACTTTACCCCATTCAACTTTCACCATAAAAAAAATATCAAACTGAGAATTATCAGGCAAAATATCTTTCTCCAAATAGTGGTCCAATTCAGTTATAAAATTATTAGTTTTATTAGTCTTCATCCTTTTCATAAATAACTGATAATCATTATCGATAGTTTTTGAACTCTCATTTGAAGTTGAAGTGACTATTCCATATATTGTATATTCTATATCAGTCTCTTTATACATTCTAGTATAATATTTCTCCACAAACTCATAACAAAGTCGTTGAATGTTGCTAATTTATTCACCAAAGTCATTTGAATAAATCAAATAAAAGTAAAAGTGAATCAAAGTCATCTTATACCTAGGGTCCAATATTAAAGAATACCCATCAAAAAATGGATCACATTCCAATATGCATCAAATTTTGCAATCATACATATTGTCATTGTATTAATTTACTACATTAAAGGACATGAGTCATTCATTCAATATCATCTTAATTCTGCAAATCACAAAAAAAAATATATTGGCAGTGAGATATCTTGGCTTGGAAAGTAACTCAGTGACATTATAGAACAACTCCAATCTATCACAAACGTCCTTTGTAATCTCTCATTCTGCTTCACTAGGCACAAGCACATAGTGTGACTCAAACAACTTAAGTATAAGAAACAAATTTTTATAATCCAAAGCAATTTTAAATATTAGATAAGTGGAGTTCTACCTTATTGGACAATCCAAACCCAATCTTCTAGTATAAGGAACTTTCATTTGTCGACAAACATCCTCAAACCTTTCTATTCTTTTTTGAGATGCTGTCTAAAAAATTACATTGTCCCTGATATTATCAATGGTATGCCTGATCACATCTAAACTAATCCTAACAAAGGTTCAAGATATGTGCAACACAATGCATATGAAGTAAAGATCCTTCATTTAACAGCAATTAACACTCAATTTTGCTTTTATCTTACTAATTATACTATCAATAGTAGAGAAATTATCCACTATAATAGCAAATAACCTTGAGTCCACATTCCACCCTAGCATAGCATCTATCGACACCTCTATCAGCACATCATTTGTATGAGGGCAATGAACATAAATAAACATGAAAAAACAACAAAATTATCAATTAAGTAAACAATAAATAAAAAAATTTATACTTAATTTAATAACAAACATATTAGTTTGTTATACGTATACCTCATGATTAGACTATGTAATGTCTAATATTTATCAATGGATGAGTCATAACATACATGAAACCCATTTTTTGGTTACTAGAAGTCCACATGTCTGTTGTAATAGCAACTCTACTATCATTGTTCTCGATAAACTTCATGATTTTATCTCTCTCTTCCCCATAAATGTTCAAGATATAGTTCTTCATAGTATTACGGCAAGGACACTTAAAAAGAGATTGAATGGTAGTTATGAAATCTTTAAATCCTCTATGCTCCACCATCGAAATGAGATAGTCATGGAGAATGATCATCTTGGCTAATTTCTCTATTCCTTGTTTTTCATTAAATACACCAGAATTTTCATTTCCTTTTGAATCAGTTTTAAAAATCATCTGCCTTATATCACCCCTAGCTACTTTTCTATTAGGACACCTATCAAAATATTGTTTCAAATATGACGTACCATAGGATGATTTACCCACACAAAGCTTTTTACAATAATTGTATTGGGCCCTTCTCTTTATTATTAACAACCAGATGAGTAAAGTGTTTCCACATAGGACTCCTGAAAGTCTTACCATCTTTTCCTTGTTTGGATTCACAATCAATTGGTGCTCGTTAAGTAGAGAGTCCACCTGAGTTTCCTCTAATTGGAGCTGATTCTTATGTGTTGGCTCCACTACTGATGCAAGTGCTAGATTGTGAATGTGTCATATTTTATGCAATAAAAAACTACAATCAAACATAACTTAGATGCCCTACACATTTGATATATTAGACCACACACGGCAGCACGACCAATCAAGTAATTATCCACGATTCACTATTCTGATTCATTATTCACTATTCACTATTCTGATTTACTATTCACTATTGGATCTGAAACTTTTTTTTCAAGATGGGACCCACGTGCCCTCCTTTGTCTCTTTTGGTCCATTTCATCCCCAAAACATACCATTTTATCTTGGTTTCAATTCCATTTATCTTAAATGGATATTCTTTAAATATTTGAAAATTTTGAGATTTTTCTAAAATCCTATTGTTAGGTTTCACTCTATCCAGGTAGACTAGTGTTCATTTCTAACTTTACTAATTAGGAATTTTTAAAAATTAGTCAATTAAATATTTGAATTAGTAATGTGTGATCATATCATATTATATAGTGTTATTACAAATTACAATTAATTTATATTATATATATAAAAAAACAATACCTATATTGATAATTATAAATTTTCACTCACATAATTTATATGGACTATATAATATATGTGTGTTTGTATCAGGTAGAATCAGGTCGGATATAATTGGATCAAATTGAATATCCACACATTTGGGTTAGATCAGATACGGCTTTCAGATTGGATATGCCTAAATTCATATTCAATTCATATCCATTCAAAAAAAAAATCAAAATTTATCCATATCCATATCTATTATCCAATCAACGGCTTTTTCTACTGTTTGACTGGATCGGATCGGGTCAGAAATATATGGATACGGATACATTTGTCATCTCTAGGTAACACCCAAAAGAATTATTTGAAAACACAACTTAAAAATTTTTTTAGGTGTTATATTTAAAAGATGAGTTTTATTTTAAAAATAAAACTCATCCTTTAATATTTCAAAAAAAAGGCACCGAACTATACATAAATTAAAATTCAAGGTATTCAAATACATTAATCATAAACCTCTCCCCCCACCTTTTTCCTTTCCCCTCTCTCCTTTCCCTCGCCCTCGTCTTCACCCTTGCCTAAAAAAAAGATATCAAACTATAAATAAATTAAAATTCAGAGCTTGAAAAAATGGGTTGGGTCGGCCCATTTTTTCAAGCCCAACCATGTTCGTATACCATGCCAGGCATGGCACGGTTCACTGGAGAGCATGGCCAACACGGCCCACAGCCCAAAATCTACTCAGGTTTGGGCTAGTTCGATTCGTTCTAGGTTAAGATAAAATTAGGATTATGTAGCCATGTCGCCTTTGCCCATTGGGCGCCGTCCCTCGTCGGGCGTCATTGTGTCGGCCATAGTGTGTCACTCGGAGTGTCGTCGCCCATGTTGTGCCCACGTGCCAAACACACGGATCATGCTTGGCATGATAAACATGAATTGTGTCAAGGATCCGCCCGGCATGGGCCCGAGCATGTTATAGTATCGTGTAATGCCAGGCCATGCATACATAGACCGTGTCAAGCTTTGAGATGGGCCTAGGCTGTCTAGCTTATTTGACACTTCTAGAACTTAGAGGGCTCGATGAGCTCCAAAGAGCTCATCGATGGAGCTCAAACGAGGTGGAGGAGCTCCACCGAGCTCATGCAATACTCGCTGGAACTCTACACACAAGCTCGAGGAGCTCCATTAAGCTCGTTAAGCTCATTGGGCTCATGCAAAGTTATAGTGAGCTCATTGAGCCTGTGTAGAGTTTCGGTGAGCTCGATGAACTCATCGAGCTCTGCATAGAAAAGCTTTGGACAAGCTCGTGTAGAGTTTCAGTGAGCTCGATGAGTTCATCGAGCTCATCCAACTCGCTAGAGCTTGTTTGAGCTCCATTGATGAGCTCCTTGGAGCTCATCACTAGAACTCTGCACGAGCTCAACAACTCATTGGAGCTTGTTTGAGCTCCATCGAGCTCCTCGATTAGCTCATTAAGCTTAACGAGCTTGCATTAAATTGCTAAACTTGATTAGTTTAAGGATAAGTATTATATTATTTTTTTTTTAAATAAATGGATTTTTGTATTATTATAAATAAGTATACCAAAAAATAATTACTTAAGAGTTTGGTGCATCATTTTTAAAATATTAAAACTTGGGTTCACTTTTTTTAATGTGTTTTATAGATGACGCACCAAAACATTATTCTCATTTATATTTAACCATTAAGTCAATATCAAGGATAATGATTGATCTTAAACATAATTGTGTGAGGTAGTTTTTATAATTTATAATGTTTGAATAAATTTTTTCTCATCTTTTTTTAAAGTTTTTTTGTCCCCTACCATCTTCTCTCTTCTCATATATGAGCTTCAAAGTCTCAAGTCATAACATGTAAGGCACTCATCTCAACCACATGATATGTGATCTAGTAAGTATCCTAAAACGTATATTCAGCATCCTTATGGATCAAACTCATGTCCTTATAATTAGTACTTTCATCCTCTTTTTTCGATCGAACTCCATGATATTGTATTTTAAATATAGTCTTTAAACTAATAAATTCATTCTTGCAATGACTCTTTGGTAATATGTAAGAATGAATTTATGATTCATCCATGTGCTCAATCAAAAAAATATCGATAATTATAGTGATGCTTTTGTATCAACAAATAGTTACAAGACAACAAGGTTATTAGTCATTTTATTCTAACATATTTTTTGGAAATTTTAACTTTGCTTAGTGTTTAGATTCATTATCTTTAACTTAGTTGAGATGGGATTGAATGTTTGAAGCACCTTCATGGTAGCAAGATAATTACAATCCAGCCATTAATATGCTACCACATCAAACATTTGCAATATATTATCAGTTATTTTTTGTCATTTGGTGTTATGTTTTGTACAAAACCTACTATTGTTTTTTTAATGAATGTAGCATTATGCATGACAATTCGATCTAAACACTTAAGTCACACTATGAAAAATACAGTAGCATTATTCTGCAATTATGACAACCTATTTTTCACCAATCACCATCTTCAACTATTGTGAAGATCTTAATCAGTCCTCATAAATTTTAGCTATAAATAGGTTATATGCTAATGAAAACAATCCATTAATGAACATGGCTTTGTTATATAGTTCATTTTTGCTATATAGTTCATTTTTGTTATATAGTTCATTAAATGACAACTCAATTGAAATCCTTGAATAAATACTATCAATTGAAATCGTCATAAATTATTGAATATGCTCATCTAAACATCTAAATTCAACAATTGTCCCAAGTCTAGTCTTGACTAGATGATCATACAACCATAACATTTTGTGCAAGAATCATTGAAAACCTTAAATTTTTTGTATCTGACTTCTTTTTCACAATCCATCCTTGGAAGTAGCTTTAATTACATTGCATACTCCCAGCAAAGTTCTTACATAGCCATGTAGAAAAATAATGAGTCGATATGATCACGAAAATGAGAAGATGACTAGCTCTTTTTATTCAAATTAATGACTCATCAAATCATAAATTATCAAATGAATGGTTGTGTATATCATGAAAAATATGTACTTGATCTTTAGTAATCTTTCAAGGATATTCATTAACATGATATATCATAATCATATATCGTGGATGATTCATTTTGAACTTATGTCTAAAATATTTTGTAATCGACATCGAATATAATGCATCATGAAATTCATTAGCTTATTCATATAATATAATCATATTGTTAATTTATCCGGAATTTTAACCATAACATTATATCATTGTCTTAAATTTAATTGGCTATAATACCCATATAATTCATTGTCACCATAATAATTTACAAACTTTCAAGGTTTGAATTATCCATATAATGTAGTCATTTGAATAATTCATCTTGAACATATACCATAACATAATATCCTTGTCTTAAATTGAATTGGCTATAATACCCAACATAGGATTTAACACACCTTTGTAGAAACTCATATGATTGCATTGTCACCTCTTCATACCCAACTAAACTAGGATGTATTGTGTTTGGAACTATCATGATCTCTTTGCATCTATATTACAACAAAGTTTATATTATGAAATGTGGTACAATGTTACATGATTAAATTGCATATTATATTTCATTTATTTATTAAAACAAAAATAAAATAAAGGTATCTACTTTCCCTAATATTCACGTGCAAACTAATCACTAAAATCAAACATGTTCATCCATCCTTAATGGATGGAGTGCTACTAGGTTAAATTGGAGAGGTTAAGCAAATATTGTTCACTTGTGATGAATGAGCTTTTATTGGAATGAGTGGTATTTTTTTTTTTGTTACCAAGTGGGACCATCAGCCCAATTAGGTATTGGGCCAATCACTCATACCTCAAGGAAAAGTGTGGCAACTCCGTCCCAATGGAAAAGGGTAGGTAGTGGGAATCAAACCTGCATTCTAATGATTACACATTCCTCATCGATCCCACCAATCTAACTACCATGGCATTGATATTGGAGTAGTTGGTGATTTTTGAATAATAATAAACCATTTATTTTCCATCATATATCACATAATAGCATTATTTGGAGAAGCCTATAATTTTTTTTATTGGACCTTAAGCATGGTTCCTATAGGCCCTAGGTATGATTCGAACTAAGAATATTTTAGTATGTCCCACATAACACTTCACAAGACTTAGCTTCAAAAGTAATATGCAATCAAGCTAGCTTCCCAATACTTAAAATCATTGATTCTACAAAAATAAAATTTATGTTCATTGTCAGTCACAAAGTTAAGATGATTACTCATATAAACCCTATTGGTGGAACACATCAAGTCCAACATAGTGCAATATTTTTTCATGGATTAATACTTATCTTTTTTATGTAATCAAACTTTTAAACTAGTAAAACAAATTAAACAAGTATACTATTTACCTTACATAAAATTTGTTTTCATTTGTTCCCATTTATCAACACAACAACATTTATTCATAATTCATAGTAAATATTCTTATTCCATATTATGTAATTTACATAAACAATTCCATAAACTTTTTTCATGAATTGTATAATAATAAATTATATTTACTCACAAAACCACTAACTCGAAATACAAGTTTCTTAAAAAAAGTGAATTAGATAGATTGCCAAGTGAAATTCAGATTAGATTGTTGGGGGTAAGATTTTAGTGGCCAACTGTCCTACTTTCAATCCAAATGTTATTCATCATAATTTCTAAATTTTTAATATAATAATTATGATAAAATATGTATGAATATGTACATATTTTACCCATATATAATGAAGATGAAGATGAAGTCTACCAAACTTTGTTA
This sequence comes from Sapria himalayana, assembly GCA_029783825.1. Classification (NCBI taxonomy): domain Eukaryota; kingdom Viridiplantae; phylum Streptophyta; class Magnoliopsida; order Malpighiales; family Rafflesiaceae; genus Sapria; species Sapria himalayana. Next base: position 298,489 of record JAREIK010017666.1, read on the forward strand.
AAATTTTGTTTAAGATGTTCAACATTTTGAATTTGTTACTAATACAAATATTTTGATTTGTAATGTTTTATTAACTTTAGACTCTGGTTTATATTCCTAAATTTATGAATCATAAAGTTATAACTAGTGTCATAAGTTAGCAAAATATATCCTAGTGTTACATGTTCAAATCCGATATCCATGAAAAATATCTGAAATCTGATATCCATGAAAAATATCTAAAATCCGATTGATAGGATATGAATTTATATTTTTTTATTCGTAATATATGGATATAGATATATTATTTTTAGGTAGAATTATGTTATGAGGTATTTCCTCAGAAATTTTTTAGATTTAGAAATTAAAATTTTGATATTTTTAAAAAAGTCATAAAACTAAAAATAAATTAAAAATAAGTACACCCAAATTCCTAAGTCCTAAATTAGCCTCTCACTCGCCAACATCCTCGCCCACGCCCTTGCCCCTTCCTCTCACCCTCGCCCGTCTGCTCTCACCTCTCGCCCCTCTCTCTCCACCCCACTTCCCCAGCCCGTCTTCATGAGCTCTTTCATGGAGCTCGACGAAACTCCATGATCTCCGTGAGGGAGCTCGTTGAGTTCGATCGTGGAGCTCACTAAAACTCAACGAGCTCTCTCGTGGAGTTCCATAGAGCTCCACGATTGAGCTCATTGGAGCTCGACGAGCTCCATGACGGAGCTCACTGGAGCTTCATCGATAGAGCTCGTCGAGCTCAAGTAAGCTCCAATTTGAGTTGTTGGAGCTCGACGGAGCTCCACGAAGGAGCTCGAGTGAGCTCCAAGATCGAGCTCTTTCGTCGAGTTCGTGGAGTTCCATGGAGCACCATGTGGAGCTCGATGAGCTCCTCATGGAGCTTTACGGAACTTCTCTGTGGAGCTCGACGGAGCTCCACGATCGAGCTCATGGAGACTGGTGGGGAGAGAGGGATGGGGAGAAAGGGGTAATAGGTGAGGACAGACATGCGAGGGTGTTGGCGATGAGCAAGGGCGTGGGCGAGAGGGGCGAGGGGTGAGGGCGTGTGTGAGGGCAAGGGGCGAGGGGCGATGGGCTAGAGCGTGGACGAGGGCATGAGGGAGGGGCTAGGCGCAAGGGAGAGTGTAGTTTAGGAATTACGAATTTGGATGCACTTATTTTTAATTTATTTTTAGTTTTGTTGATTTTTTAAAAATATAAAAATTTTAGTTTCTAAATCTAATAAATTTATGGGGAAACACCCCAAAACATAATTACCACTTATTTAGTATCTGATATGAATTTTCAAAATCAGATCATAGGCATCCCTAGTTGCCTAGGTCGCATGTTGTAGAGGAGTCGGGAGCCTTCCCCATGCGGGCATGTCATTTGGCGGCATTGTGTGGCCTAACTTTTCAGAGTTTAACTCTAGACAATACTAATAAGAAGCCGCAGTTCGATAAACGCTCTTGTGCGTCTTTATGCTGCCTTTTCCGAGTGATTGAGGAGATTATGAATTAATGGCGCGCGATTATGTCTTCCGAGTTAACGCAGTGTCTGCCTGGAGGAGTCTTTATTTTTCGACGAGCAACACGAGAACTATTCATCAATTATCATCACTGAAGAAGGTGATGCTTGATCATGCATATGTTTCGTTAATGCTTTCCGTTATTTGTTAAGGCCATGCAGGTGCTTGGTTTTTAAATAGCATAATACCTTTCCCTTTACATCTTATGATTTCTTTGACAAGTCGATGTTAGGTTATCCGGGACTGAGTAGACGCTTCCAAAAACTGATAAAGTAGCTTATGGGTGCAGTTGGGTTCAGAAGTATCAACTGGATTAAAAAATACTATATTTTAGACTTGACATCATGTTCAGAAATATACATGATGGATATTAGTTGAAATGTATTTTGTCATTGCAAGAGAGACCTGCCATTGGACGCAAATTTTGAATTGAAGTGTCAAACTTGTGATGGATAAGTGACTTCGTTAGAGCATTTTCTAACTAATATTTGATATAAATGCATGAAACATTGAAACATGCGAAGTGATTGATTTTTCATTCATTTACTTGAATATATTTATAAAATATTACATTTAGCCAACTATAGAAAATATTAGAGTACAAATAAATGATTTACATATAACAAAGTGAGAAAAATCTAGAGATGATTTACTTTAATGTACAATTGTCAAGTGAATTTGAATTCTTAAACTTCTCCTTTGATTTTCTTACTTGATATTTCTTAACTGGCAGGCTTGTATTGATTTGTTGCCCTGTAGTCTGGCAGTCTCAATTGAATGTGTACAGTTATAATATCATAAAATTTTAATTTTATATTTATGTAAAATAAAAATAAAAATGACTCAAATGAAAAAAATAATTTATAAGCATAATATTAATATGATACTTAATATAATTTGAAGTATAACTAACAAAAATCCATAAACAAACAAAATATCTTATCGTATCAAGAAAAATAATTAAAATAACATGAGTATCGAGTCATCATCATTAATTCATGTTTGCAGTATGATATTATGATTGTAGATATATGTCATCATTTTCATGTATATGTTTGAAGGTATTATTAGTGGTGATTTTGATATCTCATGAAATATCATTTGTCAATAATTATTTTGTTTTATCCTGATTGCCTAACTAAAAATCTTTTCAAATTTTAATGCTTGTAAGTATTTCTGTGATATTTAGTTATAATCTTGATTTTTTATTTGAAATACGATTGATTGTCACATAAAAAGTAGATTCTAATACTATATTATACATTAGATTGGTCAAATTATTTGTCATATTAGATAGTATAAGATATATGAATTTATATGATTTTTATTAATTTAAAATATTTAAATTGTTATTATTATCATGTGAAAGTATGAAATAGTAATCAATCTGTGTTTAAGTATCGAGATTACTTGTTTCTATTTGTTGAACCATCTTTTTATTTGCTCATAGTTAATTGAATGAAAAAATTATCATTTCAGAATATAGTGGCTATGTACTCAAAGTTTCACTATAATTATTATATTTAGTATCATAATATGTAAATATATTTTTATTTTTTGGTGAATAAAATTTCAAGTTCGTCTGCTTGGTTCATGTAAGTGGATATGTATTAATATATTTTCTAATCATTCCACATTAACTTTAAAATCTATATAGGCATTCAAGCAATATAAAGTTAGAATAGATGATTAATATTATAAATACTTTATTTTTATATCAATAATCATAATACTAAATGTATGTTGTTTTCTATCCTTACTAATTAAGTTACTAATATTTTGTATGCATCCTATTTCATTGCAACCTTAGGATGCCTAATGCTAGTTAATTCTCTTTATGACCAGCAACAACATTTGATAAGTGATTGTGTTGAAAATAATTGCAGCTTCACGTGTCCACATCATGTGGTGACATGCTCAATATTGTGTTTGAAAAAAAAAATTGAATAATGTGAAGTAAAGTAATTTAAGAGAATAATTTATTTAAATTATGGAGGAAAAATAAATTTGGCTAGGCTCTGCCCGACATGTTGATTTGACAACCCAAGTTTCCATTTGAGTAATGTTTAAGTAATTGTAAATTATGCAATTTGAATGTTAATCATGCAACTTGAATGCAATTGTAAGTTATGATGTGTGTTTTTGAGGGCTATTCTACTTTGTGTATTAACATAACACATAAATCTCAGGTTATTTCTGCTACATCTCAAAACAATTTACTAACCTTGACCAAAAGAAGATTTGGAGTGCATCAAAATGATGCTTTCTCTTCCACTTCTGGAAGAAAAACTGTGAATGCGAGTACTTCAAGTGGCAGAGTAATGCTTATAGATGGAACAGCAATCATTTATCGAGCATATTACAAGCTTTTAGGTTTTCCCCATTATCTGGTTTTAGCTCCGTGTGTTGGTAATTGATGTTTCTCTGGGTTGTACGAGAAATCTCAAAATTCAGCTTTAATTGGTGATATAATTGAAATCTTGCTATTTTTTTAAAAACTGTTTTTTTTTTAATTATATCAATTCAACTCAAAAGTTTAATTTCATCTTTGGTATAATTGTTTTCTAACTTAAAAGGTTAGGAGAAATCCATGAAAACTGGATTTGAAGAAACCCACATAAAAAAATGGTGAATCAAACTTATGGTTATGTTTTTTTTTGTTTATTTAAAACCCATGAAAACTAAAGTTGGTCTGTCTGATAAAATGTTTGTGAAATTTTAGATACCTATTATCTGTGTATGTGAAAACACTTATATTCATTTAAACATTGATGTTGCAAATATTCCTTTATTTTCCAGATGTTCAATCTTTAATTTCCAGATGCTCCATCTTTATTTTCCAGATGCTCAATCTTTATTTTCTAGTGTTTCATCTTTATTTTCCAGATGTTCTATTTTGATTATGTATTTAATGAAAATTTGCTCTTTTTAAATTTTTATCTTGGTAAGAAATGATATGCTTCAAAAAGTAATTGTTTGGTTGTGTTTACCAATGGATAAGATTGAGAGAAGTTAACGTGAGCTTAATCATGTCAAACGTAGGCTTGGCCTATCAAATAAAGAAGTTGTGCCTAGGACAATTTTTATAGTTTATCCACATATAAACTTGATGGAAGTCGTACCTAATGCATAGAAGTGTCAAACGAGCTAGGCTTGGCTGTCGTGACTCATTTTTTTATGGCCTAACTGGGCTATAGTATGTGTCGTGTCTGGCATATTATGGTTCCTTGGAGGGCAGACCTTCCGAAATCCGCTCGGGTTCAGGTTGATTTGGGTTGGGTTGGTCATTTATTTTAGAAAATTAGGGTTTCAGTGACGTGTTGTCATGTCAACTTTTCTTGTTGGGTGTGCTGAGCCCATCACCCGTCAGGTGTCGCCGCATCATTCCTCCATTTGGTGTGTGGTCACCTGTGCCATGTTTCTAGCACTAATATCGTGCATGGCACTGCACGTGGGCTGAATTTCCTCAGCACGACATGACATGATTCGTGCCGAGGGTGTGCCTAGAGGTGTCAAATATTTCGGGCTGGGCTGAGCAAGCCCAATTTTAGGCCTCCCAATCGATCTACCATGCCGGGCCAAACATGATTTCTTCAAGCCAAGTCTAGCTAGTTAAGACATGGTGTTGGGTCAGGCTCGTACGGGCCAATTCTAATCGTACTGGCTGGTTTTTAAAATTTAATAATTTTTTTATAAAATTATGTTATTTTTTTATGTAATAATTAATTAGCTTATGTTTAAAAATTTTTTAAATTGTACATTGTGTATTTTTAATACTTTTAAAGTTTTTTTTAATGGTATTTGTTTTAAATTTTTAGTAATTAGAATTATAATTTAGATATGAATTAATAAAATATTAAAACTTACATATGAATAAAATTTAAAATCGAATACAAAATGAAAATAAAAAAAATAAATATTCAAGATTTAACTTTCAAGCATCATTCATAATCAAAAATTAAATAAAAATAGCAAGTCTAAAATACAGGTGTCAACAGGGCTGGCCTGGCCTGGCACGAGGCACGGCACGGTTCAGCTGTGCCTGGGCCGGCCCAGCACGGAAAAATTCCGTGTCCGGGTTAGCTGCGTGCCGTGCCGTGCCCGGCCTGAGCCGTGCCGTGCCTGACCCGTCACGGTTCGGCACGCGGCACGGCACCCCGGCACGGGTTAGTCCCGTGCCGGGTGTCCCGTGAGCTCGACCCCAGGAAGCCCCTCCCGCAAAAAAGACCGTGGGTCGGGTCTGATTTGACCTGACCCGCGGTCTTCCCGTATCCCGAACCGCTTGGACAGGCAAGCCCGAGCGGGCCAGGCAAGGCACGGCACGACCTGCTGTGCCTATGGGCTGTGTCAGGCTTGGCAATTTTTAAACCGTGCCGGGCCTGGCACGGCACGGTAGCACGAACGTGCCCTAAAAAAAACGGGTCTGCTCGTGCCGGCCCGGCCCGTTTGACACCTCTAGTCTAAAACACAAATGACAAAGCCAAATCAAATCAAATATAATTTAAATAAAATTTTGAGTGTATCAAAATCAAAAATCAAAAATCAAAATTAGACATAAGCATTATATAAGTATCACAATACAAAAAATTGTCAACCATCAGGCGTCAAGTAGAAACGTCATCAATTGTCTATCATCATATCATTATCATTATTAATATCAAAATCACTATCATATGAATTATTATTAGTAATTAATTTATTCGCTTTTGCTGTAGTCACCGTATAATCCTGAATGTCCAAGCTCGAATCCTTTCAATTCTTCATGCATGCTAAAGTTTCAATATTATCTGGACTTAATCTCAATCTCCGAAATCACATTCAATACAACAAAAAAAAGATTTTGATGCTACGCTTGATACCGTAGGAGTTAATAAATTTCGTGCCATCTTAGATAGCATGAGAAAGATGAACTCATATAATTTTATTATTGTAATATAATAAGATTTTTAGTATATGAATGTAATTAAATTGCACAGTAAGGGATATCTAAGCACTGAGATAGCTCGCTCCTATTCGATAGTCCACCTCATTTTTTTCTCACTAATCGAATGAAAAAATTATCATACTTAGTATCGTAATATATAAAAAATTTAGTCAACTTCTCATGAATGAACATTTCAGGTGGATTTTTCAGGTTCATGCACGAGGAAATATAAGTCAAAATGTTATCTATTCTTTTCATCTTAATCCTAGGGTTCATGCAGGTAGTTAGACAATAAAGAGACGAAATGATAGATCAGTATTTTAAGTATTTGATTTTTATCTCTACAACCTAATGTCTAAGTGTCTGGTCAACTCATACTTCCTAAATATTCTATTAATATTGCATATGTACTTGAGTGTAATACAAGTTGTGGGAGTATAAATCAGGGAATACTTATTTATCGTGTCATAAAAGATATCCATGAATTTCATAAATGAAATTATTGTAGTCAAGTCAGTATTATAAATAATAAATTCGTCACTCTTACTATTGGCGTAGCTGGATATTACGTGTTCGTATCTATGAGTCTGGTTTGCGGCGCGATGCCTTGACGGAATTTTCGGAACTTTCGAGGGCTCGGGGCCATTCTTGGCTCATGCTGAGTAATCGTGCCCACGGGCCTCGGTATCGGGAAGTGCTAGGCTTGGCATAGGCATGAGCACGGGTCATTCCTATGCCGTGCTTCTGGCTGGGTATGGCTGGTCCGGCCTGTTTGTCACCTCTAGGTGTGCCTGGCCTTGGCTTGGGCATTTTACTGTAGCGTGTTGTGCTAGGCTTTGGGTTGGGTTTGACTTGCTCAACCCAATTGACACCTATACTAATGCATAAAGTTTTAATTTTAGCATGATATTTGAGAGAAGTTAATATTTTGATAATTTTATATTTGAGAGTCAAAGAGACTATGTTTGATGAGTATTAGACTTGAGGCATACCACTATTTGACGAAGAAATTTATTATCATACCAAAATATGATTTTTAATATATAAATATATAATAAAAGAACTTTTTAAATGATTAGTCATCTCAATACTATTCACATATAAACATAATATCTTCCAAAATTTTTTGCTACAAAGAAATAAAGAAAAGTGACTAGAGTACAATTGCTTTATTAATATGATCACACCGGTGCAAAAGACTCCTACTTAGTGTGGAGTCTGAAAAAATAAGATTTTGATATTTTTATATTTGAAAATTAGAGAATTTGTATCTGATGAGTTTTGAATTTAAGACCAACCACTTTTGGCGAAGACATTTTTCATTGTATTATTTACAACTTTCTATAAACACTCCATTAAATATTACTAATAAAGTAAAGGAAAACAAGAAAAAAGTATTATCTTTTCATGATCTTTTTTTCAAGTTAGTGTTTAGATATCGATTACACCAAGCTTTTTTATGAAAAAAAGGAGACATTCTACTATTTTTAAATGAGAGCAATACTTTCTCTAAGAGTACTACAATATATTTTTAATATTTTAATTTTATTTATTTTGTTATTTTTTTATTATTTGCAAGTATCTTACATGTGGAATGCCTCAAATTATAATATATACATAACACACACACACACACATATTGTGATTGTACTTTCAAAATAGTTTTTTCATTTTTAAATTTTTTTTTGTTTTTCTTACATTTTCTTGTTTCTATCTTCTCAACCTTTTTGAACCATCGAATAAATACTATCTAGGGTTGTAATTCTAATTGGTTCTCAATATGGCATTAAAGGTTCCTTTTTGCATGTGAGTGGTGGCATTGGGTTGCATGAGTGATGGTGCACCTTCTACTAGTGTCCGTGAGAGTATGTGCTTGTGTTTGGTGGTGATAATGGCAATGCCACCATACTGTTGAGGCATAAGTCAGTTGTTTTTCAGAAATTATTGGTGTGGTGTGGCCTTCACACATATGATGACATAATTTTGGTGATCTAGAACTCAATTGTGGCACATTATGGTGGTCTTTATAGTGATTGGCACAACGCCAACATAGGTCCAATGTAACAAGTGCAGTAAGTGTCTATGTGATTAAAATTGCATAAAATTTTTGTTTTCTAGAGTTTGGTGTAGAATCGTGATGGTTTGTTATTATTTTGAAGATTTGTCATATTGTAGGACTTTTATAAATAAAAAAGAAAAAATGCTAGAATTAATGTGGAATCACTTGTCAGTAAGGATTTGAATTCTGATCCAATATTATGTGGCTCACCAATTGGAGAGCCCACCTTTGTTCGAGATTTGTTATATGATGTCCAATACATTTGGCTTTTCCGATATCTATAAGATGATTTATGACTTGATTGTATTGATGTACTTTTCTAGAATATTCTACCTATATGATAATACTATTTGTTTATTGACTTTCATATTGATTGATCAGAATGAAATAACGTATTATGTGACTTGTATATATTTATGGGAGAGAATCGCTAGATTGATAAATGTGTTGACAAATCAAGCTTCATCGAGAAGGTTTGACTATCACATTTGAAATGTTCTTTTTATGCATGTGCTACTCAAGTGGTATATTATTTTGTAAATATTATTTTTTGATGAGAAGACATATCCGGTACACTTAAAGAATTATTAGATGGCAACTTAGATATACACAACTATACCTAATTCATGCATAGTTGATATGATTAATTATAACATTATGATGTATTTATCACTTAGTGATAGTGAGAGAGTTGAGAGGGCTGACATAGGTACCTTGAGAGGAAAAAATCAATGATATATTTTTAGAGGTGGAAAATGGGCCGGTCATCTTGAGAAATGCCTAAAATCACTATACCCATGCATGGAATAGGTGAGGGTCTGCATGGGTAATGAGTTGGGTCCTGTTGGGTTGAGGGTCAGGCTCATGTGCTGCAAAATCAGGCGGCTCAACAATGATTGGCGAAATCAGCCTCATGGGCTGAAAACAATCTTCAAAAAGCCTGAATGAAACAATACTAGCCTAGATTGAATCAAGTTATTCTGGAACTAGACTAGGTCTAGCTGACTTGGTCTGATCTCATACTAGCTTTGGATCTTGCCATGTTGGGTTAGGCACAACCCATGTCATGTGCTCGAGCCTTGAAGCATGTTAATTAGCATGTGGTTGACTTGGATCACCATAACTTGAGTTGCTTGTGGGCCATTGGGCCATGTTAGCTCACCCTAATTTTTAGGCATGCTGTTCCAACCTAATTCATTTGTCACCTTTAGACATGTTTAGATGTTCTATATGAGATTGGGATATACTTATGAGAGGTACCAAATATTATGTTTTGAGCTAAGATGAATTTTTTGAGGTTCAAAGGTTATACAATAAATTATTGAACCCACTCAGACTAGATGCTCTGTGACTACATCAATTGGTTTTGTTATATTAATAGAAGCTATGCATTGACTTTGACAAGTTTCCTAATTTATTGATTGGTATTAGTCATGATAATATAAGAAGTTTTAGACTTTTTCATAGTTATTAAATACGCGCCTAAAGCTTATGCTCCATCTGGCTAAGGAAAAAGCACCTTGCCTTGCCTCTCTTTGCCTCGGGCTTTCCACCCAAAAAACATATTATTCTCAAAAATTTCAATGCAAATCATTTTATTCTCAACCCATTGTTTTTTCTTACTTTCGAAAATTATAGATAATATGTTTTATGTTTTAAAATTATAGATATTAAATTGTTAAAATTTTATTATTTTATTTTATAACTTTAAATGCTTATGAAAGTGATAAATACTAATAATATTTGATTTTTATATATAATATCATTTACTTGATTATATTTTATTAATAAATAAAAATTATAAATAATATTTAGTACACACACACACAAAAGGTAGAGTATGCTAAAAAAATTTGTGCCTTAATTGTGTCATGTGTCTCAAGATAATAAAAGATTTTTGTATTTCATTGTGCATTGTACCTCAAATAACTATGAATTTTACAAAGAAGGTAAGATAGTATGAATATTCATGTCATGCGTATTGACTAGATGTAATAGTTGTATTGTTTCATGATAATTTTGAGAAAGGAATGTTTATACAATAATCATTAGGATTCATGAAGCAGTCTTTTATTAGGATAATGTTTAATAAATTTTTTATGCAATTGCTATTCCTTAAGAGATACGTGCCATGCTAGCCTTATTTTTTCAATGTGAATTAGGAGGTCAATATTTGTTTGTATTATATATTGATAATATTTTAATTATATGAGATAATAAGTTAATTATATCTTAACTTAGATTATTATTATATACATAATTTCATATTAAGGATTTGAGATTACGTATTTTATGTGTTGAGGTCAGATACTTAGGAGACTATTTTTCTTTCTTAGAGAAGGTATAGTTTAAATATTTTGTTTGATCTTGAAATGTCAAAATATATGTCTTTTGATTCACAACTTGTTCCAAATATAAATTTGTTTACTGGTGTTGAGTTTACAGTTAATTTCACTAGGTATAAGAAGATCAAAGAAAAATTAAACTATTTGATTGTGATCAAATTAGATCAGATATATATGCTGTTAATATAATTAATTATTTATTAGATTTTTATAGATTGATTCATATGAATGTAGTTCATCAAAACTATCACTATTAGATACATGAAAAGATGACCGTAGGATGCGAGATCTCATTCAAAGATCAGAAGCATAATAAAGTAGAAACATTTTTAAATTCTAATTAAGCTCTAATTGATTACTTAGAAGAGATTCATCATAATTTTATTTTTTTTTAAAAAATAAGAGGTAAATAATTATTTTTAGGTTTATTGTAGAAACAAAGTACATAATTATGATGTTTGTTATTTGTGAGCTTTAGTGGTTTAATTATTTATTGGAGGAGCTTCACTTATTAGTTTAAATGTTGATGATGTTTTATTGTGATAGTAAAATAGGTTGACACATTTTTGTCAATTTAGTATTCTATAAGTGGATGAAACATATTAAAATTGATTACTAGTTAAAATGGGAAATGATCCAAGAGATTCAATAGCAATTGATTGGGTACCTATAGGTAAATATATTTTATACATTTTCAAGAATACACTCATAGGATCACATGGTACCCTCTTAACTTTTAAGATAGTTGTTTGTGACATGTATGTCTTAGCTTGAAGAGTGGTGTTGCAATTTGATTTTATTTTTTGTGATATTTTTCCTTTTTTATTTTAATTATCTGAAAGTACTTGATATGTGACATGTCCCAAACTATATATACTATGATTATACTTTCAAAATAATTATTTTTTATAAAAGTTTTTATTTTTTTTATTTTTTTTCTTTTTTCTCTTCTCTCCTTCCCAAACAACAACTAGGGCTGAAATCCTAATTGACCCCAATAATATTTTATCTTGGTTAAAACAATCATATTCGTGTACAAGGAATCATAAACAAAATAATTTCTCATTCAAATAGAGTATTTGATGTGATATGCAATCTAGAAAAACAAAAAAAAAGGTGAGATTGATCCAATATTTCATAATCATTATTATTTTGCTTGAATATCAATCTTAGATGGTTCCTTTGTAATTGAATTATTTTAGTTGTGTCAAATTAATATCTATTATTTTTTAATCACATAATTTTAATTTGGTTTACATGCAAAAAAAATTGATGTATTAATTAGAGTCCTTTAATGTATAAAGAAATTTTTTTTGAAGATTATGTTATATTTATTTTTTTTTTCAAATTTAATTTCAAGGTGTGGTGCATATATTAAATATTTTTTATTGAAGCTAATAAAATTGTAAAAATTATCGCAAATGTTCTCATAACATGTTAAATATGGAATTTAAATATGTTTTATAATTGAAACTTATGATAAATAAAAATCAACTTATTTTATAATTGATTCTGTATGTCTTAAGTTAGTCACACATGAATATTTTTAATAGAAATAAATGAAAAATAACTTTTTTAATCTTATTAAAATATTTCAGGAGAGTAAGACAACATACAAATAAAGAAACTATGTGAAAACTAAAAAAATATGAAGTATGCATAACAAAGTATGGTGTTTTAGATAAAAAAATAACTAATTCTACTTTTCTGAAAATATCATCTTTTCTTACGCAAGTTTCCTTCAAAAAATAATTATTGTTAAGAAATAATTCTGAAGAATTAGGAAACTACTTTTAGTCTATCAAATCCTATGATTTGGGAATAATGTTTTCAAATTTCATGATTCTTAGAATCATGTTAATGTTTAGATGATTGACACATCATCTTAAGCTAGTGAATATGAGTCAATTTTTAGCTTTCCAATCATCTAATGGAATGTAGTTAACTTATAGAGGAGACATAAAACATTCACATCACTCTACTATTTAATTTATCTTTTATGAAATGTTTGTCAAACTCATTCTGTTTGATCATGTTATCTTGCATTAGATTATGAGCAATGCTAATAACTAAGTTAATGTCAATGTTGAGTCTTATTGCTCCATTTCACTTAATTATAATGTCTTCTTAGATGATCACGAGTCATGATAAATCAAGTTTCTTAAAGTCATAATCTTGAAGTCTACTTTGATACTTGACATAAACACAACATCATACTTATTTTTTTTTCAGGTCATCCAATTTCTTCCAAGGAGTGTACAATAATATGTGGTATAACTCTTATCACTAACAAATCTTTCATAGTCTATTAATATATCTCTAGTGTCAAACTCATTTTTTTCCTAAGGATGCAATGTGTAAAAAGTGGGGTAGTTTTTTTATTAAAAAAATATTAATTTTTTTTAAAAAAAGCAGGTGGGTTAGGCACGGTCCAATAGGACCATGCTTGAGACCTAACCCGAGTTATGGGGCAAAGTACTTGACTGTGCTACTGGACCGTGCCTTTGGATCAGGCAGTTGGTTGTGCCTGGCCCAACATGAGTCCCGGCACCCCCTGGCATAGCACGACATGAGCCGTGCCTCGAGCTGATACGGTTCAGTCAGGCATGATTTGGGCAGCCTGATCCAATTGACACCTATAAGAGAGAGATTATGAACAAAACATGTACACTCAAATGTTTTGGGTGATAAGTGAACGAACCTATCTTTCGGATTGAAAATCTAGAGTAAAATATGATATGAACTAATAGAATAAGACATCTTATTTATTAAATTATTAGTAGTCATTTGTGATCATCCATAATTGTGTGAGTGAATTTCTATAAGTTAGAAATTTTAATTAGATATATATATATATATATATATATATATATATATATATATATATATATTTCTTTTGGCTACTTTTTTGGAGCCGAAGTTCTAATACAAGAGATGCATGCTGAATTAGATATGATTAAAGAAAGCAAAAAATACGCAAGTTTATTCTATAAAACAATATTACTTAAAATTTTAATATTTTTTTTCAAATTATATTTTTATAGTTTATAGAATTAATTAAAATATACAAAATATGAATTGCATCTATTTTAAATTGATGTTGAAGTGCTTCAAAAATAATAAACTTCAAAACTAACAAAATATTTAATATCATTATAAATACATGATGAATTAGATATGATAAGCTCTTAGTAGTACTTTTTTGACATACATGATAGAAAATTATAATATATTTTTTTAGTAAACATGTTTTATAATTAACATAAGTTATTTATTTATACTTAGTTTTATGAGGTTTATCTTGATCAAAATAAGATGATTAAGTTGAGAATAAATGATTAATGTTAGTAGCAACTTGGAATCTAGTGAAAATTTTGAGGGTAGAGACAGATATATACAATTTATAATGTTCAATATCTTGGAAACTCATCCTCAAAAGTTATTGATCCTGCACATATTTAAAATTATCTTATAAAAACTTCAAAGTTAAATATATTTAGTCGTGCTGATTATTGAGATGATTGACTAGTGTGAAAGTTTGTCGTATGCATCTATCAATGAGATTGGTAAAGGGGGATTGCCAGAGGGTGAAAAAAATTTAAAATAAAAAATTTAATTTTTTTTTGTCAAATAACTAATTAATAAGATATTATAATGAAAAAATGGAACATGTGCAAGGATAATATACCCAACATTAATATTAACTATCATAATATTAAATACTTTAGTCCCAAAAATTATTATAAATAAAAACTAATTTTTTATTGTAAATAGTGTTCGCTCTTAAGTCTACAACCTAATAGTTGGATGTGAATCCAACTGTAGACAAAGTTGTAATACTTGTGCCTCAAGAGAAATTTGATGTTCAAGGAAGAAAGCATAACATGCTATTTATTATAAATTATACAAGACTTGGTGGATGTAAGCTGTGAAATTCTTAGTGTCAAAATACAAATTTGCTATACTACATACCTTCAATGGCACTCATATTAATAGGATGTTATAAAATAGTTTTACTGCTTATATGTGTTTAATTTAATCCAAAAATCATTGTAGATGATTGAATTATCATGTGATGAATTTTTGTATAGGCTTATTCTTCCTCAAAATTTGTGTTTGAAACACCAAATATTGATTTCCTAGGAAATGATGATAGATGATATAACCAAATTTATTATTTTGTCTAATATGAGTTTTAAATTTAGTTTGTGGTGGTAGTAATGCTTTCATCTTGTCATCAAGTTGAGTTTAATTCATAAAATAAGCCGAGTAGACTAATATTTATCACTCAATTTACAAGCAAGAATCTGAGAAATATATATGAAAAAATATTTTAAGAATAGATGAATTTTTATAAGTCAAACTTTTTTGCATGTGATACAAGAATTAAATACTCTTGCCACACACATCTAAAGACTGAGCATCAATAGCTAATTTTTTTATTATTGCTTCATAATGTTTCTTCAATAGCTATTGTGAGTTTTTATCTTGTGAACTAGACTCTAACATTAGTATGTGCATCCAATTTTTATTAGGTAATTTTATATGATCATGTATCCATAGTAATAGGTTTTTAGTCATTTATAAGTTAACTCTCTAGATGCAAATATACTTTATTAGCAAACAAAAGAAATATAATGGTTACCAAGTCCAAATAAATGCGACATATCAAGCAAGTCCAATTGCTACAACAAATCAAAAAAAATATAGCAGCTAGGTTTTGAGCATTGTTGCAACAATGTCAACATGGGGAGAGATGGTTTTGGAAAAAGTCAGAGAATGAAAAATCAGTTGAAATCCAATAGGTTTTAGATTGAATTGTTGGTGGCTTTGTTGGTTATCATGACATTTTTGTTGATTACTATAGCAATGTGTTATGATCATTTAATAGTTAAGATATGTATTAACTGACTTATTACTCGTTCTTTCTTTTAAAATAGATAATCATTAATATTGAGTGTAATCATTAATAAATATAATAATTTATCTCAAATTATTGTGTATAGTAGGACTATAAAGTTTTTTGACATTTGAATGAGTTAGATAAAATAAGTTTTTAATAATATTTTCTTGATGTATCTAATAAATTATATTTTTTAAATTGATATGTCTTATAATTAATAGAAATCATTATCTTTGTGTTTAATTTTATAATTTTTAGTTTATCCAATAATGAATGCTTAATAAGTCAGTGATCACAATAATAACTAGAGAGGCTTATGAGGGTAAAAAAAAATATGTATAATTTATCTCGAATAATCTCTAGAGAAGTTATTTGTATGATTTGCCGACTATACTCATAACAATTTAAAGGAGAAAAAAAAAGCTTCATTTATACTATTTTGTAAAATAACATTGAAAATAAATTATGAAAAAATTTTGAAATAAAAATGATTCATGTCAAAAGAATAAATCCTATTTTGTCATCAATATGTTTTTTTTTTCTATATAATGGTATTATTGATCACAATAATATTAAAAATTCTAAACTCAATAAAAGATAAAAATAAAATTTATCATCTATAACATGAACATGAACTCATGAGTTTATGATTAAAGAGTCCATAGTGTATTGAAGAAAATCAATAATAATGCAATTACCTCTAGTAAAAGTACTTCAACTAGAGTTTGTAGCTCTCTAAAAATATTCTAAAGTACTACTCTGCGTAAATGTAATAAGACTAGTATGTATACACATATAAGATTCATTGAGTAGAATTGTTAGTTTACTATCAATCTTTTGAATCTTGAAATATTCTCTATAACCTAGGATGCAATGTTTAACCTTAGCTTATCTCTATCTCACACAAAAAGAGTATGTCATAGTTCTTTATTTCCTATGGAAGCATCTTCCTGATGGTGGAACCATTAAAATTGTTGTAGCTACTTTCATAACCACCTTATCTGGGTTATTCAATGGCATAATTCACTATGCTGTGTATGTCATAAAGTTCATGCCAATCCAATGCCTGAATGGCACTAGATGCCACTTCTCTTATTGTATGTATGTTAAAGCCAAATCTTCTGGATTTCCTAGTTACCAATCAGTAATAGCTTAAGCATCAACATCTTCACCATATTTACCAAAAACATCTATCAGATAAGTAACATATATGGCATAACGATTGCCTCTAATATAAAGTTTTGAAGTAGACTGACATCTGATCGCTTGAAATATGAATGAGTCTGTGACAAAAAAATCAGAACTGATTTGATTCCTTCCTATATTTGTAAGGAAAGCCATTTAATTAACCCATTTCTATTGGACAAAATGGCAACTTTGTACAAAATAATACAGTCACTGTGTAACATGTCTTCAAACCTCAAGGTTCAAAATAACACAGTCACTGGGTGAATATACTCTCTCTTGGCTAGGGTTTTGGAATCTGCCCAAAACAACAATTGAATGGCTTATGCTTCATCTCACAACATCACTGACACAGCTAATGCATCTTCATTACAGATGTTGCTATCAAGTATCATCTGTAATGATGTACAGTAACTTACACATTAACAACATAATAACCATAACAGCTTGATGCATTCTACATTTTTAAAAATTGTACCATTGATCACAATAACTTCAATGTCTCTAGACTAAAATGAAAAGAAATATAAAATATGATTACTTATGATTTGGATGCTAGTTATTAAATTGACTAAGAGAGTACATAAGAATAGCTAAAAAAAGCTATAAGACTCTAATCATTGAAATAGGTTATGATAGTCACAGATAAAATCCCAACGCATCGTTTTCTAGAATAAAATTTGTATTGATGGGTGCAATACCTAGACTGTCAAGGGAAGTTGTGATAATCTAAATGAGACATCTAATATATTTTTTTCTAGAGATCATAGCCATATTTTTAAAAGGGATTCTTAGGCACAAATGCATCATATAGACTTGCCACGACACCTTGCTTATCCCAAGGTAAGGCACCTTCAATAAGATGAGTTTGGGGTGGTGCATCCCACCTTAAAGGTGGTGTTCTAGTAGATGGAATATACCTTTTCTTTAATAATAAATCATATTTTATGACTATAAATAAAAAATAATGTAATTATCTTAAATTATTTTTCTTTATTTTTTTTATTCTCTTATATATGTTTTTAATAATTTAAAATATTTTTTATTTTGGAGTATTTATTTCTGATTCTTTTTATTTTATGTTTGATGCATAGGAGCATGACACCTATCCACAAATGTTTGGTTGGAAGTTCCGATTCTGATTCTGTTTCTGATTCATATTGATTTGACACCCCAAATCTCATGCATATGAGTTTAGATTGAAATCGTTGAAAAAAATATAGTATTTGTTTCGGATAATGAGTAAATGGTTAATTTCATACTTATTATTATTAAATTCACTATGTGATATTTGTTTTAATTATTAATATTTTTTTAATAAATTATAAAATTAAATAAAAAACTCACAAACTAGCATTGTAACAAAAAACTAGACCGTGTCACAGTTCATTTTGTTATAAATTATAATCTTGAGGTAGAAGTGTCAAATGGGCCCGGCCGGCTTGGGTCTGGCTCGAGCCCAACATAGTTTAGTTGTGACTGGGTAGGCACAACATGCTACATTGCTGTGCTCGGGCCCGTGCCAGGTGCACCCTTGGCACCAGTCTTGCCCTGTCGGGCCGAGGGATTTCGGCCTATGTGCCATGCCAAGCATGGCATGAGTGCCTGACACGTGGGTACGACATTGGTGACCATGCATTGAACATGGTCACAACGGGGGGATGGGGACAACGAACGATGCCCGATGGGTGAAAAATGGCTAGCCTCTACAGGGAAATGGTGGCGCGGCTGCGCGCCACCGAAACATTAATTGTTTTTTAAAATTATGGTTTTGGTCAGACTTGAATCAGGCTGAACCGGCACGAATCAGCCCAAATTCAGGTGGATTTTAAGCCACGGGCCAGTGCTGGGCTTGACCTCTACATAACTATAGAGATGTCAACTGGGCCGGGCCGGCACGAGGCACGGCATGGTTCAGCCTCGTGCCGTGCTGAATTTTTTTTTTTAATAAATTAGGGTTACTGGTCGTCGAAACCCTAATTTTTTTTAAAATTAGGGTTTCGGGCGCGCCCTATTCCTAATTTTTTTTAGAATCAGGCTTTCGGGCGCGCCAATATCCTAATTTTTTTTTTAAAATTAGGGTTCGGCGCCACGGCGCGCGCCGAAATCCTAAATTTTTTTAATTTAGGATTCGGCCCGACCGGGCCGAACCCGGCGAATCGTGCCGCGGGCCCGTGCCGGGCTGAACCCCCAAAAAATTGTGCCGGGACAGGCACGGCATGGTTACTGTTCTGTGCCGTGCCTAGCCCGGCACGAAAGCCCGGTTGGGCCTGGAAAAAACGTGACGGGCCGGGCCGGCTAGACCCGTTTGATACCTCTACATAACCATGCAGTGCTAACCTACACCATCCCCGTTGGTCCCGAAAAAATTGGGCCGGCCCGTCCTGGTCAGCATATTTGACACATCTATCTAAAGGTAATCATTTTGTAGTGTTACATAGGCACACTCATAGTCCCCACCATCATCAAATATTTATTCTTTATGCGCAAGCATAAACTATAAATAGAAATAAAAAAAATAATATATGTAATATTTATATTATAAAAGTGAGACTAGAGAGTCAATATCGAGAGATTCAGATAGGAGAAGAAACTAAGAAAAATATCCAGGTTTATTCTTCTCTATTTATAGAGAAATCGTAAAGTTAAATTTATAAAAAAAAATATTATTTTTATGTATTTATTTTAATTAGTAATTGGTCAGAATCATGATAACTATTGGATTCTAGTCATTGTAGTCATTGAAATCAATCCGATGACTATTATAATTTGACATTATATTTTTTATTTTTTTTATTAAATGGGCTGACAGGGACAACGATAGGAGCAACCTATCGCTTTCTATATCAGAGTCCATTGCATGAAAATACAATGGATGGGCATGGGGCAAGGGATCCATGACTAGCAAATTGCAAATGACCATATAAGTAATATTTGGTTTATGTGGCTGGTTTTTATTAAATTTGTGCATTAGGCATTTTGACGGGACTTGACTCATGATCCATGATCTGATCGTAGCCGCTTCAGCGTAACTTGGTTGGTGGACCTTGCTGTTGGGCCAGACATGCGGGTCATGCATGACCAAACACGAGGTCGACTTGCATCGGTCCAACACACCATCAGCCATGCTATGGGCCAGAATAATCAGGTCCAGGCATGGTTCAAAGAGTGCATTTCCATGCCAGGCATAACTAAACGATGCCGTGCCATTAATTAGCCCGGAGCACTTGGCATTGTTGATACCTCTTTTCTAGTGAGACTTGAGAACTAGTGTTATGGCCCATGAGAATGTTTGTTATTGATTATATGTTAATTTTTTTATGAAGATATCTTCAAATGAGAATAGATGTGTCAACTATGTCATGTTTGGCTGACATGACCTAGTCATTATGCCATATTGGGCATAGCACAGTTGCTCCTTCTAGGCCATGTCGTGTTGGTGTTGGACACACCATGATGGCTTGGCTAAGGGATTTGGTCATGCCGAGGCATGTCGATCTAGAGTAATGCTTGGTAAAACATGCATATTTGGGTAGACATGATTTATTAAGTGCGTGGCTGGACATGCGACCAACCCATACTAGCCTTGGTTAGTTGCTTTAGGCAGCAAGCTCCAGATCACAACCTTGGCCTTGCCACTATGTAGGTAGCAGGGCCCAAGGCCCAAGGTAACCTTAGCTAGCCAAATAAATTGTAAATGTAGGTAACAAGTAGCAAGCGCGTGCACACATTTAATATATTAATAATATATATATATATATATATATATATATAGTTTAAAATTTAAATGTAAACTATATTGTAGATATGATTAATATAAAATTTAAGAAAAAAATATTTAAAAAAAAACACTTAGGTCTAGTTCTAAAAACAAATCTAAAATCAAAAAAGTAAACTCCAAAGACATGTACATTAGTCCAATGCCACTCTTTTTGATTCAAATCATTACTATTCATAATCTCAATATCATTGTATTTATGTATATCATTATTTATTAGTAGCTTTTTTCATTTTATTTTAAAAATTTATTCGTGAATTGTCTTAGTCTTCTAACCATGATATGATTTCAATGATATTTGGTTGTGGTGTGGCTTTCAATAGACTTATTAGTGATTTCAACTCTTTCATGCTTTGAAATTAAATTTATATTCATAAAAAAAGTCTTTGATGTTATGTTAGACATTGAAGAAGTTAGTAGATGAAATGATATTTTGGTTAGTATGAGAAGAGTGAATTTGTTTAATTTTTGTCAACTCAATATATTAATTTTCATATTATTTTGAAATAAAATAGAATAGTAATTAATATCTAAGTATTTTGATAACTCATTCCTATTTAATGAATTTTTTCGTTGTTTGTATTTAGCTAATTGAATTGAAAAGATATCTTCAAAAATCATGTTGATTTATACTTAGAGGCTCACTAAATTATCATATTTATTTTTATAATAGTTAAATAAGTTATCTAATTATTTATAATTCTTACTTTATAATTTTAGTGATTGGTTCCTATAGGTAAATAAGTATTTGATAGTATTTTTTATTGCCTTCATCATGACCATAAGATTTAAACATGAAGCCAATTAATAAAAAGAAAGAATGAATGATATATATTATAATTATTTCTTTTCAATCTTAAAAGCTATGACATAAAAATCTGTATGTTCTTTATATTTGTTAAAGAAATTACTAATATTACATATGCATGTGAAATGCAATGCTTGTGATGAAAGGATATATAGAAATAAATACATTTGTCGTATCTTAAAGGATTTATTTAATTTGTAATTTTAGTTTTACTACTATGTTATATAGAACCCAACACATAAGTGTAATGCTTGTGATGAAAATATATATATAGAAATGAATTTATTTATGTTATAATTTGATTTTTTAATTATTATTTTTTTAGTTTTACTATTAATATAGTCGAATATCACTTGTTAATCGTTAATACATAAATTTTATATAAGATATGTATAATTTTAGTGATGTCTAATATTTACTTGAATTTTTTTAAGGTTTATTGACTTTAGAGGTGTCAAACGGGCCGGGTCGGCAGCACGTTTTTTTAGGGCACGTTTGTGCTACCGTGCCGGGCCGGGCACGACACGGTTACAGTACCGTGCCTGGCCCGGCCCGATTTAAAAGCAGCCGAGCCCGGCACGACCCGTAGGCACGGTGGGCCGTGCCGTGCCTTGATTGGCCCGCTCGGGATTGCCTATCTGAGCGGTTCGGGATACGGGGGACCACGGGTCGGGTCGAATCAGACTCGACCCGAGGTCTTATTTTGCGGGAGGGGCATCGTGGGGTCGGGCTCACGAGACACCCGGCACGGGACAAACTCGTGCCGGCGTGCTGTGCCGCGGGCCGACCCGTGCCGGGCCAGGCACTGCACTGCACGGCTCGTACCTAACCCGGGCACGGAATTTTTCCGTGCCGGGCCGGGCACGGCTGAACCGTGTGGTGCCTCGTGCCGGCCCGGGCTGGCCCGGCCCGGTTGACACCTCTAATTGACTTACATAAGGAATAAAATTATTATAGTATGTTAGGTATTTTAATATATTTTAGTGTATTTCATATATGTTCTCATGAAGGTAAGATTTTTTTTATATTGGGTTGTATTTTTAGGTTAATTATATGGCACATATACTAAACATGAAAAATCTTACTTGAGAGATTATTTTTAATTATTCTTATGAACATACTTATTATGTATCTCATATTCTCCAATGATTCTCGAAAGACACTCATATATAGACTATAGTGAGATCATAATAAGGATTAATGATTTGATGAATCTTTTAATTTTTTTATTTATTTTTCACTTAGAATTAACAAAGTGTATGTGACTCACGTGAATACAATATCATCATGACTAATTCAAATGTCGAATATTATGGAGATTATTATGCTTTATGTTTTAAGATCATTAATTATTATTTATTTTTTTATTTTTTATTATATTATTTTTATTAGTTGATCTAGGGATATTATGATAAGCGGATTGAATATACGTGTATATAAGATGTCTAAGATCTTTCAAAAATATGATTCAAAGATCTATGCTAACAATGAACTTAGCTATGTTTTTCTTTGCAAATTCATAGTGATAAATAAAGAAGATAATAAATTTGAAATTAATCAATTTTCAAAGATTCCATTGCTCTTATTCAATTAGGTTTTTCTATGATTCATTACATATATATTTTGTTATAATATATATTTATGCTGAATCTTAATTGATATTTTTATATTTTATATTTTTATTTATATTAAAATGAGTTCATACTACACATATTTGTTTATTCTTAAATTTGTTAGGTGCATGAGTTGAAGTTGACTTATGACCGAGAGATAACTCAGTCTTGAACCTTTCAGTTTAGTTAACATTATTTATGTTAATGTCTATATTATTTTTATTTTATTTATAATTTTTATTTTTTTATTTGTATTTAAAGTATATTGAGTAGGAGAAAATTATATTTTATAATTATTTTTGTTATGGTTATATACTGATACTAGAAAAAAAATAACTCAAACAAAAATTAAGTGTGTATGTTTTACTTATCTACCTAGCAAGTTTGTAATCACCAACCATAATGCTCCTATGTCAACATCAATATTAATCTATTTACGAATATAATTTATTATTTATCCAATCACAATATAACAATATAACAATATAAAGAATTTAAGTTTAGGCTCACTTTGTAATATTTTTAAAATATTAACATAGTAATTATTTAAAATTTTTAAAATTTTTGGATTTTAATTTTTTTTATATTGTTAGGATAGAAATCCAACAACTCTTGGATTTCAATCCATGGAGCCGTTGGAATCAATCCAACTACTTATATATTAGATACGGGTACATTATTCTTAATCTTATTTTTGACATGACCCTAACACCTAACTATCCCATCAAAATGATGGAAATGAAATTGTTGTTGAATAATGATTGCAAATTTTAAATGAGACATGTGCATTCATGTGCCCTATTAATGTATATCATCATAAAAAGGCATGTGGGTTCATATGCCTTTTTATTTAGCATGCTAGCATGATAGGCATGTGTTAGGCATGTGCCATGCTTGTTCGTACTAGTCATTGTAAAGATATGATATGTAACTTGTGTTGATACGACTAAATGAGATGATAAATCACTTTAAAATGATATTTTTAGTTAGAGATTTTACTTTAATAAGTAGTATCTTATAGATAGAGAATCCAGCAACTAGACATGATAAGTATTTTTTTTTCATGTTAATTTGGAATATTAGATATATATGGAGAACCACATTGATTTTGAGTAGCACTACATGAAGTTTGTATATGGTGGAAGATATTGTATTATCTGAAATAATCATATATACTTTATTTGAGAGGTTTTCACAGATTGTCATTTCTTTTGGGTGATCCAAATGTGTTATAGATTTTTTTTTTATTTTTTTGAAGTTCTGATGATAATATATATTAACTTGTACATATGAATAATATTTTGATTATGAGGATTGACAGTTTAGATATTACACAACTCAAAAAGAGATGTTATTCACGTGACTCTTTGCATATTGAGTCACAAATGATATCTTTTAGCATGATGGTTTCATTATTACATAATTTTCAAATAAATAATATCACAAACCTTCAGTCATAGTTTCAAAATAAAGATCTTAAAAGATTTAGCATGAATGTGATGTATTCTAGGATAGATGTTATTTTATCACATATGATATGTACATTTGATATATTTATTAATTTTGGACTTTTGGGATGTACTTAAACAAATATTCATATTGATCTATCTATAGATTTTATATTTAACATGATTTCTCAAGATGATGCTACTGCTTATAAGAGAATTATATGAAAGATTAATTATATAACTATTACTAGATTAAATTTAACATATTTAGTTAATATAATTAGTCATTTCTTGATTTATTTTTGACAGATTCATCTTAATGTGACTCTTTGCATATTGATATATATAAAGAATTTTTTAGGACTTGAGATTTCTTTTAGTGATCATAGATATTTGTAGTTAATCAAATAGTCAAATTTAGTTAATGAAGGCACGTGGGTGGCATTTGGCATGACACGTAGCCCTAAAAAATTATTAAAAAAATTAAATAAAATTAAATTAAAAAAAAATCTTTATAATATCTATATATATTTTATCCTTCAATCTCTTAACCTCAATTATGACTCTCAGCTCATTCTCCTTTCTTTCTATATATGGATCTATCCTTATTCTCTCTCTCTCTCTCTCTCTCTCTCTCCCTCTCCCTTGTCTCACTCTCCCTCTCCCTCTCCCTCTCTCCCTCTCCCTCTCCCTCTCTCCCTCTCCCTCTCCCCTCTCCCCCCTTCGAGTTTTGTTCTCTTTTCGGCTTTCCTATCGCCTCCCACTTCTCGGTCCCGGAACTCTTGTGTGGACTGTGGATATCGGATATCGTGCATCGGCAATCGGTATTTCATAAATGACCAAATAGATATTTTTTTTAAAAGTTTATTTAGTTTTTTAATATGAAATAATATTTAATTTTAAAAAATAAAATTAAAAATATAATTAATAAATTAATAAAAATCTAAAATAACAAATATGAATTTAATGATAGTGAGATTAAAATTAACTTAAACATAGATACTTTTAATATTGATAACCCTACGAAAAGATTTGAGGCCACTAAAATTTTGTTTTCTCTTATGGTCTCAACTCAAATATTTAAATAATAAAAATTAAAAGAAAATCTTTAGTTTGGATTCACCTTAAATATTATACAAAATAAAAATATTAGGGGTGTTGATAAAGAATTGACCCAATGTAAATATTGTAATAAAATATTAATTTGTAAGAGTTCAAGTGAGACTGGACACCTAAAGAGTTAATTATATAGTGTGTTAGATCCTAGGCAAACCCAATTGAGCAATGATATCTTTGAGGTTGGATTTAGTTCAGCTTTAATATTGACATCCTTCATATACTACAACGAGTTAGGGATAGAAGACATGATCAAATTGATTACCATGATATATCTTCCAATTAAAATTTTGGAGGATCTAAGGGTAATCAATATTATATATGCCTATTTTTAGTTTTCATATTGTTGGATTCTTAGGTGTACATCTCAGAATAACATACTAAAATACTATAAGTTAGAAAATAAATAATAACTAATAAATTTAGAGAATATAGTTGCATTGTATCCATGAAATTAGATATTTGGACTAGTCGCAATGAAATATCTTATGTATATTTTACTATCTACTATGTAGATTTTAAATAGATACTAAATAAAAAGATATTAGAATTTTTAGAGATTTTTCATCTTCATGATGACTTGTTTATATATGAGTGCATAATAAAAATCTTTAGAGAATATAATATTTAAAATAAAATTTATAATATCTTATTTGATAATGCATCTAACAATAACATAATCATTAACATGCTTGTTAGGATTTTTAAAGATGAACTATTAGGAGAGATTTTTTATGTTAGATATATGTGTCACGTCATTAACCTTATAGTACAAGCGATGATGAAAGTTTTCTCGATTTAGAAAAATTTATAACTCACTAAAATATTTTCAGATACCTAACATACAACATGAGTTTGATAGTCTCTGTTTGTCTACGGGTCTAAAGAAGAAATTTTAAATGAATGTGAGATATTGTTGGAATTACACATACATGATATTAGAGTCATCTGTTGGATGTAAACACGTGATATTCGATTATATCAATAGTAAGAATGTCGAATTTATTATTGACAACATAGACTAGATATATGAATTTTATTTATATTAAATTTTAAGATTTTTTATTACATGATGAACTTGTGTTTGTTAGTTTATATACCCATCACTTGTATCGTACTCTTGTGTATTAGTAGCATGTTTATGAAGTAGAGATGATTCGATATTTAATGACATAATTGTTGAGATAAAAATTAAGTACTTAAAGTATTGGTTTACTATTTTATGAAGTGAAAGGGTAGAGAATATTTTGACATATGTATTCGCATGCATGAACAAGGAACATTATTCTTAAAGTTTTATTTACGAGAAGACTATTTTTTTTATGCTACGACATTATGTATGATAGTAATTGTAACCATGCTTCGAGTATGAACATGAATATTTTATTCAGAGATGATGACTTTACTATTTAGTTAGTGAGGAGGAAACGACGAGGTAGATTGTTGATTATGACTGAGCTGTCTTGATACTAAGTATCGATTATTGTTTAATCCTATCACATTACGATAACATGAATCTTGATATTTTATAATGGTAAAAATCATATGAGTCTGTCTATCCTGTCCTATCTAAGATAATACAGGATATACTAACTCCTTTAGTTTCGAGTAGATGTGTTAAATGGGCTGGGTCAAGCCAGCTTGACCCATTTTTTCTAGGCCTACCCGGGCTTATGTGCTGTGCTAGGCATGACATTGTTATTTGGAGGGCAGACCCAGCATGACCCATGATTTGAAATCAGCTTAGGTTCAAGTCGGACATGGTTTGGTCGGGATAAATTTAAGTTAAATTAAATTTTACAAATTAGGGTTTGAAACCTGCATCATTGTGCCGCTTTTTTTGTAGGGCCTATCGAACCATCACCCGTCAAGCGATGCTATGTCGTCCTTCATTGAGTGCCATTTCATCTAGTGTTGGACATCGTTTCGTCAGCTGCCGAGCATCATTTCATCTTTGTAGGGTGTGTCGCCCATGTTGTGTCCATGTGCCAGGCACCCAGGTCGTGCTTGGCAAGGCACTCGGGCCGAAGACCCTCGGCCTGACATGGACACTTGCTCGGGTCTGCACCGTGCAGTGCTGGGCTTGGCACGGTCAAGTTGGGCCGTGCCTCGGGCTGGGCTTGAGCCCTGGTCACTCGGCTTGTTTGACACATCTAGTGTCAAGTCTAATATCGAAGTCTATTTTTCATGTTGTAGTTAATATGATTTCAGATAGGAGATTGAAACTGCGGTCAGAAATTATTTAGACACTAGCATGCATGAAGGATTATGAGGATTCGAGGTTAGAAATTAAGGATTGAGATCTGGAACTCGTGCAGAGGAGTTGTTATGATTTATGAGACAATTAAGCTTGTATTATTATTATGATTGAGATTGACGATATTTATTTTATATTATTATAATTTATGAATAGTGATTATGATATTTTATGTTATTTTATCTATTTTTTGATTGAATAATGAATGTATAAGTGATATATTTCTTTTTTGATATTTTTTGTGATTTATGTGAAATAAATAAATAATGTAATATCGTACTCGTAACTCATAAATGATAATTTAAAATATACAGGTGTCAAACAGGCTGTGTGGGGCTAGCACGACTTATTTTTTTTGGCTCGTACGAGTTTGCATGCCGTGTCATGCATGGAATGCTATAGTAACCATGCATGGCACGACACGGTTAAGTGGAGGCTGGCTCGGCATGGCCTGCTGCCCAAACTCAGCTCGGTTTCGGGTTGGTTCGTGCTGGGCTTTGGTGATATGGGTGCTTCTCAAATCCCAGTGGGTGCTCTCTTTGACTTGCTCACCATCACCAAGTTGCCTGTCAGGCGACGT
The DNA here is from genome assembly GCA_029783825.1 of Sapria himalayana. Classification (NCBI taxonomy): domain Eukaryota; kingdom Viridiplantae; phylum Streptophyta; class Magnoliopsida; order Malpighiales; family Rafflesiaceae; genus Sapria; species Sapria himalayana. The sequence goes on from JAREIK010017666.1 coordinate 327,006, forward strand.
GCTGTCGCTGCGTTGCCTGTTGGGCATCATGCCATCGTCGTGTCGCTTGTCAAGCATCATGTCGTTGTCACATTGCCTGTCGGGTGTCGTGCCGTTGCCACATTGTGGCATCATGTCGAATGCAGTCCTGAATTTTGACTAGATTGGTGGATTTGCGGGGCACGTGTCGGGTTGTGCTTCATGTCATTGTCGTGCCTACCTACCAGGCTTCTGGGTAGTGCCTACCACGGAACACCCGGGCATGACATGGTAGCTCTATCCATCGGCCCAACACGGCACAGTGGGCACGTCCTAGTGCACTGTCGTGCTTGTCCGTGCTGAAATGGTAAAATCCGAAGATGGTGGGACCTGATGGGGCATAGTGGGTACAACACGACATTGTGGGCATGGCAGGAGAGCATCAACTCATGGCGGCATGGTCATGCACGACCGTGTTGGCCGACGGGTGGCAGGCTTATGGGCCATCTAATTATAATTGGTCACATGACTGATTATTTTTTAAAAAATGGATTACCTTGTAATGGGGTGATCAAATTTGTTAAAAAAAAAATATGACTGCTTGGGTGACTGCCTGATGGAGACCCCATTGGATGGTCACCCGTGTCAGTTTACCGTGTCTTCAGGCTAGACGCATGGGTCATGTTTAATCCAGCACGAGGCATGCCTCTTGCCGGCCCAACACGAGGCACGCCTCTTGCCGGCCTAGCACGAGGCACGCCTCTTGCCGGACCAGCACGACATGAATTGTGCCATGGGGTGGCCTAACCCATCTAGTGGTATGGTTTTGGATTGTGTTGTTTTGGGCCATGCACAACTAAACTGACCAGGCATCCATTTGTACCCGGCCAACCTAACATTTTTGATTTCTCTAGCTAGGGTTTGTGGAGTAATCAGTTATTTTCCCATGACTATCTCGAACGAACTCCAGTTTGTTTCCTCACTTCTTTGTATGTTGTAGGAGAATTATGTCACATCTAACAACTAAGTCCAGTCAGTTTAATTAGTACTCAAAAAATATCCTTTGTATAACTTTAGTAGTGTATTTATTTATTTTGTCTGCCCTTTAGTTTGATAGTGAAAGCTAGTAGAATTGTGAAACTCTATATCCATGAGTTTGAAGATCTTCATCTAAAATTTCTTAGTGAAGTATGAGGTGTTGTCAATGATGTCTCCAATATTTTATAATGTTCATGGGAAATAGTATAGTCATTTTTTTTTGCTGTGCAACTTTTTGAGGTTTTCATGGATGTAGTATATTTTGAAAATTAATCAACAATCACTATGATTGATCCATATTCTTTAGGCTTGGATAAACCAATAATGAAGTTAATAGTGATATTCTCTTAAGACTGCTTTATTATAGGTTGTGACTCAAATAGTCTTTTTAGCTTGTGTTATTTCTTTTTGTTTTGTTGATACATAAAATAAGTTCTCACATAAGTCTTCACATCATCTCATATCTATGGTTAGTAGTAGATATACTTTAGTAGTGCCAATGTGCATCGTTGTTTATGTGACTAGCTCATTTGGAGTCATGACATACTTTGATGAGATTTTTTATGATACTTTTCTACTTAGACATGTAGTGTTCTTTCCTCTTGGTATAGAATAGATAATCCTTTACTCAAAATCATATTTTCTTTTTTGTGAGCTAATAAAATAAGACTTTGTCATTGGATATTGCTGCAACTCTCTTTATGATGTCTATCATCAATCTATGGGGTTGTCTAATTATGAATGCTAGAAATATTTTATGACTTAATGCGTCACCCACTTGATTAGTTATGTTTGGTTTTTACTTTAATATGTAGTCAAACTTTGTTAGTAAGTCTTATCATGTTACCTTCTTGGGGCTTAACTTTCTTTGGGTTTGAAAGTAATTAGTAGCATTATTTGTTTTACTATGAAGTATGACCCCACCAAATGATGTCTTTAGGTTCACAAGTAGTTAATGATTTTTGTCATTTCTTTCTTTTAGACGGTGTATTATTTTTTTTATCATTTAACTTTAGGTTTTCAAATGTTATAGAATGTATTTCATGCATACGAATCTCCAAAATAGTAAAGTTAGATATATTAGTGTGTACCTTAAATACCTTGATATGATCATATAGTGTCATCACTTGCTCTTTTGTTATGACCTCTTTTAAGTTTTCAAAGGCTTGTTGATATTTCTCATCTCATATCCAGTCCACACCCTACTCTTCTTGAGATGGTTGGTCAACATAACTCTCCTTATTGAATACCTTTTGATGAATTAATAGTAGTAGTCAACTAGACCCAAGAAGAACTTTAGTTGTGTCACCTTAGTAAGAGTATTTCAATCTTAATTGACATTGATCTTGTTCTTATTCATCATGAGCCTACTATCTTTGATGCGATTTTTTGGGAACCCACTTTATCTAGAGAATATTAGTATTTTTGTTGTTTCAGATGTTGCTCATTTTGTCTTAACATTTGGAATATCTTTTTTAGATGATCACCATATTTTTTAAAGATGTTACTATACATAAAGAAATTATCTTGGTATTCGACTATAAACTTATATAGAAAAAAATGAAATATCTTTTCATTAAGGTGTCAAATATTAGGTACTTAAGTAAGACTAAAGAGTATCACTAGGAATTCATAAGAGATTTACCTAGTCACACAAATAGTTTGTAACTTATCTCATCCAGTTATCCTTACTTATCAGTATCTTGATCATAAGTCCAGCTTAGTGAAGTATATTATTCTATCAAATTAATAAAATAGATCAATAATAAGAGGAATGATAAATATATTTTTTGCTATCATTTTGTTTAGTGTTGATAGTTGATGCACATCCTTAATGATCTATCATACTTTTTCTGAATAAGATTAGTGTATCATACTGAACTATTGGATGGTTATATGAATTTAATATCCAATAACTTCTCTAGTTATTTTCTCAAATCTTCTAATTTAAAGGTTCCATTTTGTAGAGCCTTATGGTAGAGGGATTGTTTTTTTTTGCTTCAACTCAATCTTGTGATTTTTTTCTCTTATGTGAGAAATTTTTGGATAGCTTTGGTGGCATCATATCTTTGAACTCATCCAATATCGTTTAGACTTCCATGAGCATATGATCTCATATAGGATCAATTGTCTTTTTTAAGAGTGGTCGAATATGTAATTTCATTTATTTTTTACTTCATTTTCAATTGCATAGCTGACAACATAAAGGTCTTAGATTTGCCTTTAGAGATTTTGGGAATCATACATGGTTTTTACTCTTCAAAGATAACTATTGAACATAACAAAAATAAGTGCACAATTTTTACTTAATGTAGAAAATTTATTTCGATCATTGCCTTGAAATTATTTATAGATATTATCATGAAATCAATCTTGCTTTTTCATAGCTTGATTTCTATTATCCTATAAGTTATTTCTTGTGATAGTTTTATAATAAAGTTGATTGGCTTGAACCAACATATCTCTTTGGATGTTTGAAGCATAAAATTTTTTTTTTTTTTTTTGAGATAAAGTTGTGTGATGTCAGTGTCTATCATGATTTTGGTGGATATTTCATTTACCTTGATTTTATCTTTCATGTAGATGAGTTATTTGCTTTGAGATTGTTTTGTGGGTTGCTTGGTCTTGAGAGTATTAAACAACTATGTTGACTCAATGTGAATATCATTATCTTTTTTCTCAGTTTCCCTCTCGATCATGACAAATAAGGGCATTTCTTTTTGGATATTCAAGGGCTCAATGTGAATCATTGTATATGAAATAATTAGTTTTGATTTGAAATCTCTCAGCTTGTTTCATCCCTTATCCTCTGGTATTAAGTGCCGTACTTGATTATTCTTTAGCAGTATTATAGCTTTTAGGTCTTTTGTATCAATTACCTTTAGCATACTTATCCTTGAATGATGGTTTGATTTGATATGAGTTTTTCTTTCGGAAATCTATGAGTGATTCTACTGCCACCATTTCCATTAGAGAAGTTTCCATATATATTTTGGAAATCCATGAGCTTTTCGGTTTTGGATGCAATATCTTTTCAATTCTTGCTCGGCTCAACTATGCAGATTGTTCATAATATTGAAGAGAAGTTTCTCCTCACTCATATCATGAACCCGAACCATTAGAGAATAAAAATTCTTGACGTAGTCATTAATTGATCCAGTGTGTTTAAGATGTTTAATTTTTTATGTGTCATATATATCATATGTTGAGTAAAATTATTTTTTAAGCTTTTTCTTGAAGTTTGCCCAAATATGTATGGTACATGTACTCTTTCTCACCTTCATAAATTTTGCACACTATCATAGAGACATATACATGTATTATCGATGAGATAGATAGTAACATTATGTATTTTGTTACTTTATTGGTTAGTGTTATTATCTTGAAGTATCCTTTCATGTGTCATAAGTAGTTATCTAACTCTTTGGTATATCGTTGCTTACTGAATATGTATGGTTTTGGCACTTCAACCCTTGGTGTCTCATAAGTGGCCATGATTCACGTCGACAATAATCTTTAGTAAATAGCCACCTCTTGTATCAATTCTTCCTCATGTTTAGTCAAAAATTTTACCATTGATTTCAAGCTAGCGAGCATGTCTAATACTTTCAAGAACTCATCATGTGATATCATTGGGATTGATGAATCTTACATCTTCTTTTGAATGTCTTTAATATATACTTTGAGATCTTTTATGGTTTTCTCCATACTTTGTTCCATAGGGTCCATCCTCTCCTTGGTGTTTGATATATGACCTTCAACCTGGTCATCTGATCTTTTACGTTTATGAGAGGATCACGAGACTTTTCATTTTTTTTAGCGAGAGGGTCAATGTCCTTATCTTGCACATTCTCAAACACTTCTTCCACATGAGAGTTTGTCAATGTTTATTTTGAGTTAATCCATACACATAACCATTATTCGATATCAATTAACGTGGACTTGGTCTTCTCACTAAGCTCTTGTGTGGTACTTAGACATAAAGGTGTCAAACGGGCTGATCTGGGCTTGACACGGGCTTGACAAGGTTTAGTTGTGCATGTGCCCGACACGACACGCTGCAATGTTGTGCCTGTGCCCGACACGACACGTTACAGTGTTGTGCCTGTGCTCGACACGACACGCTACAGTGTTGTGACCCTGGTCAGTCGTGCCTTGGCCAGTCGTGCCTTGCCAGACAAGTGGGCACGGCATGTGTGACCACGCACTGAACACTGTCAATACGAGCCGATGCTCGATAGGTGAGGCTCGCCGAGCCACGAAAGGGCAAAATTTGCGTGGCGGCGCATCGTCGAAATTCTAATTTTTTTTAAAAATTAGGGTTTTGTCTGTCTCGAACTAGCCAGGCCCGTCTGGTATCTCTACTTAGACATTTCGCCACTTGGATATTGCTAAGTTAATCTCCAACTTGATTGCCAAACTATGCTTAACTTCAATCTATGCATGAGAAATGAATAGAACTCAAGAAAATTTGAAAGAAAGAAAAGCTTTTTTATTGAAGAAATGAGAAGTTCTCAATTTGGTGATTTGTAAATAATATTATTCTCATCTTATATACATATCTATGTAAGTGTTTAGAATTTATAAAAATTTTCTACAAGCATAGAGAATTCTCAAGTAGTCTATCATATCTATGTATTTTAAAATGATGTCACCTCCACACAAGTGTGAGTTTCTTTAAAACTTTTAAAATCTTTCTTGTTCTTCTAGCAAAGCGAGGATTCTCTGTCTCTAGAATTTCTTTATATATATTTTCTTAGTATTATTTGTCTTTATCTGGTCAAAAGAGAATTTCTCTGAGTAAGGGTGTGACAATGAGCTCTTTTATACAACACATATAAAAAAACTAGGAGGGGTTAGAGGTGTCAAATGGATCGGACATATCGAGGCATGACCTAACTCGGTCGTGCCTAGCTTGGCATTATTCAGACTCGTGTCTGGCTTGCTCTCGGCATGGCTCGTGCTGTCCCATGCTGAGGTATACCGAGGTATACTGAGCTGAGCCTAACTTTTTGTCGGTCCCGAACATGACTCGAACTCGTTAGAACCGTTCCCTAGCTAGAATCCAACAAGTTCCAGAAGCTTCAGCTTCTGGAACCCGTGACTAGTTGGGTAGGTTTGACAGTCGAATCGATCCAATGGTCCAAAAAAATATGTTTTTAAATTTTGGCCATTGGATTTTGCCATCAACTAGAGGTGTCAAATGTGCCGGGTGGCCTGGGCATGACCTGGTTCAGGCATGCCTGGCATGGCATGGCACGGTCCAGGATTGGTCCCGTGTCGAGCAGATCGTCAGCACAATTCATGCCATGTTGTGTTGAGGGTATTCGGCTTGTGTGCCTTGCTAGGCACAACATGAGTGCTTGACACGTGGGCATGGCATGGACGATGCCTGACGGGTGACGGCGGCACAACCATGTCATCCCTATTTTTTATCCTAGGTTAAGAATTATCTTAAACTAGAACATGCCCAAACCAGCTTGAACTCGGGCTAATTTTGTGCTGTGGGCCGTGTCGGGCCCGCCCTCCAGTGAATCGTGCCGTGTTTGGCATGACATGTGAGCCTGTATGGGAATGAAAAAAATGGGCTGTGCCGGCATGACACGACTCGCTTGACACCTATCCCCCAATAGCTAGGAGACATAATTCAATGGCCCTAAGGATTTTTCCCTTTTAATTTAAAATAAATAAAAAAAAAATTGATTAAATAAACTTTTTAAATCTATAGACCCTTCTTCATTCATAAATTTAAACTTAGCTCTCTTTCTCTCTCTAATATTTTCTTTCAGTCTCCTCATTTTTTTCTTTCTCACTTGGTCTCTCATTTTATTTTGGTTTTCGGAACTCGGGAGTAGATTGTGGAGTGTGACTTGTCGATTGTGGTGCGGTGCAGATATCAAAAGGAAAATATGATTTTACCCATTAAGGGAATTTTTTTTATTTAGTTAAGTTTTTTTTAAATTTTAGTTAACTTTAAACTTTAAGATTTAAGAGTTAAGTTTTAGTTTAATTAATATTAATTAATATATATTTTAAAAATATTAATTACAATATAATTAAAAAATAAATAAAAAATAAAAAAGATAAATAATAATTTTAATTACGATAACGAAATTAATTTAAACGTAAATATAAAAAATTATAATATAGATAACGAAAATTTCACGAAAAGATTTGAGGTTTCCAAAATTTTAGTTTTTCTGCTTGTTCCGACCCAATTATCTAAAAAAATAAAAAACTAGAACATCAATAGTTTCAACTCACTTTACTATAATACAACAAAAAAAATATTAGGGGTGCCGAATATGAATCGACACAATGCAAATATTATAAAAAAATTTTAATATGTATAGAGGTGTCACTATTATACACCAAACATGTTGATCGCTACTCCATTATTAGATGCGTTATCGAATGTAATACTAAAAATTTTATTTTGAATTTTATATTTCCTAAAGAATTTTATCATACCCTCAAAAATGGCCGGGCCATCATGAGGATGAAGAATCTCAGAGAATACTAAAATTTTTTTATTCATAGTTTAGTTAGAATCTACATAGTGGCTGGTGAGACATGCATAAGATGATTCATCGTGACTTATCCAGATATCGGACATCACAGACACCATTCCACTATATGCTATAAATTCATTAATTATTTTTTATTTTTCTAACTTATATATTTTTAGTATGTCATTCCTAGATTCGGACCTAGGAATCCTATGATAAGCAAGTTGAAAATTAGAGGTGTCAAATGGCTTGGGCCAGGCCGGCCCGACTTATTTTTTTTGAGCACGAGCATGCCTACGTGCCGGGCCGGGTACGATCCACAGGCATGGAGGGCCGTGCCGTGCCGGGCCGCCCGGGGCCGGCCTGGCCGTATGGGCAAGAATTTTTTTTTAATTTTTTTTATTTTATTTTATTTATATAAATTATTAAAAAATATATAAAATTTTAGATAATGTATAATATTATATATTTATAATATGAAAAATGTTAAAATTTATTAAAATAACAAAGTTTAAATTTTTTTTAATGTTATATAAAATTAGTTTAAAATTTTTTAGAATTATATAATAAACTTATAAATTTTTAAATGAAAAATTAAAACAAAAAAATAAATAAATCAATACATTTTGTTAATAAAAATAAAAATTAAAAAAAACATAAGCAACTCAAATAAAAAATGACCAATCAGTCATTTGAAATCAAATGTCCGAACTAAACAAATTACAGTTTCAACACAACGTATAAATAAAGTGTATAATCAATAAAAAATAAAATATTGAAATTAAAAAATAGTAGATCATCAATCATCAATCGGCATATCATGAGCATCATCAGCCGCAATATCATGATCAGTATCATATGGATCATCATTATAAGCAATCAATTCCTCTACTATCATAGTGGATGCGACTGCAGTCCCATTCCCAGTCCCAGTTTCAGCATGATCATGGATGTTAAACCTCGAATTCTCTTAATCCTTCAAATAAGCCAGGGCCTCAATAATATCTGGATATAATCTCGATCTCCTATCCGAAATCACGTTCACTGCAACAGAAAAAGCAGACTCCGATGCTACGCTCGACACCGGAGGAGTCAGTAGATCCGGTGGACTCATATGATTTTCATCATTATAATATATCAAGATTCTTAGTATCAGAATGTGATAGGATTGAGTAGTAATCGGTATCTAAGTACCGAGAAAGCTCGTTCTTATGTGATGGTCCACACGTACGTTTCTCCCTTGCTAGCTGAATGAAAAAATCGTCATCTCCGAACAAGGTATCAATGTCCGTAATCACATTTTTACTACTACTACCATCATACCTATTATCATAGTATGTGAATAGGTCAGTCAACTTCTCGTGAATGAACCTTTCAGGTGGCTCTTCCACTGCAACAGAAAAAACAGACTCCGATGCTACGCTCGACATCGGAGGAGTCAGTAGATCCGGTGGACTCATATGATTTTCACCATTATAATATATCAAGATTCTTAGTATCAGAATGTGATAGGATTGAGCAGTAATCGGTATCTAAGTACCGAGAAAGCTCGTTCCTATGTGATGGTCCACACGTACGTTTCTCCCTTGCTAGCTGAATGAAAAAATTGTCATCTCCGAACAAGGTATCAATGTCCGTAATCACATTTTCACTACTACTACCACCATACCTAGTATCATAGTATGTGAATAGGTCAGTCAACTTCTCGTGAATGAACCTTTCAGGTGGTTCTTCCAGGTTCATGCACGAGGAAATATAGGTCAGAGTGTTTTCTATCCCTTCTACCTTAATCCTAGGGTCCATGCATGCAGTGAGGCAATAAAGAGATGAAACAGTGGACTAGTACTTCAAGTACTTGGTTTTCATCTCTGCAACCATATGGCTAAGCATCGGGTCAGCTCGATACTTCTTAAACATGCTACTAATATTGCATATGCACCGGAGTGCAATGCAAGGGGGTCGGGCTCGGGGGACACCCGACATGGGACGAACTCGTGCCGGTTTGCTGGGTCAGGCACAGCTCGTGCCTTGCCCTGGCCCTGGATTTTCCGGGTCGGCCCGGCCCGGTTGACACCTCTACCTGATGATGATGATGATAATTTTGTAAATTTAAATAATAAATAATACTTTTTATTCTTATTTTATTATTTAAAATTTTTTTATTTTTTAGTTTTATTTTATCATGTTATTTTATTATATTTAAAATAATAATATATGTGGTTCCTTTTATTAATTTTTATATAATATAAAATTTTTAAGACAATTTTTAAATATACTTATTTTTATAATAATCTAACTTGAATCTTTTATTGAGTCAATTTAATAGCCTATCTTATGACTTTTATTTTTAAAAGTATGTCCTATCTTGAAGTATAAATACTTGCAACTCTTTTGAATGTGTCATGCATTCTCATAGTGAGTGTATCATGAAAGGGTTCGCCCTATATGATTATTCTTTTTATTTATTTTTTTTGTTATATGAAATTGATGCATGAGTAATTACATCATATCTATTAAACTTATTTACTTTTGTAGGCATTTCACTCATATGGTAATCTAATTCTGTTTTGTATAATAAAAATTTGCTCCCTCAAAATTTAATTTCTAAAACTAGAATCATGAGTGTTTGTTTTTTTTTAATGTTGTATTCATTGCAAATTCATTGTAATTGATATCTTTTATATGATTGAAAATATTGGTAAATTTCTGTATATCAGTGCTTGAGCTTTATATATATATTAAATATATCCATAAAATATTGGTCAATATATTTAGACATTTCAAAAATATAAGAAATATTAAAATTTCAGTCACGAACTATAATAGTTAATATTCAAAAAATTTCATAGAAATATTCAAATATTCTTAACTTGAAGCTCTAATTTTCTATTTGCATTCTTTAATAACTCAACATGATGGTCTGTGTCTTGCTTGAGCTAGGATGTGACAATGCTAGTGCATGATTTCTTGCTCGATCTCATTTGAGATACTTTCGCAAGGACTTTTTTTTTTGGTACTTAAGGCAAAGTGAATTTCTCCTACATTTTGAAAAAGTAGTCTAGAATATCCTAGACAATTTTTTTTTAAATAATTTTTTGAGAGGTATTTTATAATTTTTTAGAATACTATATTAAAGTTGATAAAAATTTACTTTTCATATTTATTTAAGGGTAATAATTAATTTAATATTTTCTCTCTCTTTGATTATACGTGTCAAGGATAGAAGGAGATGGAAAAAATTTTAATTATAAAAAATGTATATATGTTTGTTATTTTAGTTTTTTGTATTATTAATAGACTAATATTTCAATTGCAAAAAATGTATGATAATATATTATAGTTAATCATACTAATAAAAAATACAATATAATATATATGTCGATCATCAAATAAATGTATTAGACTGTCATTCTTTTTATCAAAATCACTAATCCTAGATTTTTGTTTATGATTGGTGTGATTGGCTAGTGTAGGTTGAAAAATGAAAAGACTTTCACTTTATAAGCTTAGAATTATTAATCTAGCGAAAAAAATATCTTTCAATATACATTTGTCAGACAAATAGAGTGATAAATGATACTAAGTGTCAATTAATTAATTGATAAATTGTTCCACGAAAGGAGGTTTGGTTTCGTACTAATTTTAAAGACAACTCAAGCAAAATATCTGTGCCAGGAGTTTGTTTATGATTGGTGTGATTGGCTAGTGTAGGGTGAAAAATGAAAACATAATTTATTTATCAGAAAAGAATGTTATTATTGTTTACAATTAATTATGTTGCTCATTGGTTAGTATTATTTATAATTTATTATTGTTATTTACAATTAATAATAGATTATTTTTTTAAATATTTTGTTCTTACATTTATCTTTTTATGTTGATATTTTTGAAATGATTACATTTGATATTAATTTTTTTAAAATTTATAGTAATAATTGTATCAAATATGTTTAAATCATTTTAAAATATTTGAATTAAAAAAAGTTTTTTTTTTTGTGAATAGGTGTGCACCTAGGCATGATAGGGGCCAAGTGCACCTTGTGTTTTTTATAACTATATTCTAAAATTTTTGTCGATCTACATGCTTTTCTTCTTCTTTTGGAGCTTGAAATTGCAAAGTTAGTTCTGGTGTGCTTCTAGCTACAATGTCAATTAAGAAACACAGGCTCAAATTAGCTCAGACACATTTATTTTCAATCATTTAACTTGTTGGGCAATTGCGCTTCCACGGTAGTGAGCTTAAGATACAAAAATAATAGAAACACAGAAAACAAGTAATATATATATATACCAATCCAGCAATCATTCGTGACAGAATCAAAAAAAGAGAAACAGACATCGAAAATAACGTGGTTCACTCGTCACTCAGTACGACTAGCTACATCCACCAGAAAATACCTATGCGTCACAGATTAAACCAACATAAATGTCTTACAGTATGCAGCACACAGAACAATCGCGATAAATCGCGCAGAGAGAAGAGAAAGAGAGAGAATGAACAGTTCCATAGGTCCAAAAATAGCCACCTGAAAATAAAATTACAAAATATTTTTTATTAAAAGTCTCTCGGTTTATTTAACCGGAGCGGGTCAGATCATTGGATTGGTCAGGTCTGCTTCAAAAATTTTGGTCCGCTGACCGGGCAGTGTGATCTTTGTTATTGTGTTACTGCTACATCCTCGGTCTCTTAATATTTTTTTTCCTGCAACATAAAAATATTAAAACAGAAAAAAAATATTTGATTATACAAACAGATTATTAAATAAAAAACAAATTACATATACAGCACAACTCATTCACAGAACCTTAAAAATCACTTCCTTTTATCACTCAATGTTATCTGGCGTATTGTATGTTCAAATGCATATGGTGTTTCTGACTCATATATTTTTTCTGATTTATACAAGCAAGGCTGCACCATGGTTATCTATCTAATGCTGATGGAAATGGAGATTGGGTTTTAACAATATTTTCCTCCCTCTCTCTTGTGAGTATACAATATTTTCCTCTTGTATTTCTCTGTTCTTGAATCTTTTTCATTTAACCTTTTCTCTTATATTCATTCGACTTATTTTTGTTCTTCACATTTAGTGGTGATCAAATTTTTGTTATTTGCTGTTGATATGTTGTGAAAGATTTTATGTACGCTAATATAAGGGTGTCAATGGTAATTTATTGAATGCTTCCACTATAGTTATTTTAGTTATCTATTTCATAGTATTCTTGTTTAGTATATTAAAATTATTTTCGTAAATGTATTATGGAATTTATCTTGCAATTTTATTTTTTTTTAATTTGACATGCACAAGAGCTATAACAATGATCATTGTCATTGTCATTAGTCACACTCATCATTCTTGTTGCTACCTTCGATATTGTTACTGTGACCTTCACTGATATTATTGCTGTCACTATGACAGTATGACTGCTCTTGCATCATCGATGCGGACACTAATGTCCTTAGTGCAACCTGACCCATGTTTGCAATTGTCATTTTTATTTATTATGTAGCTTTTTTTGTCTTATCTAGAGGTGTTCAATGGGGTTTGTCGGGGTGTAATGCTTCCAACTTGAGGTGACCCAACTTTGAACGTGGCCTTCATGCCAATGATTAATGTCATGAGAGTGCCATGATTTCATAGTTCATTTATTGATTGTTTATCATATTTTTAATATTATCATATCACTACAACTAGAGGTGGCAAACAAGCCATGAAGCCTGTGCCTAGCTTGAGGCATTGTCCGCATATTGTGGCCCATGCACGATATGACATGCCCATACCATTTTTAACATAAGCATGATATGGCATGCAAATGGCTTGTGTCAATTTGAGTGGCTAGGCTTCCGTTCCAAATACAGTTCAGCATGGCACGAATTGATAACCCATGCTCAGGTCATGACTTTTGGTCAGGCAGAGTGCGAACCAACTCGGCATGTGTACCCCATATGCTATAATTTTTTTAATTTCTATATAGTGGCACCTGTGTTTCACATGTCATATTTTTTAAATGAAAATGAGTTGGTTTGGACTCATAATGAACCTAATTTAATATATTAATATATTATAAATAAACACGTTACAAATGGCTACTGCATTCTAGTAGTGAATTGCAACTTGTCATGCGACATGAGTCACGTGGCCAATTACTTGCATGATAAAATAGAAGGATAATCTTTAGATTTAAAAAAAAAATAATTTTTTTTAAGTTTTAAAATTTCTATAAATAAGAAAAGAAAATTTATATTTTTCATACTCAATATAATCTTTCACTTTTTTTTTAATTCTATCTGATTCCATCAATTTCTCATTAAATAATTTTTTTTTAATTTTATGGTGTAGTTTTGTTTTGATAATATTATTTTATAATTGGCAATGAAGTGTGAATGATATGATGAATCATGATCTATGAAATTGTTGTTGTGGGTGTATAATTTTGTAAGGTACGCATCTATTACCATTTCTCTCTTTTTAGTTTAATAAGCTAGAAAAATAGATATATACTAGACAGAGATATATAATAATTAATAAAAACTTTTTCCAAGTATAATTCAAATTATAATAAAAATCATCTATTTCTTTGATATCAGTGGAATAGATGATTAAGAAAAATTTTTTCTTTTATCTCAATGAATAAAAATTACATAATAATTGATATCTTTAAAATTTAAAATATGTAGTAATTATATTGACAAAAATATTTGATATATCAAAAATTATCCAAAATTTTGTAATACCAATGTATATCAATATGTCAATGAAAATACAACAAACATTAATTAGTCACGAAGCAAATCAAAACATTAATAGGAATCTTAATTAATTCATATAAAACACGTAGTATAAATAGTCATTCCAATCAGTGAGATGTAATATGTATTTTTTTTTAAATATCAAGTGATGGAAGATATTTTTTATTCGATTTCATCTTCAGCGAAGTGTAGATCAAGCAACTCTCTCAATCTTAAATAAAAGTACTTTATTTTTTTGTTGTTAATTGTTATTATGTTTGAATCTTCAAAATTTAAATATATAAAAATTAGATTAAATAGCTAAATAGGTCCCCTAAATAGTGAACGAATCAGATAAGACATACTTCATTCTCATTATTAAGTTTGTTAAAAATTTAAAAATAAAATTTAATTAATTAGGATGATAAAAATTCAAGAAAACAAGAATAGAGAATCAGTGAGAATATTAAAAAGGAACAAAAAATATAGATAACAATAAATGACACAATATTTGCATACCTCAATCATAGTATATATGTGAAAAATAAAAACATCAAATAACATACCTTAATATTAGATTTGTTGGGCGATGAACTCTAAATGGAGGAAAGCAAACTTGATTTTATGGATGGGCAATGACAAATTAATGAAAATGTAGTCCAAACTAGAGGTGTCAAGCGGGCCGGGCCGGTCCGGCCCAGCACGAGGCACGGCACGGTTCGGCCATGCCTGGGCCGGCCCGGCACGATAAAAAAACGTGCCCGGGCCCGTGCCGTGCCCGGGCGAACAAACCACGTGCCGGGCCGTGCCTGGCCCGGCACGGCTCGTGCCTTGGCACGGCACGCCGGCACGCGTGCCAGCGTCGTGAGTCGTGAGTCGCGACTCACGGTCACGACTCACTGAGTCGTGACTCGTGACCCAACCGGGCCCCGCCCCGGTAAAAAGACCGCGGGTCGGGTCCAAACAGACCCGACCCGCCCCGCCTGCCCTGCCTTGCCGTGCGCCCGTGCCCGAGCGGGCCGGCACGGCACGGCCTTGCCGTGCCCACGGGCCGTGCCGTGCCCACGGGCCGTGCCGTGCCCACGGGCCGTGCCGTGCCCACGGGCCGTGCCGTGCCCACGGGCCGTGCCGTGCCCACGGGCCGCGCCGTGCCCACGGGCCGCGCCGTGCCCACGGGCCGCGCCGTGCCCACGGGGGCCGCGCCGTGCCCACGGGCCGCGCCGTGCCCACGGGCCGTGCCGTGCCCACGGGCCGTGCCGTGCCCACGGGCCGCGCCGTGCCCACGGGCCGTGCCGTGCCCACGGGCCGCGCCGTGCCCACGGGCCGTGCCGTGCCCACGGGCCGTGCCGTGCCCACGGGCCGTGCCGTGCCCACGGGCCGTGCCGTGCCCACGGGCCGTGCCGTGCCACGGGCCGTGCCGTGCCCACGGGCCGTGCCGTGCCCACGGGCGTGCCGTGCCCACGGGCCGTGCCGTGCCACGGGCCGTGCCGTGCCCACGGGCCGTGCCGTGCCCACGGGCCGTGCCGTGCCCACGGGCCGTGCCGTGCCCGAATTTAAAAAACCGTGCCGTGCCGGGCACGGCACGGTAGCACGGCTGGGCACGGGAAAAATGGGCCGTGTCCGTGCTGGGCCGGCCCGTTTGACACCTCTAGTCCAAACCCAACATTTTTTTGAACGGATAAAGTGTTCTTTGAAAATATAATTAGCATAAAATAGTGACATAATGAGTTTTCATTTTTAAAGCAACGATGTAATTAAATTTCGTTGCCAAAATTATTAAAATCTAATAGCGATGGGCTCTCATGTCATTTTAAATTTAGCGACAAAATTTATTTTCATCGCTAAATTTGAAGTGGATTAGGAATCCATTTTTAAACCAATTGAAAGAGAATTTTTTTTTCGTCGCAATATTTAGATAACTTATCATTTTCAATAACAAATACATGTAAAAATAGACTTTTTCCTTCCTAAAGCGCACGCAATGTAATCTGCTCATGACAGTGCATCATAATAGCAATGGAAGGTTAAATCATTTTAAATTTCTTTTCTACTTTCATTTCTAATTCTATTTTCATATAATGTTAAATAATTCTTGCCTTTTAATAGCGATGAATTATTTTACCATTTCTTTTTTTGTAAAAAAGTATTATTTTCGTTTCTAATCTGTTTCAATTTTGTTCTTAATTTTAGAAACAAAATTGAGAATTTCTATTTTTTATTTTTAATTGACTTTTTTTTGTAGTGATATGTGATGTTAGTAATATATATATGTTGATATTTTGATTATATGGAATAATTAGTTATATATGAACTGAAGTTTTTGTAGATTAAGTTCAAACAAATGATTTGAGATGTTTAAAATAATTTTTGAGTCTTGAGATTATTTATTCAAGAGATACAATTTTTCTTTTGTAGAGGAGATATGTTTTAAATATTCTATTTTATCTTAACTTTGATTGGATTCGTACTAGTTAATTTATTACTTGATTTGAATGTAAACTTATTTATAAATACTAATGGCTCATTTATTTATTTTTTGATGTAGGACAATGATAATAAAACATAACTATCTAATAATAATTAGACTAAATATCATTATTCTCTTAGTAAAATTAGTTATTTTATAATTTTTTTTATGCATATTCTTATAGATACAATTTTTTGGATTCTAG
This sequence comes from Sapria himalayana, assembly GCA_029783825.1. Classification (NCBI taxonomy): domain Eukaryota; kingdom Viridiplantae; phylum Streptophyta; class Magnoliopsida; order Malpighiales; family Rafflesiaceae; genus Sapria; species Sapria himalayana. The sequence goes on from JAREIK010017666.1 coordinate 343,913, forward strand.
GATTTGTGAAGAGAGTTGTAGGATATGTGATTTCGTTTAAAGATCATGAGCATAATCAAATATAAGTTTACTCACATTCTAGTTGGGATCTTGCAATCACAAAAGTATATTCATTACTAGATTTTTTTACCTTTTTTAGAGTGATATTAATTCATAGAAGTATAAGCTATTGATCATTAATTTTAGATCGATGCAAATACAAGTACATAATTATGATATCAATTATTTGTGAATTTTAATGAATCTGTAACTTCTTTGAGGAGTTGTGCCTATCAATTTATAGGTCGATCATTTGAGATCTCATTCCAAAACATTTTTATATCAGTATGTGTAAATTCTAGTTGGGGTCTCAAATATTCAATCATACATGAGATCTCATTTCAAAATCTTTTGATAAATTAATAGTAAGATGTAAATGAGTATCCATAGTGAATATAAAACATGAATAAAAGGTTGATTGACTCAAGATCAGATTTATAGCAAGAGAATTTATACCTACATATGATATTTATTATTGAGATATTTTTTTTCCCGTGGTCTAAATAATTACTATTATATTATCGATTTCTATTGTTGTATCTCACAAGTGAATTATATATCAATTGAATGTGAGAATTATATTTCTTCATGTTGATCTCGAGGAGATGCTTTTGCAACAACCCTTGGGTTTTATTGTTCTTGTGAGCATAGATATGATATGTAGATTGTTGAAGATTTTTATGGCATGAAACAATCTTTTATAGTATGATTTAACAAATTTTCTTATACACTTACCACCTTTGGCCTTAGGAGATGTATATAATAGATTATTCTTATTTTTATTAATATAGGTTGAGAAAAATATATGATCTTAATGATATACTTTAATAATATTCTGATTATAAGAGATGATCAATTGAATATATTTTAATTGAAATTATTTAAAATTCAAGTTTTATATGGACTTGAGACATCCTATATATTTCTTTGGTATTGAGGTTTGATATACATGTGGTATAATTTTTCTTTCTAAGAGGAGATATATTTTAATATTTTGTTTGTTCTTGCTATGTCGAGACTCAGGATGCACATTGTTTGACTCACTATTTGAATTGATTATAGATTATTTACATGTTTTTGTTTCTCAGTTGATTATATTAGTTATAGAAAAATTATTAAAAATCTAAACTACTAGTAGTGCTTAGATTATATATTATTTATAATGTTAATATAATTAATTGTTTTTGATATTTTTTTTTTCAGATAGATTTATATGGATGAAATTCTTTGGAACCTCAGGTGTGTGAAGAATGCTCTATTACTCTATGATGTTAAATTTTATTTAGAAATTAGAGGCATAATTGGATATAAATGTATTTAGATTTTAGTTAGGCTAAAACAATTATATAAAGAAGATATATTATAAGATTTTATTATTTTATTGAATGTAATTATGTATTTTAGAAAATTCAAAGGTAAACTTTTATTTTTAGATTCAGTATAGAAGTATAATACAAAATTCTGATATCAATTATTTATGAGTTTAGTAGATCAATCACTTCTTGAATGAGCGCTACTCATTAGTGTGGAGGTTCATGATATTTTACTATGATAGTTAGATAAATTGATATATTTTTTTCAAACTCGATATTTCATGGATAGATGAAATATATTGAAGTGGATTGTTATTTTATAATGGAGAAGATCCAATATGTTTGATAATCATATTCCTACTATAACCAAATTATATATTTTTTCATAAAACTTCCAAGATGATCATATATTCTTTTTCTTGTTTATGTTGAATATTTGTGATGTGCATGCACCAATATTATATATATATATATGAGATTGTATTTTGGTTTTAAAATTTAATGTAAATTATTCATGATACGTATAGTCAACGTGTGGGGATAATGAAGACGTGCTTCCTTAGGTTTGTGACGTAGTGATGGGGATAGCCCTGCTCCCACCCTAGGCTCCATGTGATTGTTTGAGGTAGGATCTAGTTTGAGGCAACATCATGTCAATAAAAAATTTAATGAAAACTTTATTATTTTTTTTCTCTTTTTCTTTCATCATAAATTTCATTAGAATACTGATCATGTTTTGGCTATAATAATTCTATTTCTTATTTTTGACTTTTATGAAAATTAGATCACAATCCCTTTCTCCCTCTGTTTTGTAAATTAGATTACATTTGTTATTAGTGATTGATCAAATGAAAGGAATAGCCATCAACAATGGGCTATTATTAACTTTCTAAAAAGTCTCCAAGTTTCATGGATGAAAATATGAAATATTTAATTATTATTCTTCAACAAAAGTAGCATACAATATTCCATATCAAGTGTAAGAATGATTTTAAATTATAGTATGGGGAGCCTTGAGTCTTCTTTCAATAGAGTAGTAAGTAGAGCTCACAAAATATGTCTGAATTTTCTTATTTTCAAAATAATATTATCGAAACCTTCTTTTTTGATATATATATATTTTTTTAAAATAAGATGAGATCATTTCTTCTAACAATATTATAAAATTTCATAACAAATGAGAAAAATAATAGCTTAAAACTCAATCTAAAAACATAAATTAAAGCCTCTTATATAAAGGGTGAAATGATTGGGAAGCATGTAAATTGGGTGCGCACATCAATGCATAAAGAAAGAAAAATACTAGAAATTTCAATACTCTCTTCAAGCCGGTGCATACTAGTTGACAACACCTAATTTTGAGAAAAGAAAAGAAAGATGAAGTATTTTCACGTTTTTATGAAAATATATGTTAGTTTCTCTGTTATGAATATATGTTATAGTCATGATCCTATTTTAAATTTTCTTTCTTTGGAAGTAGTCTATCTCGATATGTTTTGTTTATTTATGAAATACAAGATTTGAGATTATATGATTTGCAGTCTGACTATCATAGTAACGGGTAGTGAGAGAAGATAATGCGTACATGATCTCATCGAATAAATGTCATATGTAAAATATCTCACTTTTAATTATCATCATCATTTTGAATTTTAAATCTGCATTGAATCTTAAAATTACATGCCTCCTATTTTTCTCGGACATATGACAATTTTCTCTCCAAGAAAGGTATGCATGATATTTAAAGTGATTCTAAGTTTTAGAGACTTTTTCACATATATTAGAATGTAAAGAGTTGCATACAGGTGAACTTGTCAAAAAGAAAATTTCAGAAATGATTGACTATATTGATTGTGTATGCTTTATCTATTCATAATCAGATAGTTCATCTTTCATACAATTTTTTTATAAGTAGTAGATTTATTAAAAATATCATATCAGAAGTAAAGTCAATATTTGTATAAATAAGAGTATCCACTGGTGCACAATCTAAAATACTAACTTCTTCAAGAATATCAAGAACATATTTTTGATGGGACAAGATTATACTCCTCGTATAATAAGTTATTTTTATGTTAAGAAAATATATGATCATCACAAAATCTTTCATTTAAAATCATGTTTGAATGTTTATTTGAGTGATGCTCAACTCATTATCTTTAATAATCAAAATTATTATCTATGTCGATAAATATTAAAATTACTCTGTTATCATGATTTCTCTGGAAGCACTAATAAAAATTAGTAATACAAATGTGTAATCAAAACTAAATGATTGCGTATAAAAATTTTGCAAAGGAGACACTTGGTGATTATTTTAGGCCGTACAATGTATTCAATCATTTACAAACTACACATAAATGCATTGCTCGAACTCCTAGTGATTGTTTGTATGTATCTTCTCCTCAAGGTCATAATGAAGAAATATTTTGTTCATCTCTAGCTGGCGTAATCTTCAACTATGAGATACTTCAAGAGAAATACAAATACAAATTGAGATTATCTTGATAACTAGAGAATAAATATACTGATAGTTTATACTAAATGTCTAGTCTTATCTTAAGGTGATCTATATTCTTATTTCGATCTGTTTTCACGGTGAATATCTATCTGAAACTAACATCATGTCTTCTTGAAGTACGTGATACTATTTCTAAAGTCTTATCAGAGTGAATGATAAACATTTCATCTATAATAGCTTGACAACATCTTAAATGAGATAATATATCAAAAGGAGACTGGAGAATGCTAGTAACATCAAAAGAATTAATAGATATAAAAAAATAAAATAAAATAAGAGTACGACAAAATAATGAAATTGAATATTGAGTATAACTTATTTATTCTTTTCAAAGAGTAATTAAAAGATTAAGATCGGAATCAATAGTTACAAAATCATCTAGTTCCTCAGTAGCATTGTCTTTGGTATGATCAAGTTGGACATGTTTCTCTCATCTGATATATATTCTATATTTTGAGTGGTCAATTATCTTAATTACCAATTCAATAAGTCTGTATTGGTGTTGATTTATATAATATTATATTATTTGAGTTTGAATGTGATCTCACTACTTGGGAATTTTTATTTTCTTTAGATTCAATATAATCTGAATTTATTGGTAGACATGATAATTCAATAAAAGTAATATCATGTTTGGTACCAACATAATCAAATATTGTTAATAAGTTGGTCTTTATACCAACTGGTGGTCGATGCATGGCTATGTGTAAGAGATAAAGAGTAATTAATATATAATTAATATTTGAATTCATGCTATTCCTAAACTCGTAAAATAATAAGTCATGATCAAAAAGATAATACCTGTACTTACTAAATTCTTATTAATTTTTAATGAGAAATATTTGTATCTTATTTGGATATTAGAGTATTAAAGAAAAAAATAACTCAAAGTCTTAAATGCTAGTTTGTCTCATCCTGGAGGGCGATTGAGACCAAAACAAGTGTATTTAAAAATTCTAAGATGCAATATAAATAATGTCTCTCTAGAGGTGTCAACCGGCCAGGCCCGGCACGAGGCACGTCACGGTTTGGCCGTGCTTGGGCCGGCCTGGCACGATAAAAAATTGTGCCCGGGCCCATGCCGTGCCTGGGTTAGGCACGAGCCGTGCCGTGCTTGACCCGGCACGGTTAGGCCCGTGGCACGGCACACCGGCACGGGTTCTTCCCGTGCCGGTTTCACTCGCGCAGTCGAGCGAGCCTGCTGCCTACATGGCACAGGCTGCCCCGCCAAAGACCCACTCGGTGCTCGGCCCCTCCCGCAAAAAAGACTGCGGGTAGGGTCTGATTGGACCCGACCCTCGGTCTCACTTCCACGAGGCCCTTTGCCCCGAACCGACCCAGACACCTCTACCCTATCCTATTCACCCAAGTCCCCAACGGGAAAAAAATAAAAAATAATAATAATATATATTTTCAGCTGTTGGATTCGCCTCCAACGGCTAGGGGGCAGAATCCAATGGTCCTCATGATTCTGCCCCCTAAATAATTAATAAAAATTCAAAAAAATATAAAAAAATATTTTTTTTTATAAAAAATATAATCTTTAATTTATAAATTCTACACCCCTCCCTTTAACATTTATGTTTTTCAAAAACATAAATTCTCTCAAATTTTCTTTCTCTCTCAAAAACCTTACTTCTCTCTCTCGGGCCTCGAGATTTTGGCATTCGGCTTGAATTTTCATGAAACTCAACTTGAGTTTTGAACATTAGAGCTTGACTGCAGTGCATCGTGCACGTGACCGATTTCATTGCTTTTACCGGGTAATTTATTTTATGGTTTTTTTTACTTTCTCTCTCTATAGTTTCTTTCTAGACCAAAATTAGGAAAAATAAAAATCATAAAAATGATAAATACACTTGACACATTTAAATTTAGAAAATGAAAATATTACACAGAGGTCTGAGGCTGCTGAAATTTTGGTTTCTCCAGTCGTCTCAACCCAAAGTTCTAAAAAACAAAAAACAAGGACTTCTGTAGTTTGGACTCATTTTAAAATAATAACACAAAAAAATATTAGGGGTGAAGAACAAGAAATGACACAGTGCAAATATTGTATGAGACTTTTAACATGTAAGAGTTCGTTTGGGACTGAGCACCTAAAAAGACATTCCAAATTATGCACAAAAAAAATGGACCATTAGATCCTAGGCAAACCAAATTTGACACTGCATTTTTTGAGACTGGATCGAGTTTAGTCTCAAAGTTTACTTCCTTCATATACTCCAGCGAGTTGGGTAGGGACGGCATGACCAGGCTTATCACATTGATGGGTCTTCCGATCATAATTTCGGAAGATTCAATGGTAGTGTGCATCATGCAGACATATTTTCAGCCTGCCTATCATAAGATTTTTAGGTCCACATATAGGAATGACATACTAAAGATATATAAGTTAGAAAAACAAAAAATAATTAATGAATTTATGGCATATAGTGGAGTGGTGTCCGTGACGTCTGATATATGGACAAGTCACGATGAATCTTCTTATGCATGTCTCACGAGCCACTATGTAGATTCTAACTGGACAATCAATAAAAAAATTTTAGGATTCTCTGATATTCTTCGTCCTCATGATGGCCCAGCTATTTTTGAGTGTATGATGAAAATCTTTAGGGAATATAAAATTCAAAATAAAATTTTTAGTGTCACATTCGATAACGCTTCTAATAATGGAGTAACGATCAATATGTTTGTTAAGAATTTTAGAGACGCACAATTATTAGAGATCTTTCATCTCAGATGCATGTGTCACGTGATTAACCTGATTGTTCAAGCGGGTATGAAAGTGTGTTCCCCCGCGTTGGATAATATACGTAATGCACTAAAATATATTCGCACTCATCGCAGACAACAAGAGTTTGGTAGTCTCTGTTTGTCTGCGAATCTTAAGAAGAAGAAATTCCAATCGGATGTGAGACATCATTGGAATTACACGTACCTGATGTTAGAATCATGTGTTGGATACGAACACGTGATATCCGATTACGTCAATAGTAAGAGTGACGAACTTATTATTGACGACACTGACTGGGCTTCAGGAATTTCATAAATGAAATTCCTGAAGATATTCTATGACACGACGAACATGTGTTCATCGGTTTATACGCCCACCACTTGTATTGCACTCTGTTGCATATGCAGTATTAGTTGCATGTTTAGGAAGTATCGAGCTGACCCGATGCTTAGCCATATGGTTGCAGAGATGGAGACCAAGTACTTGAAGTACTGGTCCACCGTTTCATCTCTTTATTGCCTCGCTGCATGCATGGACCCTAGGGTTAAGGTGGAAGGGATAAAAAATATCCTGACTTACATTTCCTCGTGCATGAACCTAGAAGATCTACCTGAAGGGTTCATTCACGAGAAGTTGACTGATCTGTTCACATACTATGATACTAGGTATGATGGTGGTAGTAGTGAGACTGTGATTACGGACATTGATACCTTATTCGGAGATGATTTTTCCATTCAGCTAGCGAGGGGAAAACGTAGGGGTGGACCATCACATAGGAACGAGCTGTCTCGGTACTTAGATATCGATTACTGCTTAATTCTATCACATTCTGATACTAAGAATCTTGATTTATTACAGTGGTGGAAATCATATGAGTCCACATTTCCCGTGCTATCTAGGATAACACGAGATCTACTGACTCCTCCGGTGTCGAGCGTAGCATCAGAGTCTGTTTTTTCTATTGCAGTGAACGTGATTTTAGATATGAGATCGAGATAACGTCCAGATATGGTTGAGGCCTTGGCTTGTTGAATGATTGGGATGAATCGATGTTTAACATTTATGATCGTGTTGGAGCTGAGACTGGGACAGGCACTGCAGTCGCATTCACATCCACTACGGTGGTGGAGTTGATTGCTGATGATGATTATTCATATAATATTGATCTTGATGTTGCGGCTGATGATTCTCATAATATGCCGATTAACGATTGATGATGATCTACTGTTTTTTGTTTTCGATATTTTTTTTATTGATTGTACGCTTTGTTTGTACGTTGTGTTGAAATTGTAATTTATTTTGTTCGGACCTTCGGTTTCAAATGGATTATTGGTAATTTTTCATTTGTGTTGTTTATGTTTATTTTAATTTTTATTTTTACTAACATATTGTATTGATTTATTTTTTTAATGTTTTAATTTTTCTTTTAAAAATTAATAACTTTATTATATAATTAATAATTATAATAAAATTTAAACTAATTTGATATTACAAAAAAAAATTAAACTTTGTTTTTTTAATTAATTTTTAATTTTAATATTTTTAAAAATATAAATATATAATAATAATACTATACAATATCTAAAATTTTAAATATATTAAAAAATTAAAAAAAAAAATTTTTTTTTTCTGCCTCTCGGGCCGGCACGGCACGACACGGTCTGCTTTGCCTTCTGGACGTGCCGGGCTCGTCTTTTTTAAACGGTGCCGGGCCGGGCACGGAAGCACGATCGTGCTCTAAAAAAATGTGCCGGCCCGTCCTATCCCGGTCCGTTTGACACCTCTATGTCTCTCTAATATGTAAAATTTGGAAGGGTACGTGCTTAAAAGAATAGACGAAGTCATTTGATTAATGAGCTAATTAAAATCATTTCTTCCAAAAATATATTGGAACAATCTTTCCAAGTATGAGTGTTTTAGTTGTCTCAATCTTATATCTATTCTTTTTTTTAGCTGTTATTTTGTTGGGATGTATTGATGCATGAAGTCTGTAAAACCATGTGACCCATATAATATGTGTTAAATTAGTCTGATACATATTTTAATATATTATTATTTTTTAATTTTAATTTTTTTTATTGAATCGAGCTTTTATTATTTTTGTGAAACATTTAAAAAATAGGAAAGATGTGCGATCTACTACAAAATAGATATATTTAGGTATTTTTTTGTAGTGATTAATAAATATGATTAGATACCTAAATCACTTTTTAGTCTTATATATACTAGATCCCCATATGACCGAGTGTATTATATTAAATGAGTTCATACTAAAACTCAGGTAGGCGTGTAAAATATGAATCTCTGATATGTATTTCTAATTGGCATATATCATATGCTATGGTTAAAATCTTTAAGAGCATGATAAAATATTCTTAACATGGCTAATGATGGGTATCCAAACTGATAATGCATAAGTAACATATTCAAAATACTGACACATCTTGAGAGAGATTTTACCATAGAAGGGAAAATATAATCAAGACTGTACAATCTCAAATTGAGATCTCTTCAGTTTTTTGATCTTATAAATAAATATTAGTGAAAATAAATAAAATGTTAGAGTTGAGATGTTCAAAAAGATAACTCACAAAAAAAAGTTAATATGACAATCAATAATAAACATGATATGAGAAAGTAATAAGGATTCAATATGAATAATATTATAGCCAATAATGTTTGTGTAGTTTTCATTTATAATAATAATATTTTCAGAATAAGAAAAAAAATATAGAATAAAATATGATTATCAATGTTATTAATGTCTACCATTCTATCGATATAAAAATAGTTTTAATTGTGAGTATTAGTGTTAACAGAAAAAAGGGAAGGATCTATTGTAATTTTAGAAAAAAATTTTATATATTTATTTATAGTAAGTATTATGGTAGATAAATTTTGTGAGAATTTTTAGATGGTTCTGGTAATCAATAGTATTCCTTTATAATTACGTATTCCTCTTGCCATTCTCTTTGAAAATAAAATTCAACTCTCTTTGATGTGTTATTTTTTCTGCAATTAGTGCACAACATTGGAATGCTTCTCCATCTACATCTACCTTGATAAGCCATATGAGCCAAACACATGTAATCCCGCTGGAGAATACAAAAAAACTATATACCAATATTCTTTTTGCTTTTTTAAATATAAATGAAATTTTAGAAACCTAACTACTTTTTGTCCCATTGCCGCTAGTCATCATTCTCTTTGCTATCGAAATCACAACCATCATTGTGGTAGAATTTGCTCATCATCACTACCTCAGCTGGCTAGGGTCACGTTTTCTTGCTATGCGTCATTGATTGCCACCTCCACTGCACTCCCCTTTACTTAAATGTGTCTTTTGGGTTGTGTTGGGCCGACATGATATGAATTATGGTGATCTTGTCATGCCACCTTGTTGTGCTGGACACGACATGATTTCTCCAATTGAGATTTGTCGTGCTGACATGAGGTTGATGAAGGTAGGTCCGACATGGCTCGATGACATAGTTTGGGTAATCAGTCATGTGAGATCGTGTTGAGCTGGGTCAGGCTCATGTTGCTGTGCCATCTTATCTTGGCAGTGCAAAGTTGTAGTTCATTGTTCATAAGTGTAGCCAGGAATGTAGATATGAGCATGGTTTTCTTTAATAAAAATAAAATAAAATTTTAATCTTTTAATTTCAATTATATGTTATTATTTATTGTATCATAATAAACATATATATCATCAATAAAAAAATTTCTTTAAAAATTAATTGTAAACTCTACTAATATTAAAAAAAATATATTATAAATTGTAATACATAAATATTTAAATATAAATAAAATAAACATAATAAAAACTCAAAATAATAAAATCAGTTTGTAGGGCTTGGATTGACAAAGCTTGTAGTCTCAATGTTATTCTCATTTTTGTGTTTGTTTATGTTATCATCAAACTTTATTTATTTTAATTTATCTTAAAGATTAATCATTAAATTGTTTCAGTCTTTTAAGCATGAAATTATTTTAATGATATATGGTCATAACATGATTATCTTATCTGAAATCATATTCATAATTATAGAAAACATAAACTTAGATGTTATGCTATATACCAATGGAGTTAGTAGATTCCATTATATTTTTGATAATAAATGAAAGGTGGATTCATATGATTTTTACCAAAAATAAATTTCAATTCAAGGGATATTCTTGTCGTTTGCATATAGATAACTGAATCGAAAAATTATCATTTCTAAATACATTGTTCATATTATTACTTAAAGGCTCACTAAAATTATTATATTTATTATCATAATATTTAAATAAATTATATACTTATTTGTAAAATCATACATTTTAGTTCTTGTGGTTCGTGTGTGTGTGTATATATATATATATATATAATAGCATTTTTTACTTATTTTATCTTAACACGAAGATCTGTACATCAATTAAACTATAAAGAGATAAAATGAATTCCTAATATTTTAAATATTTTATTCTTGTCTCAATGATCATTATATTAAAATTTGTGTTTTCAATGTTTGCTAAACTAATTACTAATATTCTACATGTATCTAAATGCAATGTATGTTATATCATAAAAGATATTATGAAATTTCATAAATAAAATTTTTATCTTACAGTCTGATTGGTTAATCATTAATTTCATGATTTATTTTTACTGTATAAATATCATATGTTGATAGATAATAAATGAATCTAATATATGATTTATATAATTTTAATGATATTTTATATTTGTTTGAAATTTTTTATTTTGAGACTCCAAAACTTACATATAGTGTTAAATTATTGTAGTTGAAATGTGGCTTATGGTATTTTGGTATATTTTTTATATGGTATAATGTGGAGGAATTTTTTTATTCATGTTTATATTATTAGGTTAATTATATGACATATACTCTTAACATTAAAAAATCTTACATAAGGACATATTTCTAATAATTTTGATAAATATATTAATTATATATTATTATTTCAAGTAATTTTGAATATTATGTTATAGCTTTTATTTTTAATCTTATATTCTATAAAAATTCTTGATAAATACTCAAAAATAATGGGGTCATCATGAGGATGTAGGATTTTATGAAATCTTAATATATATTTTTTTATTTATTTTTTATTTTGAATTAACAAAGTGAGTGGTCATACATGCAATTTCATTGGTTTTCTAATAAGTCAAAATGTCAGATATCACATATATTACTTTGTGTGTCCTAATTATTTTATTATTTCTATAATTTTTTATTATGTTATTTATGCTGGTTGACTTGGAGATCTTACGATAAACATGCTGAATGTATATCTCTATAACATGAAGTAATGTAGAATGTTTCAAAAATCTAATCAAAAGACCCATGCCATTGATGAAGTTGAAGTAATCCGACTTTAAATATTTTGTCGCCAAGTTGATTTTGTCTGAGATCCAATGCATTATATTTTTTGGTCATAAATTATTCATTATCACTATTACCACTGCATACATATATGTTTTTATAATAAATTTATTCTACGAATCTTTGACATTTCTAATATTTTCTTTTTATCTTAAAGTATGTTAATACTATTAATATTGATTTATTCTTAAATTTTTTAGGCATAAGGGTTGAGATCCATGAGAAATAATTCAATCTTACATTTATTGGTCTGGATGTCGTTATCTGTGTTTATATATAATTTATTTTTATAATATTTATTATTTTTGAGAAATATGAGAAATATCTTTAATTAATTTTATTAAAATTTCTAAAAAAATTAACTAAAAAATAATATGAAATAAATAAATACGCAATATGCACCCTTATGTGGGTAACAAACAATGATTTCACAAACATAATCATTTTATTATTTCGTCTATCAAAATTGTTTCGTCCAATCAAAAAAAAATATAATAATACAAAATGTATTTCAAAATAAAAATGAATTCAATAAAAAAATTGGACATTTAGTGAATGTTATGATTTTAGAAAATGAAAAACAAACAGGAGATGGAGATTACATATAGTTTATGAAAAATAAAATATGTTAATCTATTATTCATAATTTTTTTTCTTTAAATTATATATTTAAATATATTATTTTTTGGTTTTTTGGGCAAAAATCTAATAGGAAATATTTCTTTTCCAAATAGTTATTTGATGAAATCCAACTGCTTAAATGAATTAGTATATAATTTTATTTTTTTAATGTCGTTGTTGTGGCTGATCGAATATTGACAAGCCGTTGTCCTGTTGACTTTAAACATACATTATAAAATGGTAGCAAATTTGAAATGTGACCCATGAGATCTTAGCTTGGCATGGTATAAGCCATCATGCTGGTCGGCACAACTATTGTTCAGGCACAATTCTAGACCATACCTACTTTGTGCACGACTTCGGCCCCCAACTCACTTGATGCTTTTATTTTTACTATGCATGTGCTTGGCCATGTCTTTTCCATTATTTGTGTGCCTTTATTCACATCCACTTTGTGCTCGACTTACTTGAGACCTCTAGTTGGCATTATTGCATTGTATGATGATAATAATTATCAATTACTACACATATTTACTGCACAAGAACAATGCCTTTTGTATGATTCAATTTGCAAAAAAAATGGAAAAAAAAATAATACTTGTTTAATCTCTTTATAAAACCATGTAAAGCTTTAATAGAAATGAATAGAAATAACAGTTTAAAATTTTTTATCTAAATTATTTTTTTTGTGTTCATTTGTATAAAAAAATTTCAATTAATAAAAAATGAAAAAAATAGAAATTATTTTTGTTCATTTGTATACACACCACCATTTTTATTGTGTATAAAGAAAATAAAATAATAAATATGAAAAAAACTAGAAAGTTCAGCTAATATAATGAAATTACATATTACTTTGATATTCATTTTCATTTTGAATGAATATTGCAATATAATATGTATTGTGTATCAATTATTGTTATGAATAAAAATAAACATTTCGTGTCTTAATTATGTATAAATTCATGTGGCAATTTCTAATTTTATATTTTTTATCATTGAAATCTATGTATTGATTTTATTGATATTTTCATAGTAATCAATATTTTATTTCTTCGTCATTCTTATGTTAATTTTGAGGTGTCAAACAGGTCATGCTGTGCTGACACAACTTGGTTTTTGGTGGCACAATTAGGTCACCGTGTCGTGCTGACACGACACGGTACGTGAGGCATGACATGACTCAATTTTGGCTGGTCCACCACGTTTTGTTGACCTAAGTATATTCGGATTTGTGTCGGGTCATGTTGGGTCGTGTTGAGTTGGGCCGGTTCTGGCCCAATTTTCAAATTAGCTTAGCCTTAGCATAGCTAGATCATATGGGCTAGGAGGCTAGGAGTTTGAGTCATCGTCTCGATCTCAGAATTGTGGATTAATTATTTAATTTTTTTATATAAATTTCATATTTTAAGTTAATATTTATGAGTCGTGAATACGACATTATATTATATTATTTATTAAGTTTATATAAATCATAAAAATTATTAAAAAAACATATCAATTATTCATTCATTATTTAATTCAAAAATAAATAAAATTACATAAAATCATAATCACACTCATAAATTATAACAACATAAAATAAATATCATCAATATTAATCATAATAATAATAATGTGGCAAGTTTAATTGTCTCAATGACTCAATCTCAATATAAATCTATATAAATATGTTAATACATCACGGAAGTGTCTAATGATATCATTAGCAACAGGCTCAACCTCCTCAAAGTCCCACGAGTAATCATCTAGAAGCAACACTTCCATTCTTGTTTCAGCACAATCTCAATTATTGATGCTCAATCTTGAATAATTTCAATCTTTTATTCATTCTAATGTTCAACGATATCTGGTTTTAGTTTTAATCTCATATCCAAAATTATAATTACTATAACCGAAAAAGTAGACTTCAATGTTATGCTCGATATTGAAGGAGTTAGTATATTATATGTCATCTTTGACAACACAGATATGTGAACTCATATGATTTTTATAATTATACAATATCAAAGTTCTTATTATCGGTATGTGATAGGATTGAGTATTAATTGATATATATGTACATAGATAACTTGCTTCAATTTGATTGTCCACCCTGTTGTTTATCTCTCGCTAACCGAATGAAGAACCCATCATCTTTGAATAAGGTATTCATGTCCGTACTCGAAGCTTGACTACTATTACAATCATACTTAGTGTTGTAGTAGATAAATAATTCAGTCAACATATCTTGAATGAATTTTTTAGGTTGGTGCTCTTGATTTATGCACTAAGATATATATGTCAAAATATTCTATTTCTTTCACATTAACTCTAGAGTTCACGCAAACAACCAGACAATAAAGAGATAAAATAGTAGACCAATATTTTAAGAGTCATGTCTCTAAATGTTGGGTTATATCTAAACTTCCTAAACGTGCTATTAATATTATATACACACCTACATAAAATGCAAGTCGTGAGAGTATAAACTGAAAAATACATATTTATTGTGTCATAAAAATTCTTTAGGAATTTTATAAATAAAATTTATGTATCCTAGTTTCTATCGACAATAATAAGTTCGTCATTTTTACTATTGACATAATCGAATATAACATGCTCGTATTCAACGCATGCCTTTAACATTATGTATGTGTAATTCAAATAGTATTTTCTATTTGTTTGAAATTTCTTTTTAGTTAAACCCATATACAAACAAAGACTACTAAACTTCTGTTATCTGTTGAGGTGTTCGAAGATATTTTAGTAGGTTACATATTTTTTTTAAGTGGGTAAAATAATATTAATCCCTGCTTGTATTATGTAGTTAATTATGTGACACATGTATCTTACGTGAAAAATCTTTTTTAATAGCTCATATCTAATGGTACTAACATAAATATTAATGGTTATTTTATTATTAGATGATTTATCAAATATAATACTATATATTTTATTTTGAATATTATATTATATAAATATTTTTCTCATGCACGTATATATAGTTGGATTATCATGATGACGAAGAATCTCTAAGAATCCTGATTTTATTTTATATAGTGTTTATTTAGAATTTACATAGTGAGCGGTGAGATATGTATAAGATGCATCGTCATGACTAGTTCAGATATCAGATGTCAGATGTCACGGATACAATATCATTATATTTTCAAAATTTATTAATTATTATTTACTTTTCTAACTTATAATATTTTAGAATGTTATTCCTAGATATTGATCTAGGAATCCTATGATATACAAACTGGAAATAAGTTTGTATAATATTGACTATTCTTGAATCTTCTGAAAATCTAATTTGAAGATCATCGTGATAATTAATTTGGTCATGTCTTTCTCTGCTAACTTGTTTCGGTATTTGAAGGGGGTCAATATAGAAGTTGAACTAGATCCAACTTCAAAGATCTCACCGTGCATTTGAGTTTTCATAGGATTTAATGTACCATGTTTTTTGATATATTGTTTGGTATTTCTCTTTAGGCATTTAGTCCACATGCATTTATATAGGTTAATATTTTTTTTATAATATTTGTATTTTATTAATTATTTATCGATATACCTAATATTTTTATTTTTTATAATGTTAAAATTTGTCTAGACTATAAATCTTCTTCTAATTTTTTTTGTTATTAGATCTTTGGATAAATTGGGAGAAAACAATGTTTTGATGGTCTTAGATTTTTTCGTAAGGTTTTTATTATCAATATAAAAATTATATATGTTTATGTCAATGTTAATCTTGTTCTTACCATCAATTTTATTATTTGTTATTTTAGATTTTTACTAGTTTTTTAATTAAATTTAAATTTTATTTTTTAAATTTAAAAATATTTGATATGAAATTATTAATAAAAATTAAAATTTTAAAACTAAATAAAATTTTAAAAATAATACCAATTGTTTATGAAATATTGATTGCTGAAGTGGATGTCTGGTATCCAATCTCCACAATTCGTAGTCCGCACCTGAGTCCCGAGACCAAGAGGTGATAGGATAGGTATGCCGAAAATTGAATGTCCATATGAGAGAGGGTCAAGGATAGAGAAAGTGAATAGAGAGAGAGAGAGAGATAGTGTGTGCTTGTGTGAGGTGTGAGATTGAGAAGTTAGGGAGATGATATATATAGATATTATAAAGATTAAAAAAATTATTTTTGACTTTTTAAATAATTTTTTAGGGTAGAAATCTAACATGTGTTGGATTTTTTTTAATAGCCATTGGGGGTGTATCCAACAATTGGATCCATATTGGTTTAAATATTTTTTTTTTGGACTATTTGGTTGTTTCAATCAAGAGGTGTCAAACAGGTCGGTTGTGCCGGATTGACCTAATTTTATGTGGCCTAACCTGGCTACAATGCCGTCCCTAGCACGACATAGTATAGTAATTTTGTTGTGCCTGACCTGATTTGATTTTATCAGGTCATGCCTAACATGGCTTATCAGCCCGACATGTTAAGAAACTGTTCTGGGTTGGGTCCGTACGAGCTGGTTTTTAATTTTTAATAATTTTTTTTTTCAGATTAGTATTTAGTTTAAGTTTATATGTTTTTTAATACTATAAACATTTTTTTTTATTTTTAGTAATTAGTTAATGTTAATTGTTAACTATATATAAATAATTAAAATTTGATTTTTTTATTAAATTTAAGAAAATATTAAGTTTATTTATTATAATATAGATAAACAACATAATTTTAAAACTAAATGAGTATTATTGTAAGTGTATCAATTAATAAAATATTAAAACTTAAATATGAAGAAAAATTTAAAATCAATACAGAATAAAATTCACTAAAAATTAATATTCAAGTTTCAAGCATTAAATACATCACTCCACAAATGTACAAACTCAAGGCTCAAAGTAATATCACAAACAAAAATTAAACAAATAAAAATATATTATAAATGAGTAATTCAAAATCAAATATCAGACTTAAGTATCGCAATCTGACAATCGTCAATGGTCAACGTCATTAATGATTATATCATCATTAATATCAATATTACATGGATCATTATCAGTAATTAACTAATCTACTTTTGTTGTACTCTCAACACGATCCTGGATGCGTAAGCTCGAATCGTCCCAATCCTTTATGCATGCTAAAGACTTAATAATATTTGGACATAATCTTGATCTCTTATTTGAAATAATATTCATTAAAATAAAAAAAACAGACTCTGATGTTATGCTCGACTCTAAAGGAATTAGTTGACTTCGTTTTATCTTAGATAGCATGAGAAAGGTATACTCGTATGATTTTCACCACTTTAATATATTAAAATTCTTAATATTAGAATATGATATGGTTGAGTAGTAATTGATATCCAAGTATTAAGACAACTCGTTCCTGTTTGATGGTCCACCTCATCATTTCTTCATTGCTAATTGAATAAAAACGTCATCATATCCGAATATGATATCCATGTCCGTACATGGAGCTTCACTAGTACTACCACAATATCTTGTATCATAGTATGTAAAGAGCTCAGTTAATTTATCGTGAATGAACTCTTTAGGTGGGTCTTCCAAGTTCATGCACGAGGAAATATAAGTCAAATTATTTTTTATTCCTTCCATCTTAACCCTATAGTCTATGTAGGCATCCAAATAATAAAGAGATGGAATGATATATTAGTACTTTTAGTAATTGGTTTTCATTTCTATAACTATATCGCTAAGTGTCGGGTCATTTTCATACTTCCTAAACTTGTTATTAATGTTGTATATTTACCTGAGTGCAATGCAAATCGTTGTAATATAAACTGATGAATACATGTTTGTCTTGTCATAAAATATTTTTAGAAATTTCATAATTAAAATTCTTGCAATCCAATTAATGTCGTCAATAATAAGTCAGTCACTCTTACTATTGATGTAGTCGGATAATACATGTTCTTATCTAACACATTATTCAAATATCAGGTAAGTTTAATTCTAACGGTGTCTCACATTTAATTTGAATTTCTTCTTCTTAAGATTTGCAAATAAACAAAGATTATCGAATTCTTGTTGTTTGTGATCCATGCAAATATATTTTAGTGAATTATGTATACTTTCTAAAACAGGGATACACACATTCATCCTCACTTGTACAATCAAGTTAGTCACTTGACATATTCATCTAAATTGGAAAATTCTTCCTAATGGCCTATCTCTAATATTTCTAATAAATATGTTAATCACAACTTTATTATTAGATATATCATCGAATATGATATTAAAAATTTTATTTTAAATTTTTATTATGCACTCAAAAATGGTCGGGCTATCATGAAGATGAAGAATTATAGAGAATCTTAAATTTTTTTATTTAGTATTCATTTAGAATTTACTAGTGGGGGGTGAGAAATGCATATGATGCATCATTATGACTAGTCCCTATATCAGATGTCACTGATACCAATTTACTATATTTTCTAAATTAATTAATTATTATTTATTTTTCTAGTTTATAATATTTTAGTATGCCGTTCTTAGATGTGAACCTATGAATTCTACGATATGTCAGATAAAAATATGTCTGCATGATACTGACTACTCTTAAATTATTCAAAAATCTAATCAGAATATTCATCATAGTGATCATTTTGGCCATTCATTCTCTTCTTAACTCATTGTGGTATTTAAATGGTCTGAACTTTGAGACTGAACTGGTTCTAGCCTAAAAAAAATCTATCGTTGAGTTGAGTTTGTCTAGGATTTAATGTTTCATATTTTTTGGTGCATAGTTTGACATGCCATTTAAAGAGCCAAGTCTCACATAAATTCTTACAGTTTAAATTTTATTATAATATTTGTATTATACTAATTCTTCTTCGGAATCTTTAAATTTTTTTATTTTATTATATTAAAGTGAGTTAAATTACTGAAGTCTTTCTTGATTTTTTTTTTTTAGATGTTTGGGTCGAGATGACCATAGAAACCAAAGTTTCGGTAACCTTGGTCCTTTTCGTAGGAATTTTATTTTCTAAATTAAAATTAATTTTATTTTGGTGATTTAAATTATATCTTTTTTTTAAATTTGTTTTATTTTTTAGACAATAGTAGAAAGAGAGACTAGACTAGAGAGAATAATTTTTTAAATTTAAAATTATAGGTGTCAATTGGGCTGGGCCTGCCCAATTTTTGGCCGCCCAACTGGGCTATCATGCTGGGCCAGGCACGACACGATATAGTAATCGTGCCATGCTTGGCATGACATGGTTTTTTCATGCCAAGCCCAACATGACTCGTAGGCCCAATATGGTTAAGATACCATGCTGAGTCAGGCTCGTACGAGCCAATTCTGACCCTTAAGAGTCATTTTTTAAAATTTAATAATTTTTATTAAATATTATGTTATTTTTTATGTAATAATTAATTAGTTAATATTTAAAAATTTTTAAATTGTAAATTTTTAATACTTTGGTTTTTTTTAGTTTAATTATTTTTATTTTTTAGTAATTTGAATTAGAATTTAGATATGAATTAATAAAATATTAAATTTTTAATATGATTAAATTTTAAATCGAATGTAAAATGAAAATAAAAAAAAATAAATTTCCAAGTTTCATCTTTCAAATATCATTCACAACTAAAAATTAAATAAACATAGCTTGTTTGAAATACAAATGATAAAGCCAAACCAAACTAAATATAATGTAAACAAAATTTAGCGTGCATCGAAATCAAAAATTAGAATTAGACATAAGCATAATATAAGTGTCATAATTTGAAAATTGTCAACCATCAGGCATCAAGTGACAAGGTTATTAATCATCAATTGTCATATCATTATCATCTTTAATATTAAAATCACTATCATATGGATCATAATCAGTAATTAATTCTCCTGTTTTTGCTGAAATCACAGTATAATTTTGGATGCCCAAACTCGAATCCTCCAAATCCCTCAAGTATGTTTAAAGTCTCGACAATATATGAACGTAATTTTAATCTTCTATTTGAAATCATATTCACTGCAAAAGAAAAACTAGACTTTGATGCTACGCTTGATATCAGATGAGTCAGTAGATTTCATCCATCTTAGCTAATATAGAAAAGGTGGACTTGAATGATTTTCATAACTGTTATATATAAAAATTCTTAATATTTGAATGTGATAGAATTAAGCAGTAATTAGTATCTAAGTACCAAAATAACTCATTCTTATTCGATGGTCTACCCCGTTGTATTCTCATCGCTAACTGAATAGAAAAATTATCATCTCAGAATATGGTATCCTTGTCCGTACTTGGAGTTTCACAACTACTATCATCATTCTTAATATTGTAGTATGTAAAAAGTTCAGTCAATTTCTTGTTAATGAATCTTTTAGGTGGATCTTCCAGGTTCATGCACGAGCAAATGTAAATCAAAATATTATCCATCCCTTCAATTTTAACTCTATGATCCATGCAAGCAGTCAGACAATAAAAAGATAGAATAGTGAATCAATACTTTAAGTACTTGATTTTCATCTCCATAACCATATGACTAAGTGTCAGGTTAGTTCGATATTTTCTAAACATGCTACTAATGTTGTATATGCAGATAAAATTTCTGTATCACAGTTAGTGTTGTCAATAATATGTTTGTCATTTTTACTATTGACATAGTCGGGTATCACATATTCATATCAAACACATTACTTTAATATTAGGTAAGTATAATTTCAATGGTGTCTCACATCTGATTGAAATTTTTTCTTCTTAAGATTCACAGACAAACAGAGACTACCGAACGCCTCTTATTTATGAGGCATGTAGATGTATTTTTATTGAGTTACATATATTTTCTAAAGCGGTGAAACACACCATTCCAGCTTGTACAACTAGGTTAATCATTTGACACATGCATCTAAAGTTGAAAATATCTTCTAATGGTCTATCTTTAATATTTCTAATAAACATGTTAATCGCTACTCTATTATTAGATATGTTATCGAATGTGATATTAAACATTTATTTTTAATTTTATATTATCCAAGGATTTTCATTATGTACTCAAAAATAACGAGATATTTATGAGGATGAAAAATCTTAGAGAATCTTAATTTTTTTTATTTAGAGTCAATTTTGAATCTACATAGTGGACGGTGAGACATGCATAAGATGTATCATTGTGACTAGTTTAGATATATAATTCATAAATTTATTTATTATTATTTATTTTTTTAACTTATAATATTTTAGTGTCTTTCCTAGATATTTACATAGGAATCCTATGATATGCAGGCTGAAAAAAATGCATGCATGATATTTACTGTCCTTGAATCATTTGAAAATTTAATCAGAAGATTTATCATAGTGATCAATTTGGACATGTCCTCCATTTTTAACGCGCCGTGATATATGAACAGTATTAAATTTGAGATTGAACTAGATCCAACCTTAAAAAATTCATCGTTGAGTAGTGTTTGTCTAGGATGTAATGCACATTATTTTTTGGTGTATATTTCGTTATGCCTCTTAAAGTGCGCAGTTCCACACGAACTCTTAAAACTTAAAATTTTCTTACAATATTTACAGTGCTGATTCTTCATCGATACTCCTAAATTTTTTTTTTATTTATTATATTAAAGTGAGTGCAAACACATGAAATTCTTTTTATTTTTTATTTTTTAGATGTTTAGGTCGAGGTGATAGGAGACAACTAAGTATCGGTAGCCTCGGACCTTTGTATAGAATTTTCATATTCTAATTTAAATTAATTTTATTTTTTATTATTTAAATTATTATTTATCATTTTTTAGACTAGAGAGTAAAGTAGAAAGATAGAAAATGAAAGACTAATTAAATTTTAAAATTAAGTTAATAGTTAAGAGCTAACTAATTAAAAAAAATATAAAATACCTGTAAAGCAGCGTAAAACATGTGTACCACAAATCCAAAGTTCAAACACTAACCAAAGCCGAGCCCAAGTTGCGAATTTCAAAAATTCAAGCCAAAATCCTGATTCTTTAGAGAGAAAAAATTAGGAGAGAGAGAGAATGAGAATTGAGATGTTTTATGTTTTTTAAAAACATAAATTTTAGAGAGAGGGGGTGAGGGTTTATAGATTAATAAAAAGATTTTTTTTAAAAGTTATTATTTTTGATTTTTTAAATTTATAATTATTAAAAAATAGGTAGGTGGAATTTTTAGAGTCGTCGTATTCTACTCAATAGCCGTTGGAGGCCAAATCCAACGGCTTAGTTTGAATTTTTTTTATTGTTGGGTCGGTTCGATCATCAAACCTACCCGAATAGTTCTCATTCTTGAAACTTCGGCTTATGGAATGAAAATATGAAATTGAGCCTAGGACTCGGGTTGTTAAAGATTGTGGGTCGGGTTCAGTCCCGGCAGAACTTTCAGATCTGTCATGCTTGGGTCTCATGTAATCAGGTTTGTGTCGAGGCATTAGGATGGGTGGGTCGAGCTCGGGGCATATCTCGGATCGTGCCTGAAATACTGTGCTCATGGGCCATAGGTTCGGGCTGTGCCTGGCTTGGCACGTGCCTCGATTGGCCTCAGCATGGCACAACACAAACCGTGCCATGAATATGCCCGACACGGGCACGGGCACGGGTCATTCTCTTGCCGTGCTGGGCTAGGCACGGCCGAATCATGCCGTGCCTCGTACCGGCCCTTCCCTGCCCTTCTGATACTTTTATTTCAACCTCAACAGTTCCAGAATGTTCTGGAATTGGATGACGACCGAGGGCCCGACAATGTGAGGCGAGGCGCGAGCCCAAACCTGACGGGTCACGAGAGCTCGCACAGTTTCGCTAGGTCCAATTGGATCGTGCTCGAAACCCGACCTGAGTTTTGGGGCATGGTGCCAAGTCGTGCCACTGGACCTTGTCATTGAGCTAGGAAGTTGGACCATGCTTGGCCCAGCACGACATGAGCCGTGCCTCTAGCCAGCACGGCACGGGCCTAGACACAGTTCTTGACCATGCCGTGCTGGGTCAGGCAAGGCTCAGTCGGGCCCTGCCTTGTGCTGGGCCAGAGTTGCCAAACCCACTTGACACATTTATATTAATTATATTTACAATTAACTTCAAAGGTTTTTTAAATAATTACTACATCTCTTTATGATTTTAAATAATTACATTTCAAAATTTAGAAACTCTATTTTACAAAGTAAATATGGACAGAAAATAGAGATTACAAAGACAATTATATAAGAAAAAATATATTTATATATATAGTATTTTTATAATGTGCTGAGTCAATGGGCAGGTCATGAATTGAGTCATGAGTCATGGGTGCCTGACATCAACTTGATCACAATCTGAGCACGACCAAAGCATGTGCTGCTGGCCTTGCTCATGCTCATGGGCAATGTCATGTTTATCTGCACATGATCCTTGCATGATCCATGCCTAGGTACAAGTCATTGGTCACCGACAGCATGTTGGCTAGCATGCACCTCTGGCACGGGCTGCAGTCAAGTCATCCCATTTGACTTTAGGAGCGAGGCTGGGTAGTGTTGGTGACTCAACCTGATGGATGCTTTTATTGTTATCCCATCATGTGGGAAAACTAGGTCATGCTAAAATTGGTTTTGATTTTGTTCGTGACCATTGGATTAGCTTAGTAAAAATAAAATTTTATGTAGAACGGGTAGCCAAGTGTTAAATCAAGCTGGGTTGTTTGGATCTATTTTTTTAATTGCAAAAGTATCAGCTCTTTATCATTGCATTTGATGTAATACTTTAAATTGTTGCCAGCACGGCATATGTGTCTGCAGGTCCATTTTTTCTCATTTTGTTCACATTCATAGTTTGGGTGATATTGTTTTGTAAATTGCTTTTCCCAATCTTTTGACCCTGGCAAGGTTTTGTGGCCCATTTTGTAATTGGGTTGGGTAATTTTCAGCTTGGGAGAGTCTTTGGACAGGTGAAGTCCAAATTCCAAGGACCAAGGTTGGGATAGGTGTGTTTGTTTCAATCCTGGCCTTAGCCGTATGATCCTAACTGGTGCTTTTAAAGTTTGTTAAAATAATCGGTCAGCACCATCATCTCAAATAGCAGATATAAATATAAATAAAAAATTTAATGGCTACTTCATATTTTAATGTAAAATTTAGTTTGTTATAATAATTAATTAATTGGAAAATTAATAGTAATTTATACTTTTTCCTCATTTTTTTAGGTATTGTACATTCTTGAATAAATAATTAATTTTTTTATTCAATAGTTATGTTGTCTTTTTTTTTTATTTCATCTTTAATTTTCATTTGACATGAAAAGTTATGATGTTTGAAATATATTTTTTTGCATATTTAGTATAAGTATTTTTAAAAACTTATTTTATAATTAATGAAATCAAAATTAAGTGATGTTGTATTTTGATTATTTTAATTATTATAATTACTAAAATATATGATGAGTTAGAATAAGTATCATTAAATACTTATTCTATCTCATACCAGACATGACCTGCATGCCTGACCTAGTGGCAAGGTTCACCGGCCCAGAGACTTGGGACATGCTAAGGGTCATGGGTCAAATCTCGTCAGGTGATTATCCGATTGGGGGAGTTATTTATAAAAAAAATTGGCTGCGTAGACCAAATCTTGATTACATGACTGGTTGCAATTAGTTGTCTATATAAGCCGGTCACTTGTTGTGTTTTCATCCAACGGGCTTCCGACATGGATGATTAGGCATAGTCTGACATGGTTGCATGCCGTGCCATGCCTAAACCATGTATGTCATGAATCCTTTGATACATTTATCTCTAATATTTTATTGTACAAGCCATGCATAATCTAACTAATATTTATTACTATTTTTTTGTTTATTCTCGTTGATATACGATATGTGAAACTGGCCTTCCATTTTTTGGGCGTTATCATGATCTTTTTGCTGAGTTATCACTAGTCATTTGCTCAAGCACCATGTTTGTACTTTCTACAAACACAGTGCACCTTCACTACACTCATAGTGCACCATTCACATCAATGCAGTGGGCGTCAACGCCTGCTACACATGGTGAATAGGAGACATTTGTCCAATTTGACACATCCATTTCTCGTGCACACACGTGCACTGTTATTCATGTGTGTATGTGTGCACGGTGCTGTTACTGTGTATACCTTTCTCTCCAGGTCACCCAGGATTTTTTCTCTACATAGAGTTTTACTCGGATACCATATATAAAATTTCAAGCCATAAACATCTAAAAAACTTAAATCTACAAATGTGAATGTACAATGATAATATATTATCCTAGCTTTAGATTGAGATATTACACAGTCCACACGTCGAGTGTTCTCATCCATAAAATATCAAAATAAAAAAACAAAAAATTATAAATTATAAACTATAACAAATGTATTATTTGGATATGATTGTTGATATATATATATATATATATATATATATATATGTAGTTTGATATCTATTGCACATACCAATTTGTTAGAGATTAGCTGATAATGAAAAAGAAATGATTCAATAATATTTATTATATTTTGTATTAGTGTATTCATTTTGTATTTGTATGTATGAATGCGTGTTTTTTTTAATGTTTATTGCATCAGTTTACGTTAATTTTTCTTTTCCTACATCGTTCAGCTGAGAAATGTTTGTTCTTTGATGGGATATTTTGGCCATCCCCAGAAAAAGCTAGTAGATTTTGGGTTCCATATGTTTGTGTAGAGGTGTCAAACGGGCCGGCCCGGCCCTGCCCGGCCCGTAGGCACGGCAGGCCGTGCCGTGCCGGGTCGGGAGTCGGGACTGCGGGTCGGGATCCAATCAGATCTGACCCGAGGTCTTTTTTCGGGAGGGGCCGGGTCACGCCCACGCGTGCCCGCGTGAAACCGGCACGGGAAGAACCCGTGCCGACGTGCCGTGCCACGGCACGTCAAGGCACGGCTCGTGCCTAACCCGGGCACGGTTTAAAAACGTGCCGGGCCTGCCCAGGCACGGCCGAACCGTGCCGTGCCTCGTGCCGGGCCGGGCCGGCCCGGTTGACACCTCTATGTTTGTGAAAAATTCAATGTTGAAAATATTTACTTTTTAGTGGTCATAATGTAATTATTTGGCAGATTAGTTTTATATAATAATCATAAAGTTAGCTACATTATAAGACTTAATCATACTGATTAAGTCAACTACATTAAAATTTTCATTAAATGTAAAGCATAAAAGTTGTATAAAAATGAATATATTTGAGAAATTGAGCTTATGCTACTCATTAAAGAAAGACGTTGAGATTGTTCAATAATGTTCAAATGAGACTTTTTTGATGCCTTAATTTTCAGCAGTGAGTAGATAAAAGAACAATAGAGTCACGTCTAACACAAAATTGAATTGAAATTAAAAATTCAGGTTGTTTATCACAACTAATTTGTGATTAAGACCTTGCAATACTGATTATTTGGCAAGATTATGAAGTAGGATAATAACTTGACACCTTTTATTGAAGTTGGTTGATTTCAGTATTGTTTTTCCTGCGTCATTTATGTCATTTGTTTGAAGCTAATGATATGTTTTTTTTAATTCGCTTGCAGATTTTGGATGTTCTGGAATTTAATCCTTCT
Source organism: Sapria himalayana (assembly GCA_029783825.1). Lineage (NCBI taxonomy): Eukaryota > Viridiplantae > Streptophyta > Magnoliopsida > Malpighiales > Rafflesiaceae > Sapria > Sapria himalayana. The sequence continues at coordinate 371,057 of JAREIK010017666.1, forward strand.
CATGTGGCGGTATGACATTTATTTTTATGTTCATTTTTTATCTTTGCTACATGAAAACCATCGATACACTAAGTTTACTGGTCATCCTTCAGACTTCTTTTTTTTGTCAGTCTTTTTCCCCTTTGTGCAGGTTAGCCCATATTCAGAGAGTTCTTTATTTTGATTATTAACAAATAATCAAAATTAATATTAATAAAATTTAAAATTAAGATTTTCAACTTGTATTGGAGGGTCATGAGAAAGTAATACGATAACAACTCTATGTCTTGGAGGTAATGGTGTCTAACTGGGCCGGCACGGTTTCATCAGACCAGACTGCACGGACCGTTGGCTCGATAGTGATGAAATCATGCCAGGTCGGGCCCGGACGGGCCAAAATTGGCTTGTCCAGTCTGAGTTTTAATTTTTAAAATATTTTAATTTTTTAAATCACAATATTTAAAAAATTATAAAATTTAAATTTTAAAAATTAACTTATAATTATTTAATTATATACTTTAAAAGTTTTATTTTTAGTTAATGTTAATAGTTATTTGTTAACCTAAAAAAATTGTTAACATTAAATTAATAATTAATGTTTAAATTTTTATTTTTTTAAATTTAATAAAATATTAAGTTTATTTATTATAATAAATAATAAAAATTTCAAAACTAAATTTGTATTAGTATATGAATTAATAAAATATTAAAATTTAAATATAAATAAAAATCAATGCAAAATGGAAATTCATAAAATATTAATATTCAAGCATGAATCAATAAACTCAAAATAATATCATAAACAAAAAATAAAAAAATTCAAATATAATATAAATGAGTAAATTGAAATCTAATATCAGACTCTGTCAATCGTCAATATTACCAATTATTAAATTATCATCTATATTAATATCACATGGATTACCATCAATAATCAATTCTTCTGCTTTTGTTGCAATTCCAATATTATCTTGAATGACAAAGTTTGAATTCTTCCAATCTCTTATGTATATTAAAGTCTCAATAATATCTGGATGTAATCTTGATTTTTTATCCGAAATAACATTTACTACAATATAAAAAGTAGACTCTGATATTATGCTCGACATTGGGGGAGTCAGTAGATCTCGTGTCATCTTAGATAGCATGAAATTGGTGGACTCATATGATTTTCATCACTGTAATATAACAATATTCTTATTATTAGAATATAATAGGATTGAATAGTAATCGATATCTATGTACCGAAATAGGTTGTTCCTATTCGATGGTCAACCCCATCATTTTTTATTCGCTATCTTAATGAAAAAATTATAATCTTCGAATATGATATTCAAATTTATACTTATAGTCTCACTACTACTTTTACTACTATATCTAGTAAATTAATATGCAAAGCTCAACTAACTTATCATAATTGAACTCTTTAGATGGGTCTTCCTGGTTCATGCATGAGAAAATATATGTCAAAATATTCCAAATTTTTTTAATCTTAACCCTATGGTCCGTCTAGGCAATCGGATAATAATGTAATGGAATGATGAACTAGTACATTAACTATTTAATTTTAATCTCTATAACTATATCAATAATTATCAGGTTACCTCTATATTTTTTAAACACTACTAATGTTGCATATGCACCATAGTGCAATACAAGTCATCAGAGTATAAATTGACCAACACATTCTTGTTGTGTCATAAAATATTTTCAAAAATTTTATAAATGAAAGTTTTGTAATCAAATTAGTGTCATCAATAATAAGTTCGTTATTCTTACTAATTGATCTAGTCAGATATTATATGTTTGTATTTAACAAATGAATTCAACATCAGGTATATGTAATTCCAACAATGTCATACATCTGATTGGAATTTTTTTTTCTTAAGATTTACAGACAAACAGAGATAACTGAACTTTTGGTTGGCTGGGAGGGTTCTCAATATATTTTAGTGAGTTACATATATTTTTTAAAGTGGGGGCACACACCTTTATTCTCTCTTATACTATTAATTAATGACTTGACATATGCATCCAACCTAGAAAATCTTTCATAATAGTCTATCTCTAATGCTCATAATATATATGTTAATTATTACTTTATTATTAGATATATTATTAAATGTGATATTAAATATTTTATTTTGAATTTGATCTTTTCTAAAAATTGGTATCATACACTCAAAAATGATCGGACCATCGTGAGAATGAAAAATCTCAGAGAATTTTAATATTTTTATCATACACGCATAAAATGCATCGTTGTGACTAGTCCAGATATCGGGCGTCACGGATACCACTCCACTATAATCCTTAAATTTATTAATTATTATTTATTTTTCTAACTTATAATATTTTAGAATGTCATTCCTAGGAATTTTATGATATGCAGGCTTAAAATATATATGCATGATACTGACTATCTTCGGATCTTCCAAAAATCTAATTGGAAGATATATCGTGGTGATCTAAGAAGCATGGACACAGATACGGAGATACGATACGACAAGATATAAGGATGCGATAAATTCAAAAAAACTAAGATACGGATACGACATGATAAAAAAAATAAAAATTATTCTTTATAAATGTTAGGTATTTTATAAAATATAATAATATATCTTATTTTATTTTATAAGATAATATTTATAATTATTTTATTTTATAAAATAATATTTAATAATAATCTTATATTATATAAAAATATAATTTTTTTATTTTATAAAATAAAAATATTTTATTTTATAAAAATCAGGCCCCTCTGCCTCTCCACAGAATCGTGCCTGCTCCCTGTCTCCCACAAATTGAGCCCTCTTGTCCACAATTCGCGCCCGCCCCTGCCCCCTCTACAGAATCATGCCCACCTCTGCCGCCCCACAGAATCGCACCACCCCTGCTGCACCACAGAATCGCACCCACCCCTACTGCGCCACAGAATCACGCTCAATTGTGCCGCCTCACAGAATCGGCCATTGGCCGTTATGAGTGACGTCGTCGAGCATTGTAGGCATGGATATGACAGCCGGCGCATCCGTCCGATACGCCACGTGGCGTATCAGATACGGATTGATCAACGATATGCCACGTGACACATCGACACGAATCCCGTGCCGTGTCCAGGTGTTCGACACGCTGAAAAAGATAATGGGTTGGGTTATGGGCCCGACGAAAATATCGTATCCGTTGGGAGTCAGATCGGGGGCGTTGGGCTGTGTCAGGGGCATGGGGCCGGGTATGGGCACCTTTCTGCTCGTGCCAAGATACCGAGCCCACGGGCCATTCTACTAGGCCGTGCCTAGCTTTGTTGGCTTAGGCATGACACGACACCAGATTTGCCATGAGCAGGCTCGACATGGGTATGAGAATGGGCCATTTCCGTGCCATGGTAGGCCAGGCACAGCCGAGTTGGGCCGGACCCGTGCCACCCGTTTGACACATCTACTTGGATGGTCAATAGAAAAAAATGAGAGATTAATATCTCGCCAACCTTATTTTTAAATGTTTAAGAGATTATTTCTGATGAGTCTAAAACCTTAAATTTATTGTCATTGGATGAAGATATCTATCATCGCATTAAAATATGACCTTCAACATATGCTTTTGGCACAAATATTGTCAAAGTTATCAATTATTATGTTACTATATAATAGACAAATATTATATAGACGTGACAAAAAGTGTGATGCCTAATGACTTGGCCTTTTAATGTCCATTTTGGCCTGACTCAAGCTGGAGTCATTTTGTTACATCCCTATAAATAATTTATAATTTATATTGTGTAGATATATGAAAATGGGCTGGACCAAATAGGTTGTCATATGATTGAATTATCTTGGCTTAATTTTAGCATTGTTTATTTTTCTACCTATATATTAGATTTTTCTTATTATTATTATTATTTATATTTTCTTATTTATAATAATTTTGTATTTGATTCTATGTAGATATTGTAAGATGGGTCGGCTGGATAGGCTGCCTTGTGACTCAACTAGATTCCCTTTTTTTTTTTTTGTGTAAGATACTAAAATATAATATTTATAGTTTATTTTTTATTGTAATATTATTTTTTGTATCATGTAAATGTGATAGAATATAGTAGGCCAAACATATGAATCTATGATCTAGCAGATTTTATTTTTTTAAGGTGCATTGGAGGTTCCGAACGGGCTGTGCCAGGCTGACATGGCTCATTGGCTTGATGCCTGTTGGCTCACTGCCGCTTGTCAAACCTAGACTATCCTAACAAGGCATGCTGGCTTGCTGTTTGCTTGGGTTGTGTTGGGTCATGTCGGGTTGTGTCATGTTTGGTCGAGCCTAGCTAGACTAATTTAGGTTTATTCTACTCTAGCTTGGGTCAGGTCCTAGCCTGCCTGGTTTGTTCCATGCTAGATTTGGTCAGGTCCATATTAGTCTAGTTTGGCTGGACAGGCTGAAACTGGCCCTTTATGGTCTGCCAGGCTGAAACTGGCCTGTATTGCTGCATCTTCAACGGCACATGGGCAAGGAATCTTGGTTCGCCATAGCCCGAGCCGTGTTGCAGGCAAGCACAAGGCTTGTCTAGGAATGTATCTTGATCGTGCTATGCTATGCCAGACATGATATTTTGTGCTGTGCTAGGCATGACATTTTGTGATGTGCCTTATGCCGTGCGAGACATGACATTTTGTGTTGTGACTCTTGCCTTGCTTGGGCTACTTGATCTAGTTGATATCTCTTATAGACGTGATTCATTTTTATCAATGTTAACTTTAATATTTTTTAATAATAGTAAAAAATATAAATATAAATAAATAAATTACATTAATTTTGAGAAAAAAAAGATGAAAATAATGAAAATGACATTTATTCTATGGTAACTCATTTAAAAAATAAATATACAGAAAATAACAATGCAAATTTTGATGCACACTTTTTAACTGATACTAAAATACACCTAAGAAATAAAATAAAAAATAAATATATCATTCTATAATATATTATTTTATCATCTTAGGATTCCCTAAAAGTGTTCCATGTATATAATGTGTATATCTATGATGCACAATGACAATCAATTCATTATGTGATTTTTTTTTTTTTTGATAAAATGATATTCAATTTTTGTATTCTTCGTTTGCTCATAGAAGACTATATTTGCAATTTTGCCATGCTGAGCCAGCGATACTTTATTTAAGTGCTGCCCTTGAGGGGTGCCTGCCGTGCTAGGTCAGGTTATTCTAAAACGCCCTTGGGGCGTGCCTGCTGTTCTAGGTAAGGGGGCGTGCCTGCTGTGCTAGGTAAGGGGGCGTGCCTGCGCCAGCACAACTTATTTTCTTTGTATTTATAATATATCATTTATTTGTATATATTATATACACATAAAGATTATATATATATATATATATAATATGCAAACTTCAGTGCACTGAAACTAGGCACTGCAGTGCAATGCTGGGCAGTCAGCTGTGCAGTGCAATGCCGGGCAGTCAGCAGTTCTGCACAACTGCAAGTCAGCAACAGTCAACAGCATGTGCAGGTGCAGAGTCTGCCCACTAAACCTGCATCCTCAGCCCAGGCCGTACAGGAATGAAGGGCCTGATTCCAGGGGCTGTGGACCTGCCTGGTACCCTGGGGCCTGGCCAGGGCGCCTGGCTCAACTAGTTCAGACCCAGGCTAGCTGAGGCTGAACTGCACTGTGCATGGATACTAGCCTGGTTTAGGCATTGGAATGGTTCGTGCCAGCTTGTTCTATAATAACTTGACCTACCACGGTAGGCACGCCCCAAGGGCAGCACTTAAATTAAGTATTGCTGGCTCAGAATGGCAAAATTACTAAGTCTTCTATGAGCTGACGAAGAATATTAGTATCATTTAAAAAATGTACATGGACCACTTTTTACGGAATCCTAAGATGATAAAATAATATATTATAAAATGTTATATTTATTTTTTACGTATTTCTTAGGTGTACTTTAGTATCATTTAAAAAATGTGCATCAAAATTACTGTGTTATTATTTTCTTTTTATTTATTTTTGAATGAGTTACTATAAAATCAAAGTTTTAAAAAGTAAAAATATAAGACGAGATATTTTTGTGTTCGTGAGGCGAGACGTAAGCCTCAAGACTTTAAGGCTTAAGTTGTATTTATATTTTAAAATATAAATAAAATAAAATAGTATATATAAAAATTTGAAAAATTAAAAATTTAAAAAGTATTTTTAAGATATGACTTGACTATAAATATAATTAATAAATATTTTATAATATTTTAAAAATAAAGTAAAATATTATGAAATAATTTAATAAATATTTTATAATATATTAAATTGTAATAAATTTAATATAATTTTATTTTATCAAATTAAAAATTTAAATTTATTTTTTCATTAATAAATAATATGAAATATTTTATAATTAATATTATTTATTAATTTGATAATTTTATTAAATTATCAAATTAAAATATTATTTTAAATTTTAATTAATTTAAAATAGTTTGAAGCCTCTCTTCTTTTCCTCGCTCTTGCCCCTCTCTCCTCTCCCTCGCCCTTGCCCCTCGCCCTTGCCTCTCGTCCTTGCCTTTCTTTCATGCTCCACGGAAAGCTCGACGGAGCTTCTCATTGGAGCTCCGTCGAGCTCCACGATGGAGCTTCATTTTTATGGGTTACATAATAAAGTAAGAATCTTATGTATTTGTATGATTTTTATTTTCATCTTTATATATATATATATATATATAATATTTTTATAAATATAAATAATCATATAATATGAAATTCAAAATATTGTATCAAAAAGATGGAATAAATAACTAATTTTTTTTTAAATTTAAAATTAGAATTTAAATTAAAATATGTTAAGACTTATTACATAATAACATAAATAATAAACTTAAACATTATGATACTTGCAAAGTAACATTTGACAATATAACTTTTCTAAATGAAATAAAAATAATAACATAAATTAATAATAAACATACACATCCTGACACTTGCAAAGTAAAAATTGACAATATAACATTTTTTAAAATGGAAAAAAAATAATAAACATGACATAAAATTATCGTAAAGTAATAAAAACTAAAAGATTATTATTTATCTTTATGATTGGTTTTAATTTTCATAGCCAAAAATTTATTATGTATATTATCATCTATATCTAGCTGTAGTGTTTGAACTTGATTTTGAAGATTTATTCATATTTCTTAGAGATTTCTAATGAGCCATATTTACATGACTTTATAAGAGGGAAGCTTGACATTGTCCCTTGGCTTGTAGGCTGTCTTGCTCGATTGGGTTAGGCCGTGCTAAACATGACAATCACATGTACTAGGCATGGATGCAACTTACGTTAGCCTGAATTCATTCTAGGCTAGCTTGAGTTTGTTCTGGGCTATCATGGGTTGGCTAGCCAGGATAATATTGGTTCATACGGGCTAACATGCTAGGTTATGCTGTGCTTCATCTTTTGCGGTATGCCGCCGAAAAACCTTAGCCCAACATGGGATGAGCCATGTCATTGGTTGGCTCTTGCCTTTTCCAAGCAAGGTATCAACCATGCTTTAGGCAATGTATCAATCATGTCATTGTACATCTCTATATCTTTCTAATCTTGTAAAAATGATAATTTATATTATATTCGATTGTAATTTGATTATTCTATCTGAAATAATGTTTTTAATAAAAGAAAAAATATCTGACATATAAGATATTAAATGAGTGATTATATCACATGCCATTTTAAATAAAATAAGTGATATGTATTTGTATGATTTCTATCTCCTTATTATAGCTAAGTTTTTCATATTATTCTGGGATAAAATATAGTAATAATTTATTTCTAAATATCTTGATAATTCATACCAATTTGATGGACTAGCCTGTTATTTATTCTTGACTAATCAAATGAAAAAATTTTCATCTACGAATACAATATCAATATTAATATTTGGATGCTCGTTAAAATTATTATATTAATTATTATAATATCTAAATATGTTTTAAAATTATTCATAAATATTATCTTTTACTTGTGATTATTTAATGTAACTATATATGTATTTTATTATATTTTTTTACTTATTTGATCGCAACTATGAGATTCGTACATGCAGCTAAGTAATACATAGATAAAATCATAATTTAATATTTTAAATATTAATTTTCTATCTCAATAGTTACTATGTTACTAAAATATGAATATTCTCGGTAATTATTAAATACATTATTCATGTTACATATAAATTTAATTTCCATGCAAGATGTGATTGTGTGTGTGTGTGTGTGTATATATATATATGGATATAAGTTTGTTGAATTATAAAAAAAATGTTAGTGAATTCTAAAAATAAAAATTTGTGGTAATTTGGTTTATTATTATTATTTTATTGAATTTTCTGTTAAGGAAGTTAGATATAATGTATTGGTAGACAATACATAAATTCAATATTAGGTATATTGAATTCTAATTGTGTATGATATCTAGTATACTTTTTTTTTTGCCTACAACGTATATAGATTATAAATTTTTTATAAGTTATTATATGTTCTAATATATATTAATTATTTCTAATTTATTTTAATAATGGTGAAATTATTTTTAAGTCTTCTTATATTATTATGTTTATTATATGACACAAATAATAGAATGAAAAACCTTAGCTTGGTGATTGTTTCTTGTTATTTTTATGAATATATTTATGAAATAATTATTTGAAATATTATCAAATATTATATTATAAATTTTATTTTATATTTTTTAGTATTTCTTAAAGAACATCATAAGAAACTCATATATGATAGGATTATATTGAAGTTGAATGATCTTGTAAACCCTAATATTTTTTTAATTAATCTCTACTTAAAATTAATAAAGTTGACGATGATTCTTGCGAAGGGAATATCATTATGATTAGTTCATATATTCAATAACACCGAAAATACTTAAGTCTGAGAATAACATCATGTGACAGAAAAGAATGTAGGTTTATTAATATTAATTATTTTTACATTTATAAATTTTTATTATACTAGCCATGTAGGTCAAAGGAATTCTATGATTAATTGGTTGAATATATTTCTGCATATAATGAATTATTATCAGACCTTTCAGTAGAAGGCTCATATTAATAACCAACTTAGCAAATCGCGTTTGTCTTGGATTCAATATATGATGTTTCTTGATGTATTATTTGATATATCTTTTATAGTGTTTAGTCCAATCATTAGTTTTATTACTATAAATTCTTGTGCAATATCTACATTGGACCAAACCTTATTTGATTGTTTTTATATTTTTATATTTAACTACGTTGAAATAATTTTAAAGATTGATATGTTCATTTATGTACCTTAGGCTTTTTATGTGCTTGTGCTGACATATGATTGAGTGATAAATTAGTTTTGGATCTTTTGATTAGATTATTATTTTTTATAGCAAACGTATTTATGATCTTAATTTCATTTTTATGATAATTCTAGTTGATATTTTTTCTATTAACATTTTCAATTACTCAGGGGATTACGTGATAATGATAATACAATATTTTATAGTAACTAATCTTTAGTTAAAGGGTACTTCCAGTAGGAATAACTAATCTTTAGTTAATTGGAATAATCAATTAGATTATTAATTTTTTTTGATGGTGGTGAGAGTTCAATGAAGGTTATTTCTAGTAGGAAGAATCCAACTCTAATTTGCTTATTCTATGTGAAATCAGGATACATTTAAGAGAAATATTTATTTTTTCATCCTAAATTATGAAAATAACTTTTGGTTTAGAGAATTTATAACAAAGTACAAGATATACTCAAATTAAATCTTCTCTTTGATTCACTCTAGACTTTTGGGTCACCAATACTCATGCTACATGTAATCGAATTGTGTTTATTTTTTGTTTATTCTATAATCTTTGATCTTTAGTTTATTCTTTGACACCATTATACAAGCTAATGATTATGATAATATTAATATTGGGTTTGTTTGTTGATAAAAGTACTTGTGATTGATTTTCTTTTATAAATTATTTTGTATTAATTATTTTACTAAATAATAATTATATATTATAATTTTTTTTTGATTTTTTTGTGTTGAATAGGTATATAATACAAATGATTTTTCTAAAGATTAAGTAATATGAATTATACTTGTTTTCCTTCTCCATAGTTATTTAAGGTGCACGGTGCATCCAGGTGCAAAAGCCTTTTGGGGATTGAGGCACAAAGGCACACTTGAAGTTTGAGTTTTTTTATTTGAGGCGCACCCAACCTAATATAAATAAAAATTATATATATTATTAAATATTATCTTTAATTTACATGTAATAATAAAATATAATAAAATAAAGAACACTAAACTTAAAAATCAAATATTAATAAAACTCTCATCATCCAAATATTTAATATTTCAAAACAAAATAATAAACATAATTAGCGATTTCTATAATCACAAAAATTTAAATTTTTTAAACAAAATAAATACTCATGTATTTATAATCTTTGATCTTTAATTTATTTATTGACATCATTATACAAGCTAATGAACACAATAATATTAATGTTGAGTTTGTTTTATTGATAAAAGTAAGTGTGCTTGATTTTTTTTATAATTTATTTTCTATTAGTTATATTACTAAATAATGTTAATATAATATAATTTTTCTTTTTGTTTTTTTTTTGTTTGCATAGGTATATAATACAATGATTTTTTTTTAAATATTGAGTAATATGAATTATACTTGTTTTGCTTTTTCATAGTTATTTAAGGCACAAGGTACAAGGTGTACTGAGGCTCAAAAGCTTTTTGTGGATTGAGGCACAAGGCGCACTTGATGTGCATGCTTTTTTATTTTAGGTGCATCTAGCCTAATATAAAAAATATTATATATTTTACTAAATATCATCTTAATTTTTTTTCTAATAATAAAATATAATAAAGTAAATAATATCAAATATAAAAATCAAATATTAATAGTGCTCTCATCATTCAAACATTCAAAATTTTAAAACAAAATAATAAATATTATTAGTGATACCTATCATTACAAAAAATTAAAGTTCTAAAACAAAATTAATACTCATATATCTATATCTAAATAAAGAAAAGCATCATTATTATCATTTCCTTTTTTAGTCTTCCATTCCTTTTTTTCTTCATCTTCATCTCCTATAAAAAGATTATATCTTTATTTTCATCAATCAAAGTAAGAGTTGAAATATATTTAGAGTTAAATGGTCTTGACTTTGATTTTGATGTTTGTATTTTCCTTGGTTTAATTCTTGTATAAACCTAAAGTTCTTCAATTTCACTAGTTCGTACAATATCATTTAATGTTAAATCATCATCTTTAAATACCAAATCATCTGCTACAACACATTAATCTTTCAATCTTCACATCAATCATTTATTATTATCTATTTCTTTTTAGATAATGAGATCAATGATACGATGCTTAATGTATCTTTTTATCAAGATTCAATTATTCTTAATATACACCAAATTATTTAAACATGATGGTCCAACTTATTCCTCATCTTGCTATTAATTTAAAAAATCATTTTTGAAAAATCTAAGCTATATTAAAGAATCTTGTAGGGGGTCTAAAGACACAAATTTAATTGCATATAATTATTTTAGTAGCTTACATTCTCATAGATAATTTAAATTCTTTCATAACTTGATGTACTACATATTATGTTGAGAACCCTCAATGTAATTTTTTGCAAATTTCTAGTACTTAATTCAAATATGCCCTATCATTTTTGTATAACTTTATAACAAATCAATAATAAAATAACAATTATATTGAGAAAAACAATGAAAAAAATATACACAACATATTATATATTATAAATCTATAAATTATAAATATACTTAATTTTTGCCAAACAACTAAATTTATTTTAAAATTTCATTTCAATTATTTCATTAGTTTTATAAATTTTTTATATTATTTGATTACTTTTTAGATTTTAAATATTTTGTGCATTAGTTTTTTGAAAATTTCATATTTTTCCAAGTTTTTTTTGAAAAATTGTTTTACTAGTTTTTAAGAATTTTTTGTTAATGTTTCTATCCTTTCAAAATTTCTTTTTTCATTATAAAAATAATAAAAATAAACAATAAAATAATAATTATATTGAAAAAAAATGGAAAAAAAAAATATAATATATTATATATTGTAAATCTATAAATTATAAATATATTTAATTTTTGCCAAACAACCAAAACTATTTAAAATTTTTGTTGTAATTGTTTCATAATTTTCATAAATTTTTTTAATTTTTTTTATTTATTTTCACATTTTTTCTCTATTTTGTGCAATAATTTTTTAAAAATTTCATTTTTTTATTCTAAGTTTTTTTATAAATTTCCTTAAATTTTAATATTTTTTTGAAAATATTTTTCAATCTTTTGAAAAATGTTTTCACAAAAAAAAATAGGAAAAATGAAAAAATACCGGAGTCTTCTTCTTCTTTCCTCTTCAATCCAACCTTGAGAGTGAGTTGTAAGAATTCTTTTTTGAGTGTTTTTGGGTGTAATCTGAGAAAGAAGGTTTTATAGGGTTTAAGGATGAGACACCCCACAATAGTGTCCTTTTGGTTGTTGGAAGTTCAAAACGATGCTGTTTTTAAGGTGTCATTTTAAAAATAAAAACAAAAACCCCAAAATGATGTCATTTTGGGATGTTTTGTTTTTTTTTTTTAAAAATAAAACCCAACACGGAACATCATCATTTTGGGTTGGATTTATTCTTCTCCGATGTTGCTCCTATTGCTCTCTTGCTATGCTTCATCTTGCTCCGTCTCTCGCTGCCTCTTCTTGCCTCTCCTCGTGCCCAACATTGCTTTGCCTTGTTTCTCTGATGGCCCGACGATATTTCTCCATTTTCTAAAGCTAAAAAATTAAAATAAAAAGAGAGAGGAGAAGAAAAATAAAAAAAAAAAGAAAGAAAAGAAGTACATGCTGCATACTTGGTAGTAGCAAAGCAGCTAGAAGTTGGCAGTATTGAGTCTCCCCTGTCGTGCCTCACATACTTGCTCCTCACTTGAAGCGATGCATTTTCACCGAGAGTGGCGGAGCCTAGGCTTTAGGCACGCATCAGGTGTATCTTTTATAACTATGTTCTGCATTCTAAACTTGAACATCTTTTATTAGATAAATTAAAGATTATGGAATCAAGTACAAATAGAATATCTTCAATTGACTTTGATACATGCCACTTAAGAAATCATACTAAAGATTCTTATCAGACATGCTTGAAGTGGGTTAGTAAGAATTTATTTTATTTGATTTATTTAAATATTTGTTGATTTTATAGGATTATTATACATGATTATTTGAAATACTTTGTTTTATTTAGTGATTATTATACTAGATATTTATGATTATCTAATTCTAAAAAAATATATCATATTCAATTTTTTTTATAAAATTTCATTAAATGTTTAAAATTTAGTTTGGATGTAATATTAAAATGTCAAGGAGTAAAAATATTTTAAAGTATACTTCAGTCTTCACATAAGGGAAAATATTTTAAAATATACTTCACATCATTGTTAAAGTATGAAATAATTCATTAAAAATCTTATATATATATATATATATATATATAGTTAAAATGATTAGAACTATTCAACTACATAGAAGTGTTCTAAGTTAATATTGAAAAAAATGATATTTTTTATTAATTTTTTGATGAATCATATATTATTTTTTTTTCCAAGTTGTTTTTTATATTAATTTATGTATAAAAAATTTATTTTATCTTCAACTCAAGATTTTTAGTCTTTTTTATTTTGTTAATGATTTCTTTTTTGATAAAAATATATAATCTTTCATGTCATCTATAATTTATTCCATGGGTAATCCAAGAAAATATATGAGATCCAATTGTTATCCTTTTTTTGAGTGACAACTAAACTCATTCTTGTACCAAATATTATTGTCATGATTACTCTTGAAAAGAGTTGTAAGACATCTCATGATGTTGCATTGGATCATGATTTTGTGAAGACTCTTGGATCATGATGTTGCATTGGATCTCGTCGCTTCGGTGAATCACTTGAGCCCTGATTTTTAACGCTTGGGAATTTTTTTAATTTACAAAAAAAAAAAAAATTATGTTCCTGCTTGAAAATTAGATGGGTATTCAATATTTATTTTCTCCTCAAGGTCTTTGAGAATGAATTTTTTCTGTCTTTGTCTAACAAATAAATCAGCAATAAAAAATTGTAAAGGATAATAGAATCTTATTGGTTTCCATATTGGCCATTGATTTAAAAATATCATGATAACTAATTCCATATATATATGTTAAAGGTGTAGCTATTAATTGAGTTTTGAGTTGATCTAATTCTTTGACATGATTAATTTTTATAGTGAATACTTATTTACAACAAATGATATATTTTCACAAAAGATTTGCTAGTAATTTTTATATATTTTTCTTCTTTTATTACTCGTTATTTGGGATGATAGAGTGCATTAGAAGGAAATCTTTTTATTCTTGATATATCAAAAGAGAATGACAAATCTTATAAATAGAAAAAAAATTCAATGAAAAGACATATTACTTATGGTGTGTAGCAATCAATAGTTTGTTTTGGAAAATAATCAGAAAATGAAAAATTCCTTTGTTTCTTTATAGGAGATTGATCGCTAGTTTCGGTTATATATTGTCATCATGTAAACTCAGAGATGAAAGATATATACTCTCTCATTTTCATTACTCTTTAAATGTGATAAATCTGGATGAATGTGTATAGTAATGTGGAAGGAATTAGTATATAAAAGAATTTCTTTATTAGAATGTTTTTCACTCTTACTGTTACTAAGCCTCAACATCTTGTAGCATAGCTGAAAAAAATATAGAATCTGAAATTGAAATTTTTTAAATATGTGTTCTAACAGTCTTAGAATATATATGTGAAGGAGATACTTGTTCAATGAAAGCACTCATGGGGGCATCCTTCAATTTTAAACATGTCTTCAATGCTTTCTCAAACTCAACAGCCTAAGATAAAGTTTTTGAAAAAAATTAATCTGAAAGAATATAACATTAGCATTAATAATTATCACAAATATTGTAAGTAACATTTGTACTTTTTTGTGTCCACGAATATCCAATGAATACAACCTAATGACCTAGCAGTTGTTTTCTCATGTTTAAGATATTTATCTTAAACGTGTGGTTGTAGACTACTTTTTTTTTTCTTAATATACTAAAATTATATCTTGTTCGAGACAATAATATAAAATATCTGATTAATTATGTAGTTGGTCTTTAAATCTACATCTCTTTAAAATATGATAGGTATATTTTTACATATATAAATAGTAATCTAACGACCTTAATTAATTTTTTTCTCAAGAGTTCCATTTATTTGTTGAATACTGACACAATATATATATTTCAAATCTTTATCATTTAATTATTAATAACGCATTTAAATTTTTTTTTTGTTATTTTATTAAAATACACAATTATTCATATAAATAAAAATAAGCATTAATAAATATATTATGATGTATAAAATTATTATGAGCCTTAAATTTAAGGAGTTTATAAATATTTTAATGAATCAAATGTAATAAATTTTTATTATTATCAAAATGATGTGTTAAATATCACGTATAATATATTTTTCTAATTAATAAACATCAAAATCAAGAGCTATTTTATTATTTGAATTCATAAATTTTAGACATTAGTTTGACTAATGACGACATTAGACTAAAAATAGACATGAAAAAGGTTCATCAATCATCAAATATCTATGAGATTTTGTTACATATAATAAAACATGTGAGATCATCATATTTAGGCATAAAGAAATTTTTTAAGGAAGTCATTAGTCATTCAAAATATTAAAACGTGAAAAATTAAGGTTAGAATTGTTTTTTTTTTGCCAAAATAATCTATCATAATTGAATTACAAGGAAAATTAGGAGCATGCAATGCACAAATCAAAATAAATAATTCATGATGATATTTTTTTAATTTATAACTTGAAAGATAATAATATTGATTTTTAAAAAATATGAAAAACAAACAATAATTGTCTATAATATGATTGTTCAATCTTGAATTAATCACCAATAATCAAAAATTACCGGATGAATTGAAAGGCATGTAATTGCCAAAGGTTGGGATAAATTCGTAGCTTGTATATAGAGTTTTTATTTTTCTCTAGAGTAAGTTTTATTTTTCTTTAGAATAGTTTTTATTTAATTTTAACTTATGATTTTTTTATAACTAATAAATATTATAATAATAGAGAGAAATACTTGATCTTTAAAAATAGTTATAATAAGAGTAAAATATATTTTTTTATTATGAGAGAAAATAAAATATTATGTAAAGATCATAAAGTGATATCAAGTGAGAATCTAACCACTCAACATATACTTTTCATAATTGATATGTATTTTATATATTATAATCATAGAGACATGTTAAATAAATGCAAAAAAATAAAATAATAAAACATAAAAAGATAAATGATTAGTATTTTTAGGAAAATATTAGATAATGAAGCTAATTGGTCCATGTACCTAGACATGAATATTTACTCATAGAAAAACAAAATTGTGGAAATCTACAGTTCAACAAATTATAAAGAAAGAATGATTTTATTTTATAGAAATATAGAAGAATAAAAATACAGACACTATGAAGTTGTATGAGAAGATAAAAAAGAAAGTGAAAAGGGTGATAAATAATATTAAAATAAAAAAATATTTGATTAATCATATGATAAACTACAAAGTAAAAAAGAAAAAACTAGGATTTCTAAGCTAACTAGAATAAGAGAGAAAAATAAGAAAGTGATTAGTCAGATAAAATATATTGAAAATAAAAAAAAAATCATTCCTAGGTATGAGGATGTATTAAAATTTGTATTAGTTTCTTTTCTCATTTCATAATATTTTTGGAAAAACCTACAAAATATATAATATTTAATAATTATTTGTCTATTCCTTCAAAAATTTTATGCTTTAGATGTTCAGTCATGGGCATTAGGAGGATGCATTAAAATATCATACATCAGAATATTTTCAAATAATTTTAGTATTTATATATGATATGAGTTCTCTCTTTCTTTGAGCTAATTTTTGGGGATGAATTCAGTCAAAGTCTAATTTCTAATGAGGTCCTCTCGCATATGTCTGATCTCACAAAAATTTTATGTTCCAGATGTCCAATCCCGGACATGAGGAGAGTGTGTTAAAAAGTATGTTGTTCATAAATTTTTTGAATAATTATAGTGTTTATATGTGATATGAGTTCCCTCTTTATTCTAATTAGTTTTTAAGTATGAATTCAGCCCAATACTAATTTCTAATGATTTGTATCATGCATTTTTTTTTTTGTTTTTTTTTATTTGTAGGTGTTGATGTAAACTACTTATGTGTTGGAACTTGATAATTGTAAAATAACTCGGTGTGTAAAAATCTAGTTTGGTATAATTACCCTTGATAATTTAAATGTCAAACATGCTTAATCTTGATAATAATTGCTCATGATGTGAAAAATAAAATTGAAATATTTTTATGCTTGTCTATAACATGGGTTTGACGTATCTGGCCTTGGAGTATAGGCAATGAGAGTTATGTTTTTTAAGCACATTGTTTTTTTTCTTGGGCAAGGCAGAAATCAGCTAGTGAATGACTATTGTATCGTGATTGTATATTCCCTGGTTGGGGCAAGCTGGATCCGATGCCTTTTTAGAGGCTGGATTTCAGCAGGGCTTGTGACTGGGATTCCACCTTGATATGTTTTCTCACTATTGTTTTTCTTATTTAAAATTTTTTTGAATAATCTTGATTACATGAAATAGAGTGCAAATTTGAGAGTGCATGTTGTGAAACCATGTTCTAGTCTAACACAACGTTTATACTTTGGATATTCAGGTCCATTTTATGTCTATTTGTACCTTTCAAATGTATGCAAGATACATTTGTTGGATTGGGGGCTCTTGATTTGCAATATTTCATGCCTAAAAATTCATGCAACATTTTTTTCGTCTTGGTTATAATAATACATGTCTGAAAATTCATGTCTTAAAATTTACAATATTTTCCCTGTATCTTTTTCTTGTGATGGGATGATGTAACTCATTAGATAATTATTTTTCTTTCTTGCAGGTGGTCTTTGATCATGATGGTGAGATGAAAGTTTCGATGTCATTTTCCAGTTGTAAATTTTCTGATTAGCCATGTTCCAATTCAAAAAATTTACTAAAACTCATCTTTCATGCTTAGCTACTGCAGAATTATTTCATTTTCATGTTTGGGGTTGTCTACAAGGTCTCAATCTGAATACACATCTTCCTATTCAATTTCAAGGCCATTAGACCCTATGAATATTTAGTTTTGAGGTTGAAATGTCTCTCTGCAATAGTCCTTCAGACCATTGATTAAATGAGAAAATGGATATTCAATTTACTTAAATGAATAATATGATATTGATAATTTTTTTTGAATTATTCCAAGAAAAAATATTTGTTCAATGCACTAATAATAATGATAGAGATAAAATATTTGATTTACTTACAAATAAGTGGAATAAGGTAGTACATTGAATATTATTCGTTATCATTTTATTTTATATATTTTTTTTCTTTATATTTGTTTTTATTTAGCCTCTAGGCTTTTTATAGTAACAATATAGGCATGTCCACACATTCACCTACCCACTATTGGTGACTAAAGTGTAGGTGTGTCAAGTGTTTGTGCACAATGTAAGCATGTACAATGATGTGAAAGTGAGGTGCACATAGTAAAGGCATGAAATTGTAATTTTTTGATTAAATTACATGAGGAAATATAAATCAAAATGTTCTATACCTTTTCTACTTTAATTCTAAAATCCATGCAGGTAGCCAGACAAAAAAAAAATAAAATGGTGACCTAGTACTTTAAGTAATTAATTTTCATCTCTATAACTATATCGCTAAGTGTCAGCTCATTATTATACTTCATTAACATGCTACTAATATTGTATCTGTACCTGAGTGTATATGTACCTGAGTGCAATACAGACGAGCACATATTTGTCGTATCATAAAAATTATTTAGGAATTTCATAAATACAATTTTTGTAGTCCAGTTATTGTCGTTAATAATAAATTCGTCACTCTTACTATTGACGTGGTCGGATATCACGTGTTTGTATCCAACACATGACTTTAAAAGCATGTATGTGTATTTTTAATAGTGTCTCACATTCATTTGGATTTTTTTTTCTTAAAATTCACAGATAAACAAAAACTAGCTAACTCTTATTGTAGAGGTGTCATATAGACTATGCCAGGCTAGCACAGAATGATTTTAGGCTGCCCAACCAGGTACCGTGCCGGGCTAGGCACGACACGGTTACCGTTTCGTGCCGTGTCTGGCCCAACACAATTTTGTGGAGGTCAGACCTGTCACAAGCCTGCTGCATGAAATACATCGGGTTCGGCAGGTTTGGGTCGGGCCAAAACTTTAATTTAAAAAAAAATTAGAGTTTCACCGCCGACTGAGCATCTTTGTCCTTTCGGGGCTTGGCGAGACTTGCCCGTCGGGCATCAGCTCGTTGTGACCACGCTCATTGCGTTGTCATGTGTGCCGTGCGATGTGCCATGCGTGCTGTGGCGTGCCTAGCATGACACGTGGGCCAAAAACTTTTGCCTGGCCTGACACGACTTTTGCAGAAGGTGCACTCGGCACGAGCTCGGGCACGCCATTGTAGTGTGCCATGTCGTCCCTCGTGCTGGGCTAGGTCAGCCCGACTCATTTGACACCACTATCTATTTGTTTGCGAGGTGTGTAAATATATTATAGTGAGTTATGTATATTTTTAAAGTGGGGGACATACTTTCATACCTGCGTGTACTATCAGGTCAATGATGCTACACTTGCATCTAATATAAAAAATCTTTCTTAATGATTTATCTTTAATATTTTTAACAAACATGTTAATTACTATTTTTTTATTAGATTTATTATCGAATGTGATTTTAAAAATTTTATTTTGAATTTTATAATGTCTAAAGATTTTTATCTTGGACACAAAAATAGCCGGATCATATTGAAGATAGTGAATCTCAGAGAATTTTAAATTTTTTTTTATTTAGTATCTATTTAGATTCTACATAATGGGTGGTGAGACATGTATAAGATGCATCATTGTGACTAGTTTAAATTAGAGGTATCAACCGGGCCGGGCCGTCACGGCCAGGCACGAGGCACAACACGATTTGGCCGTGCCTGGGTTAGCCTGGCATGGAAATTTATCTTGCCTGGGCTCATACCATGCCGTGCCGTGCCGAGGCCAACTGTGCCTCGTGCCGTGCACGGCTCTGCACAGTATCGTGGCCCGTTGGCATGTAATCTCTGAACAAGTCGAGAAATTTAATTTATTTTTAAAATTAGGGTTACGGGGGCATCGAAACCCTAATTATTTTTAAAATTAGAATTTTGGTGGTGCCGAAATCCTAATTTTTTTAAAATTAGGGCTTCGAGGGGGCTGAAATTTTAATTTTTTTAAAAAATTAGGGTTTTGGACATTTCGAAACCCTAATTTTTTAAATTAGGGGTTTTAAAAAATTTTAAATTAACGGCACGTCGGTGCATATTTGAACCCTTAATTTTTTTTATATTAGGGGTTCGGCCCGACCGGGCCGAACTCGGTGGATTCGTGCCGCGGGCTCGATCTGGCCGAACTTGGCGGATTCGTGCCGCGGGCTCGATCTGGCCGAACTCGGCGGATTCATGCCGCGGGCTCGACCGAGTTTACTTCCACAGAACTGTGCCAGGCCAGACATGACATGGTATAATAATCTTGATATCGGATGTCATGTATACTACTCTACTATTTTTCCTAAATTTATTAATTATTATTTAATTTTTTAATTCATAATATTTTAGTATGTCAATCTTAAATATGGTCCTAGGAATTCTATAATATACATACTAAATATATGTATGCATGATACTATCCTTAGATTCTCATAAAATCTAATTCAAAGACTTATCATGGTGATCAATTTGACCAAGTCTTTACTCACTACCTTTTTATGATATATGAATGGAGTAAACTTTGAGGTTGAACTGGATCTAATCTTAAAAAATCAACTGTTGAGTTGTGTTTGCCCAGGATCTAATGTACTATATTTTTTGGTGCATATTTTGGGATGCCACTCAAGGTGTCTAATCACACATAAACTTTTACAATTTAAAATTTTTTTATAATATTTGTACTATATTGATTCTTCTTTGGCACACCATAATGTTTTTTTATTATATTAAAATGAGTTTAAATTACTGAAGTATTTCTAGTTTTTTATTTTTTAGATGTTTGGGTCGAGACGACCAGAAAAATCAATGTTATGGAAGTCTTGGAATTTTTCGTATAATTTTTATTTTTAAAATTATAATTAATTTCATTATCGTTATTTAAATTACTATTTGTTCTTTTTTTAATTTTTTTTTAATTTTTTAGACTTGAGAAAAAGAGACTAGACTAGAGATGATTTAATATTTTAAATGTAAAATATTAAAACATAAACAACTAATTTATAAAAAAAATATTCGTAAACACATCACAATCCATACCAAAGCTGAGTATCGAAATGTGAAATGCCAAAATCTCGAAAGAGAGAAAATTAGAAAGTGAGAGAGAAGAGCAATAAATTTATATTTTTAAAACATAAATCTTGAATGAGGGGGAAATATTTTATAGATTAAGAAAAATTTTTTAATATAAAAAAATAATTTTTTTTTGATTTTAAAAAATTTTTAATAACTTAAAAATGGCCAGAATTTTAGGGTCACCGGATTCTACTTATGTCTGCTTGAGATAAAATTTAACGGCTTAGATTGAATTTTTTTTTTACTGTTGGGTTGATTTGACCGTCGAACCGAAATTCGGGCCTTGATATTGGGTTGAAAAAGACCGTGAGTTTGATTTGGGCCTGATAGAAATTTTAAATCCGTTGTGCCTCGGGTAGTTTGGTTTGGGTCAGGAGCGTTGGGCTGGGTGGGTTGGGGGATATCTCGCCTCGTGCCGAGATACTGTGACCACATGCCATGGTACCAGACTATGCCTGAACCGACCAGTTTGACACATATAGGCTCATCTAACTCATGCCAGTCGTGTCGTGTTGTGCATTCCCTTTTTGTGTTGTCTCGTGCCATGTTTGGCACGACTCCTGTATCATGTCTAGTCTGACACGACACGGTGACTTGAGTGAGCAACCAAAAAATAAGTCATGTCGGCCTGATACGGCCTGTTTGAAATCTCTACGTCAATATACGCAAGATTTGATTTACGTGACCAATTTTTTTTTGTAAATAATATGCTTTGTCGATTAGTCAGGGACTTGACCCATGACACTTAGCATGTCTTGGGTCCTCGAGCTTGTCGATCGTCCCACCAGGAGAGGCACGTAGGTCATGCCTGACCCTACATGAGGCATGTTTCGTGCTGGCCTAGCGCGACACCAATCTGTCACGATGCAACATGGTCTAGGTCCAGGAATAGTTTTGGACTATGTGGTGTCGTGCTATGCACGGCTGAACCATGTTGTGCTGCAGGCCGTGCTCGGGACGACCGGCCTGATTAACACCTATTGTATTATTATCTGTTCTAAAAATAATAATTTTAAACCAAAGCATTTTTATCACATTGCTACTAAATATTCTTTATGTGTGTCCATTGAGTCATCTTGTATAGCGTAAGCTTTTAATCATGTTGATTGGTGATGTGCTATGTCAAATGAACTTACTACCTTTCTTTGCAATGTTATATGGAAGCTAGTGTCATCTAGCTTAATTCTGAATATTATTTGATGCAAGTGGGCGTTCCGTATTAAACGTTCTCTTGATGGTTCCATCTCTTGGTATAAAGTCCTGCCTTATTGTTAAAGGATTTCATCAACACCTCGGCATTAATTTTCATGATACATTATGTTCTATGGTTAAACTTATGATTATCCATGTTATCTCCATTCTTACTTTTTCTGATAATTGGTCTTTCTATCAATTAAATGTTAATAATGCATTTTTCTATGGTACAGTATCCGAAGAAGTATTTATGCAACTACATCTAGGGTTTATTGAAACTACAAACCCAAGCCATGTATGATAACTTTGTAAAGCTATTTGTTTTAAACAAGTTCCTTGTGCATTGTACAATGAATTAAAAAGATTTATAGTCTTATGATTTTTTAAATGTAAGCGTGACATATCCTTATTTATTTATGATAACTAAAGGTGTCAAACGGCACGGGACGGGCTGGCACGGCCTGGGCCTTGCACGGTTCAACTGTGCCCAGGCCAGCTACGGCACGCTAGAATGCCGTGCCCTGGCTCGGCACGACATGCTACAGTGCATTGTCCAGGCTCAGCACGACATGCTATAGTACCATGCCCATGCTTGGCACGTCACGCTACAGTGTCGTGCCGGTCCATCGTGCCGTGCCAGCCACGTGAGCACATCAAGCATGATCACGTACCGAATGTGGTTAATACGAGTCGATGCCTGACAGGCGAGGCTCATCGAGTCCTGAAAGGGCGAAGACGCGCGGTGGCGTGGCGGTGCGCCATCGAAACCATAATATATATTTTAAAAATATAGGGGTTTGTCCGACCCGAACCGGACCGAACTTTGCATTGTTCGGGCCGCGGGTCTGTCATGGGCCGGGCCGACATGGTGTTAGAGGGTTTAAATATATTTTACATTATTTTAAAATACAGTATTTTAAATTATTTTAAAATACAATATTTTAAATATATGTTAGAGGGTGTTAGAAGCTGTAACGGGAGGGGGCAGAGGTTAGAGGGTTTAAATATATATTTTTTATATTTTAATTATTATTGTTTAATATATATACAAAATATAATAAACAAATAATTTTATTTAATTTTAAATACAGAATATTAAGAATAATAAAATATATGCAATATTAAAATATGGAATATATAAATATGGAATATTAATTTTAAATACATTATATTTATTTATTTAATTTTTGTTAATGAATAATATTTGTATTTATTTTTTTTTCATGCCGTATCCATATCCTAGTTTTTTGAAATTTTTCGTGTCCTCGTATCCTGTCGTGTCGTATCCCCGTATCCGTGTCCGTGCTGCTTAGGTGCTTGATAGTGATGATGGTGCAAGATGATGTTTCGACAGAAACTCTAACCAGGTTTGTTGCAGAATTGTAAAAAAAAAAAAAAAAATTTTGGTTCACTTGTTTTTTTTTAATTTTGAAGGAATCACGATATGATGTGATTATGTACATGCTCAAAAGCAAAGGTATATGGTGGAGAGGCCCAATAAAGTACATTATTTACATGAAAATAGATATGTCAAATGGGTCGTTTCATGTCAGCATGACCTATTTTTGGGATAATATATATTATCCCATCATGATATGATGTGAAAATATAAATGCTCAAAAGCAGAGGTGTATGGTGGAGAATCCCAATCTAGCGCACTAATTATAGGAAAATAGATGTGTTAAACGGGCCACCGTGACGTGCTGGGCACGAAATGACTTAGTAGCCATGCTGTCATTGGCATGCTATTTCATTGATGGTTTTGCCTAACATGATTCAGAGCAGACTCGTTCCTAACATGCTAGTAGGCATAGTCGCGTAGAATATAGCCTTTTATTTCATGGACTCGTGGTGAGTCCAACTCTCATGACCACAAGTAATTGGGACTTTTGCCCAAACGACATCAACCACGTCAATATAATTAGTTTCATTAAAAAAATTTGTCACATAGACGTGATTGTCATATATAATAAAACATTAAACAAACTTGGTTTTTTTATAAAAATGGTCTTAACATGGGCGGAGCATAGAAACCTGGCTACATAGTTTTTTGTGACCTGAGACCCTTTCCTGATCCTGGGGAACCATCATTGTGTTGGTTATCCATGCCAACGAGCTAGGCACGTGGGTTGTGCTTGGCTCGGCATGAGGCACAATAGTTTTTGACTCATCACGACATGAGCCATGCCTTAAGTCGACATTACCCAAGTCCATGCACAATTCTGGATCATGTCGTGCAAGGGTAGGCATGCCTCACTCTGATAGCACACATGTGCCTCATGCCTCGTGTTGTGCCCAAGCCGCCTAGCCTTCTTGATACCTTTTTAGGGAAATAAACTACGTAAAAAATGTTTATTAGATATTATTATCAATAAGGAGATTAAGAGTGTACGTAGTAGTGAGAGAGACATGTGGACTATCAAATCAAACCATAATCTTTACAAAGTTCATCTATTGTGATATATTTTAAAAAGTATAGAAATTGTTTCTTTAAGAGAGCAATATATTTATTTTTTTTAAGGTATTATTAGTTATTTTTTCATATAATAATTTCACTTTTAAATTATCGATACACAAGTAAATATTCATATTATTGGTAATCATAGCCTATTATCATTGTTTCTTTTTTTTTGTTTTGATAATTTTTCTATCATTAATAGTAAATACTTGAAAACTATTGGATATTGTATTATTTTATTTTAATCCTTGTTATTTTTTTGTATCTTATTTCTAATTGTGCTGTTAGTTTATTTTTTTTGAATTATTTTTTTATATAATCATATCAAAATTTATCTTTATGTCTATTGATATTTATTTATAAGATCAAAAGATTCTAAGGAAGACTCTATTTTTGATTTAACATGTTGAATTGAATATTTTGAATATGTTATTTGTATATCTTTAACTTGTTCGCCTCTCAATGGCTAATTCTTTTCTTGGTATTTTGACCATTGAGTATGAGATGTTAGCTATGACATGACATGGTCTATGTTATGTTGGCATGACTTTAAAAATTGTTGGTCTTGCATGACTTATTGGCACACTTTTTTTTCGTATCGTGTAGGGTCATATAGAATCATGTTGGGTCTTGCCAAGCTTGACCAAACTAGCTAGGTTTTTTCTAGGCTAGCCTAGGTTTACTCCATGCTAGCTTGATTCATTCCAAGCTAGCCTAAGTTTAGTCCATGCCAGCCTTATTCACCCTAGGCTAGCTTTGATTAGTCTAGGCTAGCTCAATTTGTTCAACATTAGTTTGGGTCAGGACCAAGTTAGTCAGTTTAGCTAGTTAGGCAGAAATAATTTTTTTTGGGCTGTCGTGCTAGGCCATGCTCTGCTTTTCATGCCAGTAACCCTTGCTTGACATTGTTTGAGCCGTGCCTCAGGTTGGCCCTAAGTTAGTCCATGCACAACTTTGAACTTGGTCATGCCATATTAGGCATGATTGAATTGTTTCATGTCTCACTTCATGTCTTGGTCATTCGACCTAGTTGTTACTTCTAATTTTATATGCTAGTTTAGTTTTAGTTGAGACTCATTTGATTTGATATATTCATATGTATGAGAATATAGTAGAGATGTGATCAGAAAAAATTGTATCTATTTGATCATTTTTATTGATAACTACTTGTGATGTACAGTAAAATATTCGTAAATTAATATTATTAGGATCATGAGATTTTATTTTTTATAAAGATATTAATT
Organism: Sapria himalayana; assembly: GCA_029783825.1. Classification (NCBI taxonomy): domain Eukaryota; kingdom Viridiplantae; phylum Streptophyta; class Magnoliopsida; order Malpighiales; family Rafflesiaceae; genus Sapria; species Sapria himalayana. The sequence goes on from JAREIK010017666.1 coordinate 397,552, forward strand.
AATCGATAAAATAGTATTAATTAATTTAAAAAGTTTGGAATTGATTTATATAAATTTAAAAAGGTTTCAATTTGATTTATGTATTAAATTTATTGAATTAATATAAAAAATAAATTCATTTTACTATTTATTATTAAGATATAATATATTATATTTGATTATTAGTAATTAATGAATATTATTTATTTAAGAAATCATATAATAAATACTTAGTAGGTTAGATATTCAAAATAATAAACATTAGTAATTTTTAATAATTAATATTTTATAATATTAATGAGATCATATATTTATATAGATATTTTCTAAAAAATATATTATCTTATTATATTATCGAAATTAATAATTTTTCAACTAGCCAAAATTAGGAACAAAGAAAAATATTATTGTAGAAAGTTTATTTATTTATCAAGTTTTAATTTAAAGAGGTTCTACTAAATATGAATATGGCTCTTTCGTGATAATTCATAAATATTTTTATTTTTTAAAATTCAAATAAAATGCGATAAATTAAATACGAAAAAAAAATTTAAAAAATAAGAAGGGATAATATATTATAATATATATCAGACTAATATAATACTTATTATGTGTATCATAAGACTATATATCAAATTTATTGGCTTGATACATTATAATAAAATGAAGTGGCTGAAAAGAAGGAAAAAAATTTTGATTGAGATAACTTAGATATTATTATTTGAAAAGAGTATTTCCAAATATTTTTGAAAAAAAGTATTTTTAATTATAATTTATCTCATGAGTTGAATATTTTTTTATTTTTCAATACATATTTTTTTAGATTTTATATTTTGGAGATAAATTATTTAGTTTATCTCCTAGAATTTTTGGATATTTTTATTTTATCCCTGATCACTCTATGATAAGCTAAATTGATATCTAGTATCTTGAAATATATATTTTTTAATACTATAGTATCAAAAGAAGATAAACATATTTTTCAATAGAGAATGATAGAGGTGTCAATAAGGCTGAGTTGGTCAGGCATAAATGAGGCACGACACAGTTTTTTCGTGTCTGATATGACACGATTTAGTCATGTCTGACATGACATGACCTAGTTCAGAATCATGACTAAACATGCCATGGACTGGCTCGTGGCATGGCTTGGGCAATGCTAGGACAAAGATATCAGCATGGGAGGTATGATATGGCTCAACCAGGCATGATGGTTTGTATAGATTGGTTTCTTCTCGGCTAGCTTGGACTATATCCAGTCTACTCTGGAATGAACAGGGCTAACTTGGCCATCTCTGACTCGGCCAAAATGCATGCCAATTGGCCGTGGCGAGATATCCATTTTTAAAGATGCATTGGAACAACATAGTAGCTTTGAATGGGATAAAAAATGGTTCTTACCAGCATGAAATGATACATTTGATATCTCTAGATACTGACAATAATTTAATCAAGATAAATCTTTTTTGATTATTACATATATTTATTAAGCCTAAAAAGATTATGAATTCAAAGATTGCATCTATATCAATTACTCTTCATTCATTTCTTGTACTCTTGTAGGGACCATCAATTCATATATAGAGCTATCCATCGGTTATATCTGAGCATGTTGATATTCAGTTTGATGTTACTATTATAGAGTCATCATCCTTGGCAACAAATTAATATCATGGTGTTTCCGAAGAGAATGATGTTTTTTGAGTATAGATCTCATTCAGAAGATGACATGATTGTTCGCGAGGATGCACCAATACAGACTTATTGTATAGGTAACTAGGATACTTGACCACCCAAGTTTTAGAGTGTATACTAGGAGAAAGAGACATGCCCAACCTTGTCACACCAGAAACAAGTATATAGGAGCAAAATAATTTTACAATTAATTTCTCTGATCTTGGTATTTTGATCATTTTCTGGAAGGGATAAAAGAGATGTACTTAATATTTTATTTGATCGATTTTGTAGTACTCTCATTTTGTTTATTATTATTATTATTTTTTGTTATTTTTCTTGATGCTGCTAGGATAATAATTTTTTTTCTTAGATATTATCACATCTAGAATGATGCAACATCATGATTAAAGAGATGCATATTCTACATACTAATGTAACCTGGAACTCATATCATGATCTTTGGAAATGTTAGTTGTTCGTTGTATGTATGTTTATCGTGAAGACAAGTCTAAATAAGAATATAAATTATTCTAAGGTTAGATTTTTAGCAAGTGGATACTCGTAGATATTTGATATAGACTATTAGAACACTTACTATCTAATGGTTATGATTATCTAGTACATATTTTTATTTTTCTTATAGTATCTCATAATTAAAGGATATATTGGTTAGATGTGAAGAATATATATATTTTTAGTAACATTGAGACGAAGATGTATATATATATATTTCTGTAATACTCTCTTGTGTAGTGCGTAGATTATAAAAGATTTTGTATGATCTAAAATAGTTATTAACTTTTATATGTTCTTCTGAATGATTTTTGATGGAAGTATGATTTTGATTATTATTTATGTGAATGATATTCTAATTATGAGAGATGATAAATTGAGAATCACCTAACTTTAGGTGTAATTTTATGCATAATTTCAAATGAAAGATCTTGAAAAACTTATATATTTTCTTAGTATAGAGGTGACTTATTATATGAGAGGAGCAATCTTATCACATAGGAAATATATATTTGACTTTTGCAGATGTTTATTTTTTGGGTTGTTTCAATAAATATTTCTATTGATTCAGAAATTTATTTTACTTATGATATAAAAATGTTCAATTGATTTTATTACTTTTAGGAAAATATTTAAAAAAATTAACTAACTGACTATGACCTAATTAAATATAATATATGTAGTTAATATAATTAATCGTCTCATAAATTCTTCTTACAAGTATTATCTTGTTCCATCTTTTTGTATACTTAAGTATGAGGAGTCTTATGGAATTGAGATATCTTTTAAAGATCATGAATATTTACAAGTAGTTGGAAACTTATATTCGGGTTGGGCATTAATATGCACTGATAGAAGATTTATGATGAAAATTTACATATTGTATTGAGATAGTTCTCTCTTAAAAAAATAAAATATAAATGGTTGTTTTGAAATCTATCGTAGAGGTATAGTTCAAAATAAAAAAAATAATTACTAGTGAGATATTTTATATATGATATTTATACGAAAAGATTGAATATGCATTTTTTTTTTCGATATTATTTATTATGATAGTCAGTCAGTAAAATATATAGCCTTTTATTCAAAATGTGAACTGCTTCTTAATCATGAAAAAGACTTAGGATGTAGGCATACATTCAGATAATAGTGGAGTCAGGGGACATCTTCACGAAAACATTGAAGATGACTCAACTAACTTTTTTTTCTTACAAGCTAGGTGCTATAGATTTGTATGCATCAGCTTGATGAGAGGGTTGTGATTTTATTTACTTATTTTATTGAATTTTATCTTTTTATACTTTTAATGAGAGCATCCATCATGTGTGTTGTCCTAATCATATTTATTCATTATATAAATACTTGAATTTTATATTATTTTCAATGAGTATATTTTGTTTTTCACATTTTAATTGGTAACAAATATGATACTTAACTTGTGCAACAAATACATTTACTTCATAAATGTAATTTGAAGTTGATGATACATTATTCAAATTATTTTTGAATACATTTATGCAATTAAGTATCACAACATTAATAACTATTTGGTAGGTGTACTTGCACGTCTTTTATGTTAATTTATTTATATTCTATATTTACTTTTTTGTTTCTTACTGTGTGTTATCTATTGTTGTTTATATTTTTTATTAATTTTGTTCTTTGTTACTTTGTTGATGAGACTATCATGAGACTACATTAAAAAAAAATCTCTTGGGCCAAACTGAGTTGTGCACATATGAGGATTTTTTTTTTTTTGCTTTCTAGTCCAGCTGTTTTTCCAATTTTCATTGGCCTAGTTTTTGCTTGGTCTAATAAGAACATACGAAGGCACTTATGTTATATGGTCATTTGGAAAAAATTATATACTAATTAATAAACATGATCATCCATTAAAGGCACTTATGTTTTAGTCTTTTAATGATCTCAAGCCTATATGAAAGTATCAAATGAGCCATGTCTGACCGACACAACTCATTTTTTTCAGGACTAAATAGAATGTCATGTTGTGCCAGGCATGACCATGTTCTGGATCCAGGCTGTACTGAACTGACATACCTTAAAAAGAGGCTGCACGACATGATATTTTATCCTGTTATGACAAAATTTCATATTGACACTGTGCTAGTTCTGTTCGGTTCGACCATAATCCGATACACAAGCAAGACTTGTGCCAGGAACATGTCCGTGCATGGGTCCGTGCTGGATTATTGAGTGTGGTTGGCACCAATATATGGTGGTGGGCGGTACGAGCGAAGATCCAGCCACAGTACATGGAAAACCTTACTTTTCCTGCAAAATCTAATTTTTAGAAATACATTGCTCTGATTGTATGTAAAATAAGACACTAAAAAAATCCATGTAATAATAATAAAAGTTCTTGGTTGCACTCAAATAAAAACTTAAGTCTATAATTAAAAATATAAAATGATAGGAACATCCCATAAATTTGGTGTTATAATAAAACTACAAAAGAAAAAAAATCCATGTATTAATAATAGAAGTTCTTGGTTGCAATCCAATAAAAATTGAAGTCTAATTAAAAATAGAAAATGTTAGGAACAACCCATTAATTGGGTGTTATCATAAATCTACATAATAAAAAAAAACAATGAAACAATGTTTACTGCATAAGATAATAAATTGATCAGAACAATGTAAGATAATAAATTGGTCATACAAATATTTAAATAAAATCAAAATATTTGTTTTTGATATTACTACCCATTATCATCATAATATTGTAAATATGTGATATAAGTAATGTCGACCATATGATTAATATTTTTTTAAGTAATATGATTATCACCATTGATGAGAACATTAGTCTAGGCTGACCGGTTGGATGAGTCTAATCTTTAGCTAGTCTCTAGACTCGTTTGATTATTTCAATTGGGCTGGCATCCCATCAAACTAGAATTGAACTTGCAGGGCTGACAGTCAGACTCGTGGACCACTGGAATCAACTGGTTTTTAGTGAACCAGCAAATTGATTGTCCACTTCAAAAATGATTTTGTCATAGCCGACGAGATTTGAACTCATGACTTGAGAGCTATAAAACATCTCACTAATCATCTCTATTGATTCCAAATATTTTGAATATTTTTTTGAATTTATATATTGTTTAGTTGATTATGATTATTAAAATAATATTATAATAAAGAAATAAATTATAATTACTTTATATTATATCATATTTAATTAATTACTAAAATATATAAATTATATATATAATAATTAAAAAAATTTTATATTTCTTTTATAATAATTTAATATAAAAATATAAATATATATATATATATATATATATATATATATATATATCATTATTTATTATACTTTATTGAATATTTTAAATTAAATAATATTTTTATTAATTATACTTACAAAAAAATTAAATATATGTTTTATTTATTTTATAATATTTTGAAGTTTATTTAAGTATTTTCATGAATTTTAAATAATTTTTTATTTTTATTGATATATTATTATTATTTTTCATATATCCATAAAATTTAAATAGTATATATTTGTATATATCGATATATTCAATTATATATGTGTATAATTTTTTAAAATTATTTTTAATTTTAATAATACGTAAATATATTTATGATATTATTAGTTTGATAACAATTTGATAGTGATTCGATTGCCTGCTAAACCAATCAATTGTGAACTCATAATTTTTATAGTTCAGTCATCATTCTATTTTTCTCAATATTGTATCACACAAATTCTTAAATAAATTCAAGTAGTGCATATTTTTTTTGATTATTAGTTTTCAATTATTTATTTCATTTTTTATAAATATTACTAATTTATTAATTCAAATATTAAAATTATTTATTTAAAAGTACTTGAATGAGAATAAAATTAAGGATGAGTGATCATGCTGAAAGTAATTTAATTGATTAATATTGATCTATATATAATTTAAACTATTTGTTTACAAAATAATATATTAATCATAATTTTCTGAATATGTTTACTTAAATCATTAGATAACAAATTTCGTAAAACTTTAAATTGCAAAATCAAAAAAATATGAATTTCAAATAATTTGTTTATTTTATAATTGTTCATCATCATCATCATCATTGTACATACACAATATAATTGGAATTGATTATATAAATATTATTAAAAAAAATGCAAGCCCTATGTTTTTTTTTACTATTTTTATATAAAATTTAAATGATTAATCTAATTTTTTAATTTGTCATACTAATTTTATTTATGTAAATATTAGAATTGAGAATTTAAAAGTGCTTGAGTGTGAATAGCTTTTGGATGAGCGTATATGGTGAATGGTATTTTATAAATGTTGTATTTATAATTTCAAACTATTTGTTTTTAGGTCCTTTTCGGCATGCATGTGGGTCTTCAAAAGAAATTGTCATGAGAAAAGGTATATTGGTTAGTGTGATTTTTTTTTAATATTTACCTTTTTTGTTCTGTCATATTAAAAGGTGTTTATGTCGCAATATTTTTGTGAGATTGCATAAGAAATATAAAAATTCTCATTTAAAAAGATAAATTGCTCGTAAAAACCTCTAGTAGTCCCTTGTATTGCAATATACATGATAAAATTATGCTGATCAATACTTTTTTTATATTTGTTCTTGTATTGAGAGGTAGGTTGTTAGAAATATGATAGATTCCCATTCAATATTTTTGTTTAATACTTGTCTTATTGAGAGGTGGGTTGTTAGATATGTGGTAGATTTCCTTTAATGTTGCCTTGAGGTTTGTAACTTTTGGTGGAGAATTTATATGTTCTTGTATTTATTGATGTTTTTTTTCTTTTTCTACTGTTTAATTTTTTTTTTGTTTTTTTTTTCTTAATATTTTTTTTCTTATTTTGTATTGAATAATGTTTTTTTTTGTTTTGTATTACTTTATGTTATATATATTTTTTGTATTACTTCATGTTTTTTTTGTATTGTTTAATGTTTTTTTTTCCATTTTGTATTACTTAAAATTTTTTTGTTTAGTATTGCTTTATGTTTTTTTTCCATATTGTTTTGCTTTATGTTTTTTTTGTTTTATTTTGTATTGATTAATATTTTTTTTTATTTTGTATTGCTTAATGTTCTTTTTTTTTTCATTTTGTATTGCTTAATGTTCTTTTTTTTCATTTTGTATTACTTTATGTTCTTTTTTTTATTTTGTATTGTTTCAGATTAATACAAATAGCCAAGTAATAAAATGTTATAATAGAGAACTAGTATTTTTAATACTTGGTTTTTATATCAATAGCTATGACACTAAATACATGATAACCTTTATGCTTATTAAATATGTAAATAATATTATATATGTACTCAATTACAATTCAAGTGGGATAAGTATCTATGTTGCACGGACACGGATACGGACACGGAGATACGACACGGCAGGATACGGGGACACGACAAATTCTAAAAAACTAGGATACGGATACGACTAGGATACGTCATGATAAAAAAAATAAAATTAAAAATAAAAATTATTAATTATAAATATTAGATATTTTAAAACAATTTAAAATTCTGTATTTTAAAATAATGTAAAAAAAATTTAAACCCTCTAACATCCCCCACCACCACCCTCCCTTTACAGTTTCGATTTTCGAACTCTCCCCCCTCCCGATACAGATTCTAAAACCCCTCATTCCCTTTATAGAATTAGGTTACCTTAGGTATTGTCGGCACCTCGGCGGTGTGCTCCTCCCCTCCCCGTTTGACGCAATGACAATTGACAACTATTTCTCGCAATCGGCTTGTCGGCAACTCACTACCGGCGGTGTGCTCATCAATTTGTTGGAGATGTAGGAGTAATAGTTAATATATAGTGTATTTCTGACGCGTTAGAATCATAAAAACGCGTCAGTTGGTAAACGATGCGTCTGTAGGTAAACGACGCGTCTGTTGTTAACGACGACTGTTTCCGAATAACGCGTCGGATGTCTCTGACATGTATCCGACCCGTGTCCGACACGTGGACACGGCGACACGGGTCGGACACGGCGACACGACAGTTCCTAGGCGTATCCGTGCAACATAGATAAGTATACATAGACGAATATATGTTCGTCATATAATATAAATTCTTTAGGAATTTAATAATTTTTTTTTGTATTATAGTCTTAATTATTAATAATAAGTTTATATTTGTTATTTTTGATAAAGACTAATATCATGTGTTGATAGTCAACATATGACTCTAATATCATGATATATAATTTTAATGATATCTTATATTTGTTTGAATTTTTTTTAGGTATGCTAATAAATATAAACTGCTAAATTCTTATTATTTGTTAGACATCATAAAATATTTTAGTGTATTTCTTATTTTTTTCAATGAGGGAGAATAATTTTAATCATTGCTTGTGTTATTAGGTTACTTAAGTGACACATACCAAACATAAAAAATTTCACGTAACGACTTATTTCTAATTATTTTGATAAATATATTAATTTTTACACCATTATTTGAAATATTATTAACTGTAATATTAATAATTTTATTTTGAATTTAATATTCCCAAAAAATACTCGTCATACAGTTTTATATGAGAGGCTATCATGTGGAAGAAGAATTTTATGAAATATTAAATTTTTTTTATTAAGTTTTTGCTTAGAATTATCATAGAGGGTTGTGAGATTTGTAATGATATATCATTATAATTAGTCCGTATATCAAATATCATGAATACTACTTTATTAAATTTTTTAAATTCAATAAATATTAATTTTTTTAATTTTTAATATTTATTATGTCATTCTTACTAAAAGACTTGGGAATTATATGATAAACTTGGTGGAAGTATGTTTGCATATAATATTAATTACTTTAGGATTATTTGTTAATCTAATCGAAAGACTCATAATAATAATCAATTTGATAATTTATCTTTTCCAAAGTAATTGTGGTAAATAAAATAATTTAATGAACCTGAAGTTGATTCAGCTTCAAATGTCTCGTAGCTTAGTTAGGTTTGTTTGAAATCAAATATATTATGATTTTTGATGTATTGATTGAAATGTCTCTTATGGTTACTAGTGCTACTAGTACTTTTATATATTCATATTTTTTATAATATATATACATTCCTGATTTTTTTTTTTGACATTTTAAAAATTTTTATTTTTCATTTTTGTTAAAGTGAGTTTATGCTACTGAATTTTATTTAGTTTTAAGTTTTTTAGTTTAATAATTCTAGATCATTGAAGAGAACATAGTTTCAATATTTGATTTTTTGGTTGGATTATTGTTATTTTCTATATATATGTCAAAATTATTATTATTAATATCATTCTTTACTATTATTTTATTTTATTTATAATTATAACTTTAAAATTTATAATAGTAATTTTTATAAATTATTTAATTATAATAAATATTAAATGTGTTTCATAACAACATAATTTTATTTGTGTTGTAGCCTACCTTTTTTTCTTCTAATCTAGTGAGCCAAGAGCACAAAATAAGAACAGAAAATGAGAGAAAATAAGGAAAACATAAAATGAGAAAGCGAATATGAGAGAAAATGAATATCAAAAAATTTCAATACTTTATTAGTAGAAAATATTTATATTAAAATAATATATATATATTTTATGATTTTTTTTAAATTTTTAATTGGTAATAATCTTAGAGACGTTGGATTTGTGTCCGTAGCCATTGGAAGCAAATCTGACGGCTACAATATTTGAATAAAATATAATTTTTTAATTATTTATTTTATTGACAATGACAACAATTGATTTGTGCCTATCATTGTAATCGTCGAGGCACAAGATAACAATTCTTGATTATTATGTAAACATAACAAGCAAGGAGGGAGGCGATTTTTTTTAAAAGATCCGCGAGGCTGTGATTCTTACCCCATTCACGTGGACTGTGCCATTGTACCATGCATGCTTTTAATGCTTGACCTGAAATAACCTCAAAGTTAAATAAGTTTTACCAAAAATAATACTGTGATGAATAATCGAATATAATACATACATATCGTAAAGATCATGTCTTGGTGCGATGTGTAGATATGTCAAACGGGTCTTGCATTAAAATAATAAGTGTGTCATCATGATTTTTGAGTAAATAACGAATAGTTTTTGTAACACACATGTATAATTCATTCAAATGTGATAATTATTACTAAATATTTAGTAAACCAAGTTCTCAAAGGTTAGTTTAGGTCATATATGGTCTATACAATTGTTAAATTAGTTGTGTATTATATCTAGACTCAAAAGTAAGGTGATTATTTTATATATACTTCATTTTTAACATTATTATAAAGAAAAATATTTTTTAAATTTAAATGATATATCATCAATTTGTATGTAGATATAAGAGAAGTGTTTGGATGAATATAATGTCACATGAAAAAAATATTATAATAATGGAATATAAAAGTTTGAGTGAAGTTGCTCACAATAAGCTATGCATTATAGCTATATATTTTGTCATTAGATTTGGAGTACTAGTTTTTAAGTTTTATTAGTGTGAATAAAATGTATTATTTTCAATATGATTAGATGGTATTTTAGATGCAATAATATTTCATAAGGAGGCTTGAACATTATGATATTACTAAGAAAAGTAATAAAAAAACAAAAAAAAATGAATAGTTGATAATACACGCAAATAAGACGTTAAATATAATTCTTTTGTTTCTTTTGAGAAATAATCAAAATATCAAGATTAGAAAAATTATTTTTAAGGTCATGTCTTTTAATGTGCTTTTTCATTTTGAGCATTCAACATATATTATCTTCACCTATAATAAAATTTAAATATTGAGTAATCAAGTCACCAAACTCCAAACTCATTTGGAGTTGAAAAATTGGAACTGATTCATAAGCTTCAACTCATCTGAACCAAGATATTTTCTTTTTTTTGTAGAAATTTCATTCCATTTAGAGTAATTAATTATATACTTATTGCTACATATGATATAAGAGGAGAGTAATCATAATATAAACAAAAAAGTTTAGAAGTAGGTGAGAGGTGATGTTTTCTCTTGGTTGAAGGTCTAAGTTTGTTTCAAGAAGATTAAGAAAATGTAAAAGATTTAGATGTATATTTTAAATTCTTATTATGTCGAGATTTATTAAAAAATTAGTCATGCTCAAAAAATATAATATTAATACTAATTAATATTTTATTAATCTCGGACCAATATCACATATTCTATTTTTACATATTAGAGTAACCAATAAAGATATATTATATCACTACGTGTCATATCATATCATGAAGAGAGATATAGGTGGGGTAAGCATTCTCAAAAAATCTAAGGAGATAAATTAAATAATATTTCCTAAGAATATAAGAGTTGAAAATACATAGGGTGAGAACAAATAGCGAAAAATATTCAGTTAATCTTGTAATTTGTGATTAAATCATACTTCTTTAAAATACATCATGAAATACTTTAATTTTTGAAAAATATTTTAATTATCTCAATTAATTATGTATTATTTTTCTCGGTAATCTTATTTTGTAGAGCTGATATGACACTCAAAGTTTGATATATACTTTTATACTTAATATAATAAGTGATAAAATTGTCAAACATGTATTATAAATGATTATTATTATTAAATATTTTTATATTTTATAAAATTATATTTTATTTTTTTTATAAAATATTTGAAACATATAAAAAAATCTTAGATCTGAAATAAAAAACAATTAGCTAAGTAAAATATATACAATCATAATTAAAGATAACAAAGTATTTCAACCTTTTCAAATCTCAACTTCAATATTTTATTAGATGAGTGAGTGAATCATATATGTTTGGTTTATATGTGTTTTTTATTTATTATTTTTATGTTATGGATGGGTTGTTCAACTTTGTGTTGCCCATTTCCCTAATTCAATGAGCATGTATTTATAGCCATTTCTATGTACTTTGTATTATGATTCTTGTTTGATTTTTTTGGTGATGAGTTTATTTTGATGCTTTTCTATATAGTATTATAGCAAGGTCTTAATTTTTTCAAAAAAGTGGGGGTTTCTGAAAAATTAGGCTTTCACATGCCCGACTGGTTTTCTGCCGGTGCCACCCGTCTTCTATGCATTCCGACTTCGACGCCTAAAAATTCTATTTAGATATGGTGGGTTTCTTTAGTTACAAGTGCTGTTTTGCACCTGTCATTGTCAAATTTGCTGTAGAAACACTAGTGCATTTGACTAGCACCGATGCAACCTACTCTAACAGATGTCGTGCCACTGTTCACCATTCCCAATTCATGAATTAAGTCTGTAATAACATAGATTGTGCATGGATTGGTTGTAGAATTGTGTAATAAGTGCAATGGATTGCATGTGTAATGTTAACATCTAGTAAGTGTGTGTAAAAGATACCTACTCAATCTTGGCATCAATTGAGGGAGCACTGATGTGGTAATGCATGAAATTCTTTTTATACTACATATATCTAAAAAGAAATGCTATACTAAAAAGAAATAGTTGTTATTATTAGATATGAGATCAAGAATATTAAGATATCAAGAAAAATAGTTGACTACTAAAATTATCTAGGTGTCATCATAAAGTTTTACCATTGCGATACTTATTGAAAAGGAATATATGAAATTTTTCTATAAGTTAATATTTAATATTTCTCATTCCCTAGGTACTATAATTTTTGTGACTTGTCTTGTAATTTTAAACTCTTGAGTTATTGTCTCAAGAGCTAATAGTCATATTATATGTGATTAGACATTATACATTGTTCACTAGCTTATGTTTTTGTTTCTTAAATATTATAGTAGTTAATAACAACCAATTAAATGCCTTTGATTTCATTTAACATGATATTTTATTTTTTTTTTAATTATTTTTTTTTTATTTTTGATTGGGTCACTAACTTTTGTTTCGTGACTTTTCTTTTAAAATAATTTAATTCTAAATTTTATTCTTTATTATATTAATATTTTATAGGATTGGAAGATTTCTAGGAAAATTTCTTTTGAAATTAAACAAAAATGAACTGTATGTTCTTAATTATATAATGTATAATATATGATTAATTTATTATTTATTTTTTCTTAATTTGATCTTATATCATTAATAAAGTTGAGAATGTTAAATTTAGAATATAGATATGATTTTCACAATAGAGTGTGAGACATATTAATTAGAAAATATATTAAAGTTTAATATTCTTTTTATCTTTCTTATATGAGTAACGATCATTTTGATTTGTTGTATTTAGATGTATTCTTATTTAGTGAAGATATGACTTGAGATTAATTTAGTAACTATTATTATTTGCACTTTGTTAGAGGTTGCTTATTTATTTATTTATTTTTTAATTATATATTTTTTTGCACTTCGTTAGTGGTTGCTTATTATTTATTTTTTAGTTATATATTTTTTGTATGTTGGAACACCAAACTCATCTGGACTGCCCCAATTAACTTGCCCCTCATATAAGGGATTTTATGTGTGTTGAGTGATATGCAAGTTGTATTGAGTTGTGAGAAGTTAATGTAATGCTATTTTTTATTATTTTATTGTTATTTTTCAAATTATTATTTTTTTTTTAATTTTTTGCATCAATTTATAACATAGTATCAAAGTCATACCTTAGAGAAGATCCTAAGAGATAGTGTATGCAAATTAGGGTTATAAACAATAGAGAGTGTGTACCACCGAATATTGGACACCATTGTGTGCAATAGAAAAATATAAAACAAAATAGAATTTAAAAAAGGCAGTTTTATAAGTGCTCACACAATGAGGGAAAATGCATACAATGGAAGTTTTCAAACAATGAGATCAAAGGAGCATGATTATGTTTGTGTAGTGGTGTGCACATGTGCACATCTTTAAGCTGTGTGTGCATAATTATTTGCACAGGCTCATGGTGGTGAACTTTAAGCATATAGTGGTGTGCACTGTGGTGCTCAGTGCATGTTTGGTTGTGTGGTGATATTTTGGGCAAAAGCCTAAACTAGGATTTTGACTGTAAGAGGAACTGAAGAAACCCCTTTTTTTACTTATGGTGATTGTGTTTTATTCTTTTTATTATTTAGTAATGATATGTTAAATTTCGAATCATTTATATGACACTTCCAAAAACTCATGTTTGTGGTATGAAATTTGGAAATTGCAAAATAGAATTTGAATTTGACAATATTAAATTGGGTCACTCAATTGTAATTTGTAGAAATTAAATTCAATTATGATGATACACTTTAAATAATTTTAATTTTGATGTTCTAAATGTAATTTATGTCAAATGTAGGGTTTCAATTTAAGAAACTCTAATTTTAGATGTGCGACTTCAATTTCTCTCTTTTTTCAGAAGATTTTTAATGGGAAAATGATACATTAATTAAATAATAAATATTCAAACAGTTAATATTTTGTTATTGTATCATATAATATGAAAAAATATATATATATATTTTTAAATTTTTTATTACATCGGAATGAGATTAAGAATTGTTGAATAGTATAATATAATACAAATGCAAAATATATTTGCTTCGATAATTTATTTTAGGTATTAAAATAACTCTTTAATCATATCAATACTATTAGCAAAATATATATTATTATTTATATTTATAAAATTTAAGGATAACAATGCCAACCCACTATATATTGATGACATGATAAAAAATTATTTATGCTAATATTATTTTTGTTTGAAAACTTAACTGATATATTTAATATGTATCTAAGTAAAAGGTTATATACTAATGTTGAATCTGGAATACGACTCCCTAATTGTTATAATATTCCAATATTTTTTAATTGATAAATGAGTATTATTTATTGTAAGTTTTTTCTTCTGTAGAGATTATTAATTGATAATATTCCAATATTTAATTTATTTTATTATTGAATATATGAAAAGTATACAATAAATAATAATTGTATAATATTGTTTTTAATTTTTTTGGATATTCTACTATTATTCTTTCCTTATATCAAAAAGATGTCTCTCTTGCATTGGAAGACATACACATATCTTTCATATATGAGGCATCTCCTAAATATGATCAATCAATTACTCATATGAAGATGTGATACCCTCAACTTGTAATACTATAAGAGATATTCAATATGTTGTTTTCCTATCATGAAAAATCTTAACTCAATGGAAGAGAGAAATGTAATTGTTATTTATACTAAAAATTATCATATTTTGAAAGAGAATTCTACATTGTTATTGAACTTGATTTAGAATTTATAACATACTTTTGATGATAATATACACATATCTTTCTTTTTATGCTTCAGCTCACGAACACAAAAATGACATGTCTTATCCTTTCAACTTTTATAACTTTGATTTTTGAAGCTTATTTTACTAGTAAAATTCAAATGAATATGATAATACTTTTTGTTGTCTTAACTGATATTATTGTGAATTCTGTGATTATAGAAAGGACTCAAGGAAAGTCTCAAAGTATGCTTGGATTGATCCAGTCATTATGTTGAGCTTTTTCTGTTATTGATGGAATCTAAGAAGCATGGATACGGACACAGACACGGGGATACGACACAGTAGAATACGAGGATACGAAAAATTCTAAAAAACTAGGATATGAATACGGCATGAAAAAAAATAAAATTAAAAATAATTTTTTTTTTATAAATATTAGGTATTTTATAAAATAAAATAAATTAATATATTTATTTTATAGAATAAATATATATATATATATATATATTTTACAAAATAAAAATATTGTATTTTATTTTATAAAATAATATCTTATAATTATCTTATATTATATAAAAATATATATTTTTTTAATTTTATAAAATAAAAATATTTTATTTTATGCCAGCCTTGCCTCCTCCCACAGATAGCACCATCCCCCTGCCTCCCCACATATCGCGCCCACCGCCTGCGTAAAGTGGCCGACGTCGCCCATGTGGCGACGTCGGCCACTAGACGTCGTTGGACATCAGTCACTCTCGGCATGGATACGGCAGTCGACGCAACCGTCCGATACGCCACGTGACATATCGGATACGGTTTGATAAATGAAATGCCACGTGGCGTATCGGACACGTATCCGTATCGTGTTCATGTGTCGGACATGTGGACACGACTGTAGGGAGCCGTGTCCGTGCTTCCTTGGATGGAATTATGAGCTAATACCCTAGTGGCTTTCTAGTAGTTGATGATGTAATTGCTTGTTTGACCCATGTGATTTTTCTTCATGTCATTTTCTTAGTTGTATCTTTGATTGATGTGAGATTTAGTAAAGTGTTAAATACAATTTCAGGGCATTTTCTATTTGGGAAACCTATTTTCTCTTGATCACTAAAGAGAACAACATAGGTTGTCCTCCATTGTTGCTCCTTATTGCCACATAGTCTAGAAAAAAAGTTTAAAATCATTTTGTTCACAAGTTTTTAGTTTGATTATAGTTCAAATTAATTTGTTTATCTTCCAATCTTGATGTTTTGAATGTTTCTTGCACCAATTAGAGGGATGTCTATTGAAATTTGTTCTTTGTTAAAGGTTATTTTTTTTATTATTTTTAGTTGTATTTTTTATTTGATAGGAGCACTAAACTCATGTGGGCCACCTTGATCAATTTGTCTTGTATATCAGAGCTTTGTGTGTGTTGAGTGCTATATAAGTTGTATTGAATTGTAAGATATTGAAGTTAAGTTGTTTTCTTTTATATTGTTATTATTTTGCTAGTTATTTTTTATTTTTCATATTAATTTGTGATAGATATTTTATAATATTTATTGATTATTATACACATTTTACTCATTTTTTTATTTTAACTCATTTTTTTTAATTTTTTAATAACAAAATTTAAAATTAATTTATTAAAAATATAATGATTATTATGAGTTATAATACATTGGAGTAGATGTCTGCTATTTTTAATATTGTATTATATTGATTATAGTATCATACGTTGGCTGTCATGTGCTAGTTTTTTTATATAAAGATATTATAGAAAGGAAAAATAAATTTTTAATTGCGATGAGATGAGTATAATACTTTTTATTAGTAAAAGTGTAATTTATGGAGAGATGAATTTAACCCAAAATACTGTATCATTAGATACATTTGTTTGTCCTTTTTCATCGTGTTTGTTTAAATTTTGTATCATATAGAGAAATTATTTAATTTTTCTTAAAAAATCACTAGAATTACTTGTATTGTTTATTATTTATTAGACTTGACGGGATGATACTTATGATGTTAAAATATGTATTTATTATTTATTCTTGCATCTAGAAATGATACAAGTTCTATCTGTCTTAAATAGTTAAATTATTAGTAATTGCTGATAATTTTTTAATGACTTATTTTTTAATGAGCTTAGTGATAGTAAGACTCCAAAATATATATTTGAATGTATTATGCTTCCTTAGTTCTTTATAATTTTACTTTGGTCAATGTCAGCCAACAATTACATCAAAACTTGCTGGTTTATGTCATGATGACATTGTAATATAACAAACGTTTGTACTAATAAATATAAAACATATTGACTATGAAGACATTGAGGTTTCCTAAATAATGGAATCTCTCTCAAATTTAGATTTTCTAGTAGTTCTTGAGTTTACTCTAGTCACAACTCAAGAAGAATTTGGAATAATGAGACTTGACCTATCAAGTGTAGAGTTTATATTATGAAAAGAGGATATACATACTCTATTTAGAGTTGTTAAATGGGTCGTGTTATGCCGACATAACTCAATTTTGTGTGGTACCGCCATGCTACCATATTGTGCCAGACACAACATAGTAAAATTCTCGTGCCATGCAAGACAAGACACAGTGAAATAGTCCACTGGCCTCGCACGACATGGTGGCATGGTCGAGTGCACGATCATGCTGGACCATGTTGAATTGTGCGTGTGAAACTCATTGCATGAAAATATAATAGGTGACCGACTTATATGAATGGCCAATTACAATCGCTACAAAGGTAATATTCAGCTTATGTTGTAGATCATTTAAAATAATATTAGACTCTCTGTTAGGTGGTCATTTGGACATGTTTATTGTGCCATCACGCCAGATACACTTGTTGTGCCTAGCTCGACACAAAATATGACTCATGCTGGCCCAACATGACATGAACCGTGTCATGGGGTGGCTTAGCCAGGCACGATTGAACTGGGTCGGGCCGTATCTATGTTGTTCAACATGTTTGACACCTTTAAGTCTCTTAGAGTATTCACGAGAAGCCAAATAGTCTCACAAGAAGCCAAATTTTTGACACCTTAATCTTATTATTATCCTCTGAAATAAATAAATGATAAAATACTATATTTCATATATATTTTCCTACTCAGGTCCTTTTTAATTTTTGTCTCTTTTATCAATTCTTTGATGCTGCTAAGATTTCAAAGTTTTACTCTAAGAAATCATCTCATTTAGAATAGTGTCAAATTATATTGAAAGAAATAAATGCTCTCAACTTTGATGATGACTTGAAAATTAATATCTTAATCTTTCGAAATTTATTTTTAAGTATAAATATGTGTTTTATGAATACTATAGTAAATGATAAAGTAAAGCGAATCTTATTGTGAGTTAGTTTGATAAGATATTTGTAGTAGATCATTAGTATATTTCTTCTTTAGTGATAAAGTTGACTTAAGAACAAATACTTTTATTACTAATAATTTTTTACATATGGAGGATATGTTAAATAAACATGAATACTTTTTTTTTTCATGATGATTTTGAGATTGTTGTATATATCGAGCAGTCATTTGACTTGCTTGCATGATAGTCAGACTTGCTTTGTAGATTATGAAAGAAATTATATAACCTAAAATAGTTACCAAAAGATTGATTTGGAAATTCTAACTAAGTCATCTTTTTTGGTTTATACAATTATATTATAAAATACTTTTCGTTTTTTCAAAAAAGTTTTGATGACAGATATTTCACTAATTGTGTTTGTTGATAACATCTTTATTGTGAGAGATGATAGTTGAAAAATTCTCAATTCAATGAATATCATTTTTTTAATAATTTAGAATAATGATCTTACGAGGTTCAAATAATTTCTTAGTTTTAGATTTAAACTTGCTATGGTTATTATGATGTTAGAATGAGGCAGAAGGAGAGAAAAAATGTGGAAAAAATAAACATGTTTCATTAACTTTCAAAACATGAAAAATTAACACATGCATATAGTTGGAACATCCCACATGTTGGATGTTATCATACAATGTAAACAAAGAAAATTACACAATATAGATTACTAAACATCAACACTTAATATTAAATTGATATACTCTAGAGATATTATGTTGTCATAGAGAAGGTATACAGTTAATATGTGTCCATAAATTGATTTATTAGAGTTTGCTTTAATAGAAAGTCTATTTAATTACGTAATGATTTGTTACTAGATACAAGTCATCTATTAGATGATACATGTTTAAAAATGAAAAAAAAATTAATTATCTAATAATCATCGAATAATATATAACTTTTGCATTTAATATAGTTTGTTATTTTTTAGATTATTTGTGACATCTTTATCTAGTTATGTCTTTTCGCATATTGAGATATGTATAAAAATTTGAGTGTTTGTATTTCTTTCATTGATCACATATATGTCAAGTTAAATGATTTTTCTTATTCGAATTGGACACCAACTCATATTGATAAAATATTAATCAAAGTTTTTATATTTTTGTTGGAGTTACTTTTGTCTTCTAAAAATGTAAGTGACATATTTTAGTTTTGAGATTTAGTGTAAAAATAGATTTTAAGGTGATAATTATTGTCACTTTTGAGATATTTTGGATCATGCAAGCTTTTGAGGAGATCAAATATGTACTTGATTCTTATTCTATTTTCTACGATAATATTTAAGCTATGAGACAATTTTTATTTCACTATTTCACGAATGAGTGAAGTACTTAGAGATGAATTGTTTCTTTCTCAGATAGAAAATTCATGATAAAACTATACCTATAAATTATTTTCTTACAACTATCATTCAATTGGTATGTTCATGAAAAGTAATTTTGGATTTATTTGTTTTCCTCTATATGTGATGTTCTTAATACTTATGCACCATCTAAATTTGAGGCGGTATGATTTACATGTGTTTTTTATATTTTGTTTTTATTTTATGAATTAGTGTACTTGATGTATGAGTTATCTCAGTCCGTGAGCATGTATGTAAAAGGATATTTGTGTATATTTGTATTATGAGTTTTATATGTGGTACAATTCAAAGATAATTTATAATAATGAAATTATGCTTAATGAAGGAAAATCATATGTTAAATCCTCTTTTTTAATGAGCAAAAATAATTAATGTCTCACGGTTAGTGTGTTTTCATCAAAAGTTTAAAATAAAAAAATAATGTAATAAAAGTTATATCAAGCTAGTGCATATAAAGTCAACATTAAGTTTGGAGTAAAAAAAATAAGTTAAAAATTTTTCAAAATATTAATGAAAATTTATTTTTGCTATTCTGCTATTTGAATATATGCTAAAGTAAAGGTCAATCCTGATTTTTTTTTAAAATGAATATTTAGTCTATTTATAAGTGTTTTGATTACTCGTGAAATTAGCAAATTATAGATTATATGTCTTGATGTTTGACTGTCTTAGTAAAAATTAGTGAGAGAAAAAAGAGTATACCTGATTTTCTCTAGGATATAATTTATCTAATATATCTTATAAATAATTATTATGTCTTTAAATTTTACATGTCCATTAAATTTTGAAATAATTTGTACCTCTTATTTTTTAGGAGGTATGGTTGCCTCTAAAAAATGCACAACTATATTGTAGACCTCTTTGTGCATATTTGTGTTAAACTTGATTTTGAATACCCAATGAACTGAATATGTTCATTATTATTGAAGGAGATCCTAATTCCTTGAGATTTCTTCCCATATCTCAATATATGAATAACTATATCAATGTAAACATATAAAAGAGAATTTATGAAATGATTAATTATATTAATTATGTATATTATATTTGGTCTAGTTAAAATCATATAGTTAATATTCTTTATAATTTTCTTATAAGTTAGTTATTTATTTGAGATTGTATTTGATGATACTTGAGTTAAGTGATCTCCAATTTGTCATCTACTCTAATTAGAAGGTAATCTATGTATACAGTTAATAAAATCATACTGCCATTAGGGTTTCTCCGCAAAAAAATAAATAAAACTCAATAATATACATGTGTAACTTAAATGAGATAATTGACTATGAAAATAGAGTAAATTAGATTATCGATGACTATTTGGTGTCATATAAGTAATAATTTTTTTTATGATTCTTTTATAAATAATTTAAACAATCTAAAAGGTTGCATCAGATTTTTAGTCAATACTTGAATTAATAAGAATAACTATTGAAACACAACTCAAATTATAAATTATAAATTATAATAAGAGTATCAAGTGCATATATTCTTTGTGAAAAGATGATATTTTTCTTAGAATAAGTTATTTCTATGTCAAGAAATTATCTGAGTTTCTCAGTCTTTCATCTGAAACTATGCTTGAAGATATACTTTGAGTTAAATGATTTTCAACTCGTCATCTACCTTAATCAAAATATCATCTATAAAAATAATTTGCCAAATCATTACACTATTAATATTTTTCTAGAAAAACAAAGAAAAATTTATAACACATTTGTATAACCCAAATAGGGTGATTGCCTATAAAAATCTGACAAATTAGATTTTAAGTAACTACTTGAGGCCATATAATGGCTTACTAAATCTATAGACCACATATGAGTTATTGACTGTGCGTGAAATTCAAGTAACTACTTCATTTATACATTCACCTTAACATCACAATGAAAGAAATATATTTTTTATATCAAATTAGTGTATCCTTTATTTGTGAAATGTTATAAGAGAAATGATTATTAATGTTAAGGTATTCTTGATTACTATAAAGTAAGTATTCTGGTTATTCATTCCAAATATTTTAATGAGTTTTTTTATTATAAGTTTTTCTTAATGTGATTTAGTTTCTCTGTCTTTTCTTCATAGTGACATCAACTTGCAATTAATAATAGATCTTTTCAAATGTTACGATATTAATTCTCAAATCATATTAGAATATAATACATGCATTTATTTTATAATGACCTGGTATTATTCTAGATGAGATAATATTTTAGAAGGAGATTTTGATATCTTAATATCATTAAGCAAAGTAAGTAAAGAATAAAAAGAAGGAAAAAAAATAAGAGTATGGTAAAATCAATGAAATCATGTGTTAAATATTTTTTCTATCTATTTTAGTGAGTGATCGAATGATCCATATTAGAGAGATTTGTTTTAGATTATTTGATTCTTTGGTAGACTTGTCTCTGCTCTGAGCATGTTGATATGTCACTGTCTTAGTATGAATTATAAGTTTCGTATGGTCAACTCTCATAGTTATTAGCTTATTATGAGACTATACTGAGGGAAACTCATGGATTATGTAATATTAGTCTTGAAAGAGATTTTTCTTTTTGAAAAATCTCATTCAACAAAATTAATATAATTTGAATTCATTAATAGATATGATAATTTTATGAGAATAACATTCTAATGTGTATCAACATACTCAAATATAATTGATACATAATTCTTTCCTAACTAGTTGTCAAGGCATAACTACAAGTGGGGGATAAAAAGTAATTGATGAATGTGAACTATCAAAACTCACACTTTAGAGGTCTCAACTTGGTCGGGTGATCTGACACACGAAATGAAAATGATGTGCTTTGCATGACACGACCTAGAGCCGTGCTTGGATTGACTCATACTGTCTCATGGCATGGATATTTTCATTGTTAGGTATGTCTTGGCATGACTCAATACTATGGTCTACATGAATGTTTATTGTTAGTTGTAAGTGAATATTAAAATAAAATATGTACAAAGATTAGATGATAAATTGTCTTAAGATGAGACGTCTTGTAAGAAAATTTACTCAAATGTTAGACATGGATTACAAATATATATTTTTTTAGTGGCTAAATTAATATTTGTATGATTTTTATTGGATTGTTAATATTTATGATATAACTAATGCATTATTATACTTAAATAATATATTATTTCTTGATAATCTTGATGAGGATATATATATATGTGTGTGTGTGTTTGTGTGTGTGTGCATATAGTACATTACATGAGTTTCTAGCAACATGGTTAAATTTATGTTGTAGATTATTGAAGATATAGTATGACATGTAATAGTTATTATAAGTTTGATTGTGAGGTTTTAATAATTAATATTCATTTTTGGTTTACATAGATGTGCTACAAAAGTATCTTTGTTTTTTTTTTGAAGACTTGTGTTGATAGAATAATTATACTTAATGTGTACTTGGATGATATCCTAGTTATCAGAAATGATAAGTTGAAAATTAACAAACTCAAAGAATATCTCCAATTATAGTTTAAGTTGAAAGACCATAAAAGATTCAAATACTTTGTGAAGATATAAGTGACATTCTGTGAGAGATATTATCTTGTCACATACGAGATAAATAATAGATATTTTATAAATTTTAATATTTTGAGTTGTTATAGGTAAGATAAATTATCTGATTGTTATCAAATTAAATATAGCTTTAGAGGCGTCAAATGGGCCGAGCCGGGCCGGCCCATTTTTTAAGAGCACGACCGTGCTTTCGTGTCGGCCAGGCACGACACAGTTATTGTATCGTGCCATGCCGGGCCTGGCCCACTCGGGCTTGGCCCGACCATACGAGCCTGGAAATTAGGAAAAATTCTTTTTTAAAATTTTATTATTTTAATTTTTATTTTAATTATATAAATTATAAAATTATATATAAAATTATTGATATTGTATAATATTATAAATTTATAATATGAATTATGAATATTATTTAAAATTTATTAAATTTACAAAGTGTAATTTGTTTTTATAATGTAAAATAAAATTAGTTTAAAATGTATTAGAATTATATAATATAGTTTTAAATCTTTAAATAAAAAATTAAAACAAAAAAAATAAATAAATCAATAAATAATGTTGAAAAAATTAAAAAGTAAAAAAAACATAAACAAACCAAATGAAAAATGACCAATCAGCCATTAGATATCTAAGGTCCGGACCAAACAAATTAAAGTTTCAACGTAACATATAAATAAAGCGTACAATTAATAAAAAAAAATATTAAAATAAAAAAATAGTAGATTATATCAATCGTCAATCAACATATCATGAGCATCATCAACCGCAACATAAAGATCAGTATCATATGGATCATCATCAGCAATCAACTCCTTCGCCATCATTATAGATGTGGCTGCAGTCCCTATCCGAGTCCCAGCTCCAGCATGATCATGGATGCTAAACCTCGAATTCTCCCAATCCTTTAAACAAGCCAATGCTTCAATAATATATGAATATAATTTCGATCTCCTATCCGAAATTACGTTCTCTACAACAGAAAAAGTAGACTTCGATGGTACGCTCGACACCGGAGGAGTCCGTAGATCCCGTGTCATCCTGATAGCACGGGAAATGTGGACTCATATGATTTCCACCATTGTAATATATCAAGATTCATAGTATCAGAATATGATATGATTGAGCAGTAATCGGTATCTAAGTACCGAGAAAGCTCGCTCCTATGTGATGGTCCACTCCTACGTTTCCCCCTCACTAGTTGAATGGAAAAATTGTCATCTTCGAACAAGGTATCCATGTCTGTAATCACAGTCTCACTACTACCACAATCATACCTAGTATTATAGTATGTGAACAAGTCAGTCAACTTCTCGTGAATGAACTATTCAGGTAGCTCTTCCAGGTTCATACATGAAGAAATGTAAGTCAGAGTGTTTTCTATCCCTTTTACCTTAACCCTAGGGTCCATGCATGCAGCGAGATAATAAAGAGATGGAACGGTGGACTAGTACTTCAAGTACTTGGTTTTCATCTCTGCTAGCATATGACTAAGCGTCGGGTCAGCTCGATACTTTCTAAACATGCTACTAATATTGCATATGCACTGTTGGGGGGAATCGAACGGTTACAATATAATATTTTTATTATTATTATTATTTTGCCTGTTGGGGGGAGGGGGGGGGGATCGAGTCGGCTCGGGGGACTGCAGGTCGGGTCTGATTGGACCTGGCCCACAGTCTTTTTTGCGGGAAGGGCGAAGGGGATAATGGTGCGGGCGCGCCCGTGCCTTGCCACGGGCCACCGAACCGTGCCGGGTTAGGCACGACACCAGGCCCGGTTGGCCTCGGCACGACACCGCACGGGCCCCGACACGACACCAGTCCGGCCCTGTTGACACCTCTATATAGCTTTAATGTTATTTTAGGTATATGAAAAAGTTTACATCATGCACCTATAGGAGATATACAACAAGTTTTTATGCTTATCGTAGAGATGATTTTATTTTCTAAAAAAATAAGAGATAAATAATTATTTTAAGATCAATTAAGAGATAGTTTAAAATTATGATGATATTTAGATATAAGATATTTTAAATCATATAGCTATTTCAGGAGATTTAATATCTATTTTCTTCTCTTATTACACTCTACTATCTATTAAATACAAATGTGATAGTTTGGTAACAAAATATATAATCTCAAATTTGTTATTTGTCAAGCAAAATGACATACGTCGAGGTCGTTTGCTTATTTTTCACAGAAAAAATTCAAGATGAGAATTATTTTATCTTATTTTTAGATAATAAAATAAACATTGAACATGTTCACTGATGTCTTGAAAAAGTCTTAACTTCATGATTATCATTACGATGACATTGATACAAAACTATTCTAGTAAATGTGTGTGTTTTCATATGTTTGGAATTTTTATTCTTTAAAGCTTTGTAAAAAAACATAGGGGTTAATGCACACATTGTTCCAGGTGAAATTATTGGCAGATACATACTCTATGTGAGTTACATCAGTAATAATTTGATTTTTTACCCCAAGTTTGCAAATCACTTAATGTATTTTTGATAGTTGTTTGATCTTAGTTTGTCTAATATGTTTGACTATTGTAAGAGAGTTTGAGTCTTACAGGCATGCATATTGATGGATTCTTTGATTGATTAGGATGAAAAGACTCTATACTTGACTTGGTTACAATTATGAGATAATATTGCTTGTGATATTTGTATTGACAGATTATGTTGTATTGCATAGATTTGGTGATTGGATATATATTATTATTTACATGTATGCATTAGGAGTAGAGGTGTCTTGTGAGACATATTCGGCCAACATGGTCAATTTTTTAGGACCGTCTAGTCCCAACTAGTTGTTAGCATGAGTCGTGGCATGATGACACTGTTGTTGGCCCATTGGTTGTCTGGGTTGGGCCAATGTAAACCAACACGCATGCATACTATACATGACTCGAACCTAGGCTAGCTTGGGTTCGTTTCTACCTAGTCTGGTTTTGTTAGCTTGCCTAGGTCAGGTCTAGACTAGTTAGTTTATTCCAGGTTAGCCGAGCCAACACGCAGTCATAATATACATGACTTGAACTCCGAGCCCTTTTCGATTAGAGCTGTTCCTCATGCAGGTCCATGCCTTTTTGTAGGCATGATTTTGGTTGTGCGGGGCTTTCTCACGGCTGGTTATTGTGGATCATGCCGAGTTGTGCTATGGGTTCTCCATTTCATTGGACACCAGTAATTAGGAGTGATTTATCATAGATTAAGCAGACAATGACTTAGGCATCTACTTTTATACATATATTTAACGAAATTAGTATTATCGATCATAATGCTACTGGACTTACTTAGGTTGATTCTTTCATGACTATGTCTATTAGTTTTATTAGATTCATGTTTCTATATGAGTATGTTAGTTTTTTTAGGTACTATTATCTTAGGTTTAGAGGTGTAAAATTGTCCATGCAGTGCTTGCACAACTCGTTTTTGCTAGGCATGAACGTGCTGAACCATGCCTACGGAACCCGTTGTGTGAAAACGTAGTGGCTGGTTGGCTCAAGTGGTCGGCCAATTACAATTGACCATGTAAGCAACATCCTGCTTACGTGGCCAGTTTTTTTTTTAAATAGACCTTCTCGTCGGGCGATCACCTGGGCCGGTGGACTGTGCCATCTGGCCAGTCACATGGGTTGTGCCTAACTCGGCATGAGGCACGACTTATGCTGGCCAAGCACGGCATGAACCGTACCATGCAACGGCACAGTTTGACTTGAGGCATGGTTTTGGATCATATCGTGCTAGGCTAGGCATTGCTGGACTAGGTTGTGCCGTGGGCTGTGCCTGGGCCGCCATGTCCGTTTGACACTATACATTTGTCAAGGCATGTATATATTTGTTATCCTTTCAACTCACCTTCTTATTCTAGAATTTTGAGTCGTAATTTCGAGAGTGAATATTGATGGTATAGATAATTGCAATGTTTTATTTTTTTATAAATTTTAAAACTTTTGATATTATCATGACCTATGACATTTTTGTATGAGTCAGAGGGCTTGATAATATAAATATCAAATTTATTGACATATATTTTATTTGTATTATAATTTTATCATATTATATTTTTTATCAGTTATTTTCTTAAATAATAAGATTGTGATATTATTTTTATATTCTTTGATATTTAACTGCAAGATTGATTGAGGTGATTCTTACATGTTTTTTTCTACCCTCATGAGTCATTATAGATGTTTGTATTCTATTGATTAAGTAATGATACATTCTCGATTGAGATATTTATTATTGGATAAACTAAATATTTTAGAATCATCACATAAATAATATTAATTGATTATGAGATTTATTAGTTAAGAAAACATACTAAAAATTATTATTTGATATATCGGGAGAGTATATTTGATTCACTCAAATATTTGGGGATTCTATAGGATGACCACTTACAATGACTTAAAATATTTTGTTATTTATGGTAATTTTATTTAATATACATGATTGTTAGTATTTAGGTAAATCTTTTTTTTTTATTTTTGAATTTTATAAAAAAATAGAAACTAGTTTGATTCTGGCATTAAGGTGTTAAGAATTTATAATGATTTATAATATAATTTTAATTAACTTTTTTTTTTCTTGAGTATAAGATGATTTATCATATATTTTATAAATAATGATTTATAATATAATTCTAATTACACATAATGTAATAGCTGAGAGGAAGAATTTATCTGTGATTAAAACTTAGGATATTCCTATTTTATAGCAGCGTGCTTTGATTATCTTTGGTGAGAAATAATATTTATTGCTACCATCCTAATCAATGTGACTTTGTCTTATATTCTCTCAAATCATTTCTCTTACTAGTTCATATATTCATGAGTGAGCTTTTATCTTTCACTCAAAATGTTTGTATATATTTGTTTTGTTCAGAATGATTTTTTTTTATGTAGGGAGAAGATAGTTATGTATGTTTTGAAGTACGTCTTCCTTGAGTACTTTCATATTAAGAAGGGATATGAGTTTTTGAAAAGAATAATATCACATCTTCTATGATATTGTGCTAAGATGATGAGCCTAATATGTGTCCAACTCGATATGAGGTTTAAGTCTTTATAGGAGGGAGAGAAAGATTTGAATATTTGATGATTATAATCTAAAAGTATATACAAAATAAATGTGTTATAATCTTTCCATGATGATTTATTTGTTGTATCAATTAATCTTATTAAGAGTAGTGATTTGAACATTCAAATTATACTATGAAAAGAAACAATATCATGTCTTACTCATAACATATTGTATTGTTCTTTTTTATTCTTTTGGTATTATATATTCTAATAGCTTATTTTTTCTTGACAACTCAAGAGACTTTTTTAGAGATAATTTGTCATTAAGAATGATCTATGTGTATGTTGAAACTAATTTATACTAAAAGCTATTTATGTATATTTTCTTGATTAATATTTTTTTGTTATTTTCATAAAAAGTTTTTAATGAGCTGAATTGTTAAAAATACTTTTGTCTTTTTTTTTGACTATGTATGATTTGATGCATAGAGATTAACCTATGCATATAAGATCAAATTATTAGTGCTCGTTGAATATAAGTTTGTTCACAATCTATATAGAATTGAATTTCCTATCAGTAAGATTGTAACGCTAGATTTCATTGAGTTTGTCTTGACTGTGGTAAATTGTAAAGTTATAATTTCTAATGCTATTACATATAAGTATATTAAACGGGATAAATATGATATAATTATTTTGTACATACTTGTAAAGGATATTATTATAGGAATTGAAAAAACTTTATTAATCACACCATGAATATTAATTATTGATATAATCTATATCCTATCAAATGGATCGATCATATTCCTTTAAGGAAGGTTATAAGTTTTGATATTGTCAAATTCTACTTGTTTATTTTGATTTGGCAATTTAAATAAGGTTATAAGTTTTGATATTGTCAAATCTTATAAGTATCAAGAAAATAATTAGACGTTGATTGAATTATATTATTAATAATTTAATTCAATCAATGAATGATTGTAATATTAATATGAAGAGTTTAATTTGTGATAAGTAATAATGGTATAATCCATTTATAATAAGTGAGTGTAATTATAATTTTATAGTAATATGACTTATAATTAATTAAAGTTATCATGTAAAATAATTTATATTAGAAGTATGAGATCTTATTCGAGGTAGAGTCTCTTTCGTAGCCTTATCCAAAAGTGATAAAAAAAGATTTACATTTTTTTTGTTTGAAATATATGTTTATACATAATAAAAATAATATATTTAATTATAATCTAATTAATTTGATTTATTTATTAACTCAAATTTAATTTTATATGCATTAAATTAATTATAATTATGTGTATTTATATTTTAAATAAATATATTTTATTTTTATTTATTAAAAGAAATCAAATAGATTGAATTAATATATATTAATGTTTGGTTTTCTTTTTGAGGGATATAAAACCACATACATTGGTTTGATGATATAAACCATACTGTAGCATTGTCGTCTTCGTCAAGTTTTTTTGGAGCAGAGGTGATACATTAGAAGTCATTCCGGCTGAGCTTAGTTTATGGTAAGTGTCTTCTGCATTGCTTACAAATGAAATTACAATAAAATAATTATAATCTTCAAGCAAATATTAAAAGATTTTTTGAGTTCCTAAATCTCTAATAATGTAGACTTCAATAGATATTAGTTCATTAATTGATTTTACTATGTATAAGAGAATAATAAGAATATTAAACTATCTAATAGTGATGTGACTAGATATTATATTTGTTATCTGTATAATTAGTCATTTATTAAATTTTTATTGATAGATTTATACGAAGATAATTCTTAGATATGTGAAGAAAGCTTTAAAATGTGAGATTATTTTTAGAGATTATGAGATTAGCCGAATAGAGACATATTTAGGTTTTTATTGGGCTCCAATGATGATAAAGAAGAAATTCACCACAATTTTTTTGTACTTTTCTGACATTAATCTAATTACTATGAAAAGTTAATCATATATAGTTATTTTGATAAAGTACAAAAAATCATGACAAATCTTATATTTAGTGCAAAAATAAAATATAAAATTATAACATCGGTTACTTGAACTCTAATATTTAGTTATTTCTTGGAGGAGCTTTGCTT
The DNA here is from genome assembly GCA_029783825.1 of Sapria himalayana. Taxonomy (NCBI): domain Eukaryota; kingdom Viridiplantae; phylum Streptophyta; class Magnoliopsida; order Malpighiales; family Rafflesiaceae; genus Sapria; species Sapria himalayana. The sequence continues at coordinate 428,316 of JAREIK010017666.1, forward strand.
ACTAATTTAGAGGCCGATAACTCTTTACTATGACCGTAATAGTTAAACTCTCTAATACATTGATGTCAACATGGTATTCCATAATTAAATGAAAAATATTACAATTTTATTCGTCAAGAGATCAATAAAATTTGATACCCACTATATATGTACACACTACTAAACATATTGTACGGATTATCATGAAGGCTTTCAAAGAATAACAAGTTTTTTTTTTACAAGTTAGATATATGTGACGTGTCTCTGAACATATGGTTGAGTAAGGAAGAACGAACATGGCTCCCTGTAGGCGTGTCAACGTATCCAACACCTGGACACGTGGATACGTCACGGACACGGCACATATACGTGTCTGATATGCCACGTGGCGTATCATTGCACAATCCGTATCCAATCCACCACCTGGCGTATCGGATGGTTGTGTCGGCAGCCGTATCCATGTCTATAGTGCCCGACGTCCGACGATATCGGGTGGCCAACGTCGCCGCATGGGCGACGTTGGCCACTGGCAGGGGGCAGGCGCGATTTGAGGGTGTGGCAGGGAGTGGGTGCGATTTGAGGTAGAGGCAGGAGCTGGCGTGATTTGAGGGGAGAGGAAGGGGCGGCACGATTTGAGGGGAGAGGCAGGGGCGGCCGTATTTGTGTGGGGAGGTGACATAAAATAAAATATTTTTATAATATAAAATAAAATATTTTAATAAAATAAAATAAAATATTTTTATTTTATAAAATAAACAATATATATTTATTTTATATAATAAAATATTTTAATTTAATTTAATGAATTTTATAAAATACCAAATATTTATTATTAATAATTTTTATTTTTATTTTTTTTATCATGCCGTATCCTAGTCGTATCCTTATTCTAGTTTTTTAGAATTTGTCATATTCTCGTATCCTGCCGTGTCGTATTCCCGTGTCCGTGCTTCTTAGTGGTTGAGTATTAAAATTTAATTTATTTTCTTTTAATTGTTAATTTTTTTTTATTTTTTACTATCTATGAGCGAGATACTTTTGCTTAAACCTGGTGGAAAGTTGTTTGAGACAAGATGAGGTGATGTGAGACACTTTTGTTTAAGCTTGGTGGAGTTTGTGCTTTAGACACACCTTTAATAACTATAGCTAAAATCCTATTGTATTTGCATATCTAAATTGATAATTCATTAATTTGTTTTGTTGATGTTTTTTTTTTTTTGCATTGTTTTGTAGGTTTAACATTTCGTCATACCTTGTATCCTTTATACAAGGGCAACCGCCCTCCTACTCCTGATACCATACTTCAGGGACTTCAGTATTTGAAAGCTTCCATCAAAGCAATGTCCATTAAGGTTATTGAGGTAAAAGTATATTTTTTTTCATTTTATTAACTAATGCTTAGTGCAAAGTAGTAATGCTATTAGCTAATGACAGGTACCTGGGGTAGAAGCTGATGATGTTATCGGAACATTGGCATTAAGAAGCATTAATACTGGATTCAAGGTTAGTATTTTTGGCATTAAATTCAAAAATAGTGTTTAACATTTCTTGATTAAGATTGGTGATGATCTATGTTTCACACTGCACAAAATTTCAAGGATAATTGGTGCTGAGAATGCCTACCATGATTATAAAGTGACAGGATTCATCCCTTCTAGCAAATATAGTAGCAAAAACTAATGACTCTTTGGTGTCGTGTCCTAACTATTCCTTAGTTATTTAAGGCACAAAGTGTACTATGATACCAAAGTCTTTTGTGGCATAGAGGTGTAAAGTATAATTAATGTATGAGTTTTTTTTGTAGTGTATATTTTATTTAATATATATAAAAATGATATATTTTAACTAAATATTATCTATAGTTTGCATCTATTAGTTAAATACAATCAAGTAAATGATATTAATATAAAAATTAAATATGATTAATGTTTTCTATCATTATAATAATTTAAAGTTCTAAAAAAAAATAATGAAATTCTAATAATATAAAATAAAAAATTCTAAAAGATTAAATATATTGTTTATATCTTTCGAGAGTGGCGAGAAAAGTTTTAGGAATAATATGATTTGTAGAAGGTACTTTAGGAATAATATGTTTTGTGGGGGGATATCATCTAAGGCGAGATTAGATATTTTTACCTAGGCTTGGCCTTTAAGAATGCATATTTAATAGCTATCGACTACATATGTAACAATCAGCTTCCCTTATAATTAACTCATGACAATTAATTTTTTTTTGATATTGATAAAAATCTCTGAGATATTTTAGATTTTACTAATGATGCTCGAATTTGAACTAAGACTGGATTGTAGTCCACCCTCTCTCCTAACACAGAGTAGCTATAGCAAATTCATAAGATTAACATTTAATAGGTCCATTAATGTTAGTACTACTTATGAGTTATTTTTGCCACTTGGTACGAATTCTAATGTCCTACGAAACTAGAGTTTGATTTGTTGAGTAGTGCACTAGTTAAGACCTCTATTTAGCTAAAGGGTGTCAATTTATTCATGTACCTCTATCCTCTCAGTATCAAACTTAAATTATATTATCTCTTGGCTCATATAGACAATATTGCCTTGATGTTAAAGTAGGTAAAACCTCTTTCTTAATCGCATGATAGATAATCTAACAAGTTTCCTATCAAGTTCCCTATCATAATGGACATCCTTGAGGATTGAACTTGTATCTACATGGTTGAATCATCAATTTTCTTTTATCGATAAAATCATCATGCAATTGGTTAAATATCCCATTTTTATCGAATAAAATTGAACATGTATTATTTGTAAAATTAATTATTTTTTTGTTTCTTATAAATAGAGATTCATGTAAATATTATTGTCACATGATTTCATATTTGAAGAATTTTTTTTGATGTGGTATAGTATAGGTATTTATCAGACCAAACATAGACATATGCTATTGAATTAACATTTATAAACACGTGGTGTACTATAAATTATGATATTTTTTTAAATATAATTTTGTTTTCTAGAGAAATATTAGATTGATAATTATTTCTTATTATTATACATAATTATAATATAAAGTTATTATTATTGTTTTGTTAATATTTTTAAATTAGATATTTATTTGATAAGATTAATTTGAGTCGATTCGAAGTCATTATTTTTTATTATAATAATCATATAATGAAACATAATATTTTTAATTTAATTTTTCACAAATGAATGAATTATATAGAAATTGATTATTATTTTGTTAAATAGAAGTTATAAAACGAATTGATTGTTATAATTAATATTTTTATTTTAGATCAATCATGAGATGTTTTCAAGAAAACACCAATATGATTATTTTTTTTTATTTTCTTTCAAACTTGGTAATCAAGCCATTATATATGCATCAACTCAAGGAAATGTTAGGTTTTTTACTTATTTTTTAATTATTTTTGTGTGCATTTTGTAGAATTGTCTAGTCCGAGTGTTCATAATAGCTAAAAGTTTTCCTATCCATTTATACACACACACACACACGCACACACGCACACACACACACACACACACACATATTTATATATTAATGTTTGTTTCGCATAGTTAAAAATAATATCTTTTTTAATTAAAGAAAGATCTGAACATGTTTATTGCATTGCTTTAACTGCTTGTTGTGTAAGTGACTACTCAAGTCTCATGCAATATTACACCTGGATAATTACTATTTGCACAGGCAATGACGATGGGTTGATCATTATTTATTCTAAGTCATTGCTCTTAAGCAATATCTATATTTTTATGATTATCCTTGATTTCATTTCATGCATGATTTTGCATGCAAATCCTTTTTGATTGTGCTTATTCATTATTGGTAACGGCTATAAAGTTGATATGCTTGTGTTACTATTGTTTATGGAACAGGTACGAATTGTTTCTCCAGATAAAGATTTTTTTCAGATTTTGTCTCCGTCATTACGTCTTCTACGAATTGCACCACGTGGCTTTGAGTTAATATCTAGTCACTTGTAACCTATGCTTTTGCCGCCTTCATGGTTTGTCATAGTTTTTTATGCTAAGTGAAGAGTTTCAAGATCTTATGGGCTTTATATCTGTTTCTTTCCATTGATTTTTATATTAATTGGATGAAAAATAACAAATATTTAACTTGCAGAAAGATGTGAAAAATGTATTTTGAAAGTAATTAATGTAAAACTTTTATACTCTGAGAAAAATGATAGAACATGTTTGAAATACAAATAGGTTGAACTTGTTTTTGTGCTTAATTTTACTTGCGTGTTCCATAAACTTGATTTTTATATTATATGCTCAGGATGGCTTCTTTTGGAATAGAAGATTTTGCTGAAAAATATGGGCTGTTGAAACCATGTCAATTTGCCGATATAATTGCTCTTGTTGGTGATCAAGTTGATAATATTCCAGGTTTCATGTTTTGCATCTCATATTTACACACACATACAAATATATATTTCTAGGTATGATCACATTTCTTGGTTTATAATTGTTATAGAAGATGGGATAATGTAGTTGCCTTCACAATAACTATTTGAGTTTTTTTTGTGTTTTTTTTTTATTTTTGATGTTCATGGGAGTACTCAATCTTTGGGTCATCACTATTAATTGTATGATATTTTTATTTTTAATATGGTATCAGGGTATGGTTATGTATGTGTGTAGTAGTTTTCAAACCCTTGAATAGGTACATAGGAATCTATTACAAAAAACAAAAGGCCATGCATGCATTTGCGGCAATTAGCCTGCACTGTAGAGGCATGGGTGTTTTTGGCAACGGTGGAGGCATGTGGTGTGTGTGGTGTTTTTTCAACAAACCCTAGGTTACAGGGGTGGCAACCAGTGGAATCCAGTAAAAGTGGTGGTGATCATGAAAATTGACGAGGGGTTGCAAAAGGTGGCAAACATTGTCTTACATAAACCTTCGCTAGGTTTCCGTGAGATTTATAAAAAAAAAAGAATTGAGCATGTTGTTTTTTGTATTCTTTGGAGGAAATATATTTTGTGACGCGTATGGATTATCACAATAGAGTAGATGGGGGTAAGTCACAATCTAGTATACTTATTATAGGAGGAAAATGCCATACTAAATATACTTTTTGGATATTATTTGCGGAGAAGAAACTAAGTTCGTAAAGTAGTATTGAGATAAAGGTTGATTATCATAGTCATATAGGGTTCTTACAAAGTTTATTCATTGTGACAATAAAAAGGAGTATAAAAAACCCTTCCCTAAGACCATATTTATTTTTTAGGTATTACTAGATATTGTAATAACTTATGATTAGTCAACTTAGAATCAATTAATCATGTTTTAAATAATTTTCCTTTATTCATTATAATTAATACTTGTTATATTAATGTTGTTTTTACTAATAACAATATATCAAAGGCGCTTGACTATGTTAAGATTAATTTTGATATTTTAATTTTATTTTAAATTTTATTTATTCATAAATACCTAAATAATTTAATTTTTATGAGCTCTTTTGCTAAATACTTTATATGAATATAATAGTTTATTTCTTGTTGATGTTGCTTTGCATAATCGAAAGTACTTATCATTATATTCTTTGAATTTGAGTAGAATATATTGTATGTAATCTTTTTTTAATAAAATAAAATTTTGAGGTATGAGTATTATTAATTATTTGCTAGATTAATATAAGTATTTTTAAATAGATTATTATGATTTTTAAATAGGAAAATATATGTGGATTTTCTATCCTGGTCATGAAAATTGTACGAATTTATTTAATTTGATTTATTTAAATATTTGAAGATCTAATAAAATTAAAATTTGTTTACTTATTTTTCTTTTTGATATTGTTTTGTATTCATAATTATTCTTGTTATATTTAGGTTTTTTTTAAATTTATATTAATTTTTTAACTATTTTATAAAGGAAAGAAAATTATGTAATAAAATTTCAAAATTATAAAAGTGATAATGCTCTCGATTATATGTCTGGTAGTTTTTATAATTAATATATTGATTATAAGATTATTCACAAAACATGATTGTAGAAAGGAAGTGTAGAACACTTGTATTTTGTTGTGATGAGTAAAGCACTTATCTACATTCTACAATAATAGTGTTACAAGTTGTTCTTGTAGAGATTAGGTTTTAACCATTACTATTTGATTAATCAATTATCTATATCAATTATTTTATATCTTGTATTTCTAGGTCTTCTATTCTGAAGAGATTATTTATCTTTTTTTCACAAAATATTTATGAACACGTATCGTATTCATGATTTTTTTCTATGATGTGATATGATATCAATAATAACTATACAATATATTTTTGTTAGTTACTCAAATACATAAAAAACACACATGTTGATCTCTTGAGAAAGATAGAATATTAGTAATAGGTGATATTATTTTTTTAAGTATTATTCATTCCTTAAAAAGTCTAGACCAAGCAAGGATTCATGGGGTTTTCATGTGAGATCTCTTTCCCTATGTGAAACTTCATGAGCTACAATGTGAAAAACTTTTCATCTTTCTCAATTCAATTTTTTGTGGAACTTTATGAATTGAGTTTTTTTTTCATCTCTTTTCTTGTCTAGTTTTACTAGATAAGTAGTAGAAGACTAATTAGTTGTAGTAAAAACTTTCTATCACATTCATAAATATGTCTTACCTAGTTTGTTTACACTTTACTTTAAAATTTATTTTTTTATGATGAGATGAGAATAAAACATATTATTCGATGGTGAATAGAAGTGGGTGATTAGACTTTCATTCCTTTCTGGAGGCAATGCCAAGCAAGTAAGTGGAAATAGAAATTTGAATCAAATAGGATCATCTCCGATCAACTTCTGAGTCTCAGCTTTTGTAGTGTAAGATTTATAAACTATAGATCCTAACTTTGATTTCTTGAGCTCTATCAAGGAATTTATCAATCAGAGTATCACTGTATGATCTTCAGATAGAATGATGCTCTGCACATTAAGTGAATTGCCAACTAGGACTGCCAAGGAGTGTAGCCACTTATCTTGAAAGAGTATCTGAATTTTTTTTCTTCAATGCTCTCCTTGAGTTTTATTTGCATCTCTAATAAGGGTGTTAATAAGGATATATTAACACCCTTCATTTAATTTTGAACTTGTGAAAATATTTTTTGATAATTTTTTTCTTGAATAACATATATATTAATACATATAAAATAAATTAGTTTTGTTTCTGAGAGGATAAAATTTCTTTGAAAAAATAATTTTTTCTTTAAATGAAATAATTTTTTTATATTTCATTAATGTCCTACCTTTTAATGAGATGAGTGTTGACAAAAAATGAAAAATGTATCCAAACAACTCATAAGATCCTCTTGTTAAATTTTCTAATTTTAATTTTTTATTTGTGTTTTGGAAAATAGATGAGTTTTACTTAACATTTTATTATATATATATATGAATAATATTCTTATTATGTGAGATAATGAGTTGTGAGTAACTCAATTAAAGAATTACTTTTAGTTATTATGTAAAATAAAGGAATTTGAGCGGTTGAGATATTTTTTGGGATTTATGTGGATAATGGTAATAGAAGTATTTCATTGTTACAATGGAAATATGTCTTAGGTATTTTTTTTAAAAATTATTATGTTGGGTTTTATTTAGGTGTATCAAATGAGCTGTGTCGTATTGGCATGATTTAGTATAATATGGTACAATCATGCCATCGTGTCATTTTGGGTATAATACAGGAACCAAACTGTCAGCCTGGCACGACACAGGAACTAGACTACCTGCTTGGCACAACATGGTTGGCCCGCAAAGTGCAAGGTCATGCTCTTACATGTCTGGAGGCTTGACCGCTCAATTGTTACTAGCCACATGAGCAATATCTGGCTTATGTGGCTGGTTTTAATAATAATATCATCTCGTTGGGCGATCACCCGATGAGACAAGACCAATGTCCCAAGAGTCTATCATAGCTTGCATTGGGCTAGTGGAACGTGCCACCAAACCAGACACTTCATTGTGCCTGGCCAGACACGAGGCTCCACTTGCACAAGCCCAACATGGCACGAGCCATGCTATGGGCTTGCATGGTTTAGGACTAGGCAAGGTGTTAGACCGTGCCATGCTGTGGGTTGTGCCCATGTTGTCCTTCATGATTGACACTCGGGTTTGCTCTTGTAGATACTTTTATTGTGTAAGTTATAATTTTATTTATTTGATACTAGTCTTCATATCGACTCGATTACTTATTTGGAAAATGTAAGAAAGATTAATTATTTAATTATCATTATATTTAATATAATATATGTAGTCAATATAATTAGTTATTTTTTATGATATGCTCATTTTGACCTAATTCTTTGCATACTTAAATATATGAAAAAAATTTTAGGACTTAGCTTATTGTACAATGAGTTTATGATATCTTCACTTAGATACGTAATTTGATTTCAATCTGATGCCAGCTTGCATATATAGAAGATCTACTAGTTACTATATATTTCTTGGATATAATCATATTTCATGGATATGTATGAGACATGCAATAGCACATAGTGATGATAATAATTGCTAGTGAAGTTCTTTGGATTTGATATTTACTTGATGATGTCTTATTTTTATTTTTTATTGCAATAGTTAGACAATGAAATATATTATTTTTAATTAATTTTTCAAGAGCAAAAAATATATATTCAAATTGATTATTTCTTGTTTAGTGAAAATATATAGGATGAGATCATAGTGATAATCGATATTCTTATATTAGATTAACTTACATACATATTTATTAAAATAATAAGAAGACTTTAATTTACTATTCTTTTTTTCTAAGTTTAATCTTCTATATGTTTATGCTTCTTCTTGAAGATAATTATTATTGATTTTATATTATTTTGTAGTTTTATTTTTTTTCTTTTGTTTGTTTATGATGCTAGCACTTAACTTATGCGTTCTTTTTTTTTCTAACAATTTATCAATGAGTATGTAGCTTGCAATATTATGATACAATGTGTTTTTGTATTTTTATTTTTTGTTTTATTTGTATTATTTTTTTATTCTACAAAAATATTGACATAAATCTTGATTTAATAAATTTTTATTAGTTTTTATGGAATTTGACCTTCATCAATATATTTCAAATTATTTTTATTTTAAGTTATTTTTTTAGATAGAGTTAGATGAATATTTTTGGGTATCTCTAATATTTTTTGGGATTGAGATTGTGTAGTTGAAGGATGCTATTGCATAGTTTTAAAAAGTGCAAGACACATCAAGGCGCAAAGGTTTTTTGGAGCCTTGTGGTGCAAGGCGCACCTAAGGCATGAGCTTTTGTGAAGTGAAATGTAAATTTAGATACACATAAATTTTTATTAAATATAATTCTATTGATAAAAAAATAAATGTTCTTAATATTTAAATAAACTTTGATGAAAAAAATAAATAAAATTATATAAATTTTAATATATAATTATAAATTTTGAGAATAAATGTATATTTTAAAAAAATTATAGTATATAAGGCTCGCCTCTTCAGTAAGCCATATGTCTTGGAAGGCAAGACGCTATAGCTAGGGAGTAGTTATGCTTTGAGCCTAGGCGTGCCTTTCACAACTATGTGCTATTGTTTGGTCACCTGTTGTCTATTGTCAATATCATGTTGCATTTTTTCTATATGTTAAATAGTAGTAATGATATCAAATGTTTGGCTACATGTTATTCCACAACATTTTTATTCATGGATGCACTGCTAAATATATCTAAATTAATAACTACTTAAGGGAAAATGAATAGATTAATCTTTTTTTTTTATATATAATCAACCTTAGGACAAATGCTTAAATACCTCTTAACGAATGTGATGGTCACTCTATAATAAATTAATAATACATGCAATGTTGTTTGTCATAATTATAATATTTATGTCAGGCAGACTGAATAATTTCTGTTTTATTGTGGACATTACCAGATTTGATTGTCTTATTGTTTGCAGGAGTTGTTGGCATTGGAAATATTTTTGCTCTGAAACTCATCACTAGATTTGGTATGGTTTTTAATGATTTTAGTTTTTTTTTTTTAAAATAGAATAATGATACCAATGGCAACACAATTTCATGGGTGGGGCTCCAAATGTTATCTCACCATTCATTATGCTGATTTATCCAATGATCTTATCCCAAACCCTGCCTAGGACTAAGACCCATATTGGCTAGTCTTTTTTCCTCTCTGGGCTGGGCTAGGCCACACATCCTGGGTTTTTTTATCTTCAGGCTTGGCCAAAATTGCCAATACTAGAACTAGTCTTAACATATTAGTAGGTTTCTTCTTTTTTGTTTTTGTTAATGATTCATCTCAAAAAATAGGAGTTAGCTTCAGAAGGTCAGATTTTTAGCATTATGAATTTCCCTTTTTTGCACTCATAAACTTACTTGAATAGTTACTTAATCATAATTTGCTTAGGCTGTTGATTTTTTGGATTTATATATATGATTTTCATTAACATTTTTTCATAATGCATTTGTTCATGGAAAAGCATTAATAAATATATCTTAAATTTATAATATTAATTAACTATATTATAGTTTTAGTATTATAAGTGTAATTACATAAATACTAACATGTTATATCTTATTGTAACTTCAAAATACAAATTATTTTGATAAGTGTGTACTTGCAAAGTTCTTGTGTTAAATATTTATATTAGTTGTCATGTCATGATGTGATGATATATATTTTTGTCTAAGTATAATAAATTTTAAGTTTGAAACTTATCAATTGTAGCATCTTTAATTATTAGAGATAAGATTGTTAAAATATTAATATTATTCAGATATCATGCCAAACTGAAGTATAATGTATTTTGGACGACTAGATCTCTACTTATGAGTTAATCTAAATGTAAAATATTGTGGAATATTCACTTCTTAATTACTCATTCTAATTTTAAAGTTAAATTTGTGTGTTTTTTTTTTGTTATTTAAATTAGTTGCTATTGATAAATGTGGTAAATGGGCCATGTTGGGTTGGCTGCCTACAAATGAAAGTAACCCTACATGGCTTGGTGCTTTGATTGCTACCTAGGACATAAAAGGTCAGGTTGATCCATCATTAAACAGTGCACGAATCACCCAATGACCATATTTAATGGCTAGCCCACCATGCACTGAACTTTGATGGAATGAATCCCTCATAGTACCTCCTAATAAGAAATTCTGATTTTTTATAGAATTTCTGATATTTTCTGATACGTTTCTGATATTTGATTATAGAATCTTTTATTTTTCAATGAAACATGTCCTAATCGAGATTCAACCACAAATGAATTAATAGTAGATTAACATGTAGAAGGGCTCTTGTGAGTGGAGAAGTATATTCCATCTCATTCTATTCTCAAGGAAGTAATATATTTGGTCAGACTATACATAATAAAAATGTTAGAAAAAAAAATTGTCACAATTATGTTGTTTCATAAAATAATTTATAAAAAATTAAGTATGATAAAATTTTGATACATATAAAACATATTAGAAGAAAGTGATGAAATTTGATATTGCCTTGTCCTTTGGCCTATATAATATAAGTATGTATTTTTTATTCCACTACACAATAGTTTGGAGTAAGTTTGTAAGCAAAAATTATTATTGATATATATTTAGATATTTGATCTTGTTTGTTGATAACTGTTCTTAATATATTTAGATATATCTTTTTTATTATAGATTATATATCATTTTTATTTTTTGGATTTTTTACAAAATAATAAAAACTAAATTTGATAAGAATTTTAAAAAATTAAGAAGCGACAATGCATTAGTATATATTTCAAATCATTTTATAATATATTGTATAGATCATATGATTATTCATCAATTTTCTTGTGTTGACACACCTCAATATAATTAGGTGATAGAATAAAAGAATAAATATCTGATCAAGTTGACCTAGATACTCATACTTAGAAAATAATTATAATTATAATTTATCTCATCAATTATATGTTATCTTTTATACTTTTACATTGTATTTATTTTCAGATACTACATCTTGGAGAGTAGTTATTTAATTTATCTCGTAGAAAATTTGGATGTATTTATTATGTCTCAATCATTCATAATGATCAGATAATTTAATATATATAGCATTGATATTTTTTTTCCTTGAATATTTTAGTACTCAATGGGGGGTACACATTTTTCTCACTAGAGATTAATATGATTTAGTGATTGCATACTTTATCTTCTTTGAACATAACTTGGTCTTTAATGAAATGCACTCCCTTGATAATTGGTTGTTAGAGAGAGTAAACTATTGGTCACATTTGATCATGTTGATATTGTATATGATGTCACTTTAATGGAGTTATGATATCAACTATTAAATTCAAACCATTTTGACTTCATAGAAAGTGATATTTTATTTTTTTTTAGTTTATGATTTTTCATATTTTAAATCTTGAAGAGATGTTATTTAGCTTATCTTTTAGAGTTCTTGAATTTATTTATTTTGTTCATAATTATTTTTAAGGACAAACTAATGTAGGACATTGAGATATATTGTTCTTGAATATTTTGGTATTTAAATAGAGCATAAGTTTTAATCATTAGAGATTAATAAGATTTTAGTAAGTATAAATAATATTATCTTTGAATATGATTCTTTTTTAAAATATGCTCAGGAAGAGTATAAATTCAAATTTTGTGACTAGATATATTATTTTTTCTCTCTTATTTGTAACTAGCGTCTTGATCACCAATTGGTAGAGAGAGTTAATCTTAGGCCATATTTAGCTACGTTGATACAAATAATAATGTAACTCTTATGGAGTTATCATATCTATCAAAAATTCAGATCATATTAAGTTTAGAAAAAATAAGAATTCTCTAGTAGATGAGTCTCATTCAAACTCAAATGAAATTATATTATAGGAGTATGCACTAGTTTAGTCTTATAAAGAGTTGGTAATTAGGACACTTGATCACCCTAGACTTAGAATTTCCACTCTTATTTACTTGGAGAGAGAGAGACATGACTAACCTAATCAGATTGGAAACATACACATTGAGGAAACAAATGATTCTGCAGTTAGTTCCTATAATCTTGACTATTTGATTATCCACCAGAAGGGACAAATGAGTAGTACTCAACACTTGATTGTAGAGATTTTATAATACAAGTATTAGCATATTCAAGTATTAGCATATTCAACACTTGATTGTTTTATTTTATCTTTTTGCTTCTTTTTTTATTTCTTTTGAAAGTATTAGCATATTCAATTTTTTTTTTTGAGTTATTATCTCATTCAAGATAATACAAGGTCATGATGGATGAGATGCACATCATCCCTTTTAATGAGATTTGAGAATTAATATCATAACTTTCAGAATAGTCTGTTATTGGTTGCATGTGTATTCAATTTGAAGATATATTTAGTTGAGAAGATAGATTGTCTTAAGTTGAGACTTGTAACAAGTGAATATACTCGAATATTTAGTGTGAATTATCAAGACATTTACTCTACAGTAACTAAGATGGACTGAATATGTATTCATATTTATTTTGCACTATCTCATAGTTAGAGGATATATCAACTAAAAGTGAAGATAAACTATAAACAACATAAATTTTAAAACTAAATGTATATCAGTGTAAGTGTATGAATTATTTAAATTTTTAAACTTAAATATTAATAAAAATTGAAACTCAATACAAATTGAAAATTTATAAAAAATTAAGATTCAAGTTTCAAATATCAAATGCATCAATTCACAATCACAAAGGCACAAAGACAAACTCAATACTCAAAGTAATAAACAAACAAAAATTAAAAGATATTAGTATCATAATTCGGCAATTGTCAATCGTCAATGCTATCAATCGTTATATCATTCTCAATATCAATATCACATTAATCATTATCATCAATCAATTCTTCTACTTTTGATGCAGTCTCAGCATGATCCTATATGCTTACGTTCGGATCCTCTTAATTTTTTATGCATGCTAAAATCTCAACAATATCTAAATATAATCTCGATCACTTATATGGAACTACATTCACTGCAACAGTTTAAACAGATTCCTATGCTATGCTTGACATCAGAGAAATCAGTAGATTTCGTGCCTCTTAGATAACACAAGATTGGAAGACTCGTATGATTTTTATCATTGTAATATATCAAGATTTTTAGTATCAGAATGTGATAGGATTGAATAGTAATTGATATCTAAGTACTGAGACAGCTTGTTCCTATTTGATAGTTCACCCTGTAGTTTCTCACTCGCTAATTGAATAAAAAAATTATCTCTAAATATGATATTTATGTCCATACTCGGAGTCTCACTAGTATTACCACCATACTTAGTATCATAGTATATGAAGAACTCAGTCAACTTCTCGTGAATGAATCTTTTAGGTGAGGTTTTTAGTTCATACATGAGGAAATGTAAATCAGGGTATTCTCTACCCCTTTCACATTAATTTTAGGGTTCATGCAGGCAGCCAGATAATAAAGAGATGTAATGATGGACAAATACTTTAAGTGCTTGATTTTCATCTTTAGAATCACATCGCTAAGTATCAAGTCTAATGATATTTCCTAAATATACTACTAATGTTACATATGTAACTGTGTGTCATCCAAGTTGTGAGAGTATAAATTGACGAATAAATATTTGTTGTGTCAAATTTTTTCGGAATTTTATAAATAAAATTCTTGTTGCTTAGTTAGTATCGTCAATAATAAGTTTGTCACTCTTATTATTGACGTAGTTGGATATCGCGTAGTCGTATTGAACATATGATTCTAATATATGATAAGTATTATTCAAATGGTATCTTATATCCGATTAGAATTTTTTCTTCTTAAGATTGATAGACAAATAGAGACTACCGAGCTCTTGTTGTCAGTGAGACGTGCGAATATAATTTTTAATGAGTTACGTATGTTTTTTAAAGTGAGAGCACGTCCTTTCATCCATGCTTATACAATTAGGTTTATCACGTGACACATCTATTTAACGTATAAAATTTTTTTTAATGATTCATCTCTAATATTCTTTTTTTTTTGAAACCAAGAGCATCCGGGGCCACTTACATGGACCCTTGGGCTTCCAGAGAATCAAGCAGGTAAGAAATATCTTCAGTATCCCCCACTAGTAAGACTTGAACTCATGACCTCCTAGACATTGCCAAGAGTCCTAACCAGTTAACCTCTTTATGAGAGGGGTGCTTCATCTCCGAAGTCCCGAGAGAGAGAAAATTAGAGAGAGGGGGAGGGGGCAGGGGTGGGGGAGGTCGCAAGAGAGCGAAAGCCAAGCCAAGAAATTTATATTCTTAAAAAACATAAATCTTAAAATGAGGGGGGATGAGGATTTTATAGATTAATAAAAAATTATTTTTTTTAATTAGTATTTTTTTTTTTAATTTGTAATAATTAAAAAATAGGTAGAATATTTACGGTTGTCGGATTTCAGAAGCTGAAATCCGAAATCGATTTTTTTTACTGTTTGGGAATGTTCGACAGTCTATCCAACCCTAACAGTCCCATTTCAGAAGCTGAAGCTTCTGAAATTGAAAGAAATCGAGCCAATTATTCTTTTCGAAAAAGACCATTGATCGGGTTCACGCCCGACGTAACTTTCGGATCTGTCCAGCCTTGGGTACTCGCTTCAGGTCGGGGGTGTCGGGTTGGGTGCACGGGGCATAACTCGGCTCGTGTCGAGATATCATGCTCATGGGCCTCGGTATTAGGCCTTGTCTAGACCGACATGGCACAACATGAGCCGTGCTGTGAACATGCCCGGCATGGGCACGAGTCATTCCCGTGGCATCACACCAGGCGGTTATGGGTAATTCCTGTTTGACACCTCTAGGTCAGGCTTGTTTGGGTTAGGCCATACATGCCAAAATTGGCCAGCATGGGCTGTCATGCTGGGATTGCTGTGTTGAGCCTTCCTTGCCAAAATGATTGACTCGGCACGACTTGTGTTGTGCCGCATGTTGCTCAATGGTACATCTAGTCTTTGTTTTAAATCTTGTTGTGCCTTGTCAAACATGGCTTAATTGTGCCATACCACAACTTTGCTCGAGCCGCCTAGCTTGGTTGACATCTCAAATACATGTAACTTATTCTACTAAGGGATTCATCTTATCATAGAGTATACCTTTGATAATCTGGCAAAGATTAATCTTTTAGGTTGCTCTCTAGAAGATATTTCTATTTATATTGACATAGACTTTATTTCTAATATGATATTTTCTATCTTCAATTAATTCTATTACTATAAAAATAATAGGAAGGATTAACTATCTAATAATAATCAGATTAGATTTAGCTTATGCAATTAGTTTATTTAGTATTCTTTTAGATTTTTCTTTTTTAGAGATGTGCAGAATTTTCTATTGTGGCATGCGAAGAAATTTCTAGAATTTAAGATTTATTTTAGAGATAATGAGTACATATAGTTAATTTGATATTTAGATTTGAGCTGAACACAAACTTGCACTGAGAGAAAATCTAATATAGGAATTTTTACTTTTCTTGAAGGTAATGTATTCTGAAGCTGTAAGAGAAATATAATTAATTCGAGATCAAATATAAAAATAGAGTTTAGAGCAATTATGATAATAACTTGTTAGATATTTTAGATATAACAATTATTCAAGGAGATAAAATAATGTTTATTTTTTTTTAATGAAAATCATGCAGTGAGATATATAATATTTAATTCAATATTCCAGAAGAAGACAAAATATATTATGATGAATTGCTTCTATCTAAAGAAGAAGATTTATGATGACACCATGACTACTGTATACATGTAGATATTAAAGTAGTTAGCTGATATTTTTACAAAAATCTTAAATATGTCTCATCTTATATTTTTTTTTTGCAGTGCTCTGTTCGGCACGACATTATCCATAAATATGTCTCGAGCCTGGGTGGGCTGCCCCATGGCATGGTTTGTGCTATGCTGGGCCAGCATCTGCCGTGCCTCGTGCCGGGCCAGGTACAATTGGTGTACCTGACCCGACGAAATAGTTAATCGGCCCGGGTGGCTGCCCACTCCATCACGAGTTGAATTAAAAAAAAATGAGCATTTCATCATAGGGTAGTCAATTTTTTAAAAAATAATTAGTCACGTGACTAATTGTAATTGGCCGGCTTATGTTGTGCACTCTGGACTGTGCCTCTGTTGGCTGTTCGGCATGGTCAGGCACGACCTGTTTGACCCCACTAACTTAACGGAAGTTTTGAGATTTTCAGTTTTTACTTTTTTTTTTTATTATTTTTTTTCATATTCTTTGATGGAAGTACTTTACATGTGGGTTATCTAAATCGCCTCTCCTTTATTTATAAATCGGCTGTTTTATGTTATTTAGTGTGTGTTTTAATTGTTAATTTTTATTTGTGTCAAGGTTTCAACTCTTTTATGTTGATTGATGGAAATATTTAACTTGTGAGTTATTTCATACATTTTTATTTATCATATAAAGATGACATATTTGTTGATTATTATTGAGTGTTTTATTTTATTTTTTTCATTTCAATGTGTAACATGGTATCATTGTCATAATTTTGCATGTGGGTAAGAGTTTTCAACCCCTAAAAGAGGTGCACAATAATCGGTAACAAAACAGTGGGTTGTGCATGTGCATGTATAATGTAGGAATTTGCAATGGAAGCAAATTAATGTGTTGTGGAGACGGAAGCACATGCACAGTGAATGGAACATGCATATTTTGGAAAGTAGGTTGTGCCATTGCCAAAAGAAGGTTGTGCCATTGCCAAAAGTAGATGCGAGAGGAATTGCGCGATGCATTTGGTATTTCTTTTGCAAATATTAGCTGGTGCACTGCAAAACATAGCTTTGAACGGAGGTGCAGATATGTGCATTGCTGTGTATTGTGGCAAAAGGAGGCAGATGGCTTTTTTTATGTACAGAAATTCTAACTAGGGTTTCTGGAAATTTGTTAACAAATGTTTTGTGTAGTTGTTTTTTGGATGAACCCCATTTTTGTGGCACGTATAAATTATCATAATAGAGGTTGATGTAGGAGAGTCTTAGTGCAATGTACTCTTTGCAGGAGAATAGGTTAAACTAAAAATAATTGTATTATTATTCAATAAGAAGTCCAAGAGTCTTATACATGGGTGTAAGAAATAGGCTGACTGTCATAATTAACCAGGAGTTCTCATAAAATTTATCTACTATGATACTTATTAGATAGGTGTATGCAAAACTCATTTCTTATGTTGTAATACATTTTTTTATTGTTTCATGTATCTTTGATTGTTTCACTTATATTTTTGGCTTAAACTCTTAGATTATTAATACATGATTAAATATTCATATTATTAATAATCATATTTTATTCTCAATGATCTTTTGTTGCTTTGAAAATATTACTGTTATTATTGTAAAATATTCAAATTTCAAAAGTTATTAGATATGCTACTATTTAGTCTGAATTTTTATTAGTTTATATTATGTTTATTGTTGATCTCCTATTAGTTTGCTCTTTATGAGTTGTGTTTCTAGATAATTAAACTTTGACTTTGTTTTTATTTCTGTTATATGTATTTGTAGAATCGAGATACTAAAAAAAATTTCTTTTGGAACTTAATATATAAGATTGTATGTTCTCTTTTCAAAGATAAAATCTCTCTTTAGATATATGAGTGTTTTAATTATATTACTTATACATTCTTGCTTGTATATCCATCACTGCCAAATTAGAAATATTTTATTAGTCTTAAGAATATTTCGAATAGAGTGTGAGACATTAACTAGGAAAGTTTACAAGAGCGTCCTATCCTACATGCATGTCTAGCTTAATTATGGACTCTTTCTTGCTGATATACTTTGACAAATACGGGCCTAGTAGAGATACTACAAAATAAGGATTTAGGTCTTTAATGTTATTTATTTATAACTATTCGAGATATACTTTGGATATATATTTTTTTGATAAATCATAATTTTTATTTTTGAATTTTCACCAAATGATATAAATTAAATTTTATATAAATATAAAAAAATTAAAATGTAATGATATTTTGAAATATATGTCAGAATTATGTAACATATATTATATGGATTGTTATATAACTATTATATATCAGACTTTGTGTGCGGAAACAAACCAACAAAATGAGGTGACTAAAAAGATGACTATACATTTAATTAAGATGACCCGAGCACTTTTACTTGGAAAAGTGTTCCGAAACATCATTGGGAAGAAGCATAGTTATGAAAGGTACATCTGATGCGCACCAAAAGCTCATGCACCACCACTCACTATGAAAATGCCTCACTTCAAGAGAGGTGCAAGTGTGCATGGCACGACAGGAGAGGTGCAGGTGTGCTAACTTTTAGGTGCTTTATTGTTACCAAGTATGCGGTATGTCTTTCTTCTTATTTTTTTTTTTATTTTTACATTTTTGGCTGTTAGAAATAGAGAAATATTGTCGGACTGTCTGGAAAGTGAGGCAAAGCAATGTTGGGGAGAGGAGGCGAGAGGCGAAGCAAGAGGTGTCAATCGGGCCGGCCCAGCCCTGCCCGGCACGAGGCACGACACGATTCGGCCGTGCCTGAGCCGTCCTGGCACGGGAATTTCCCGTGCCTGGGCTTGTGTTGTGCCCGACCATGACACCAATTGTGCCGTGCCGTGCCGAGTCGAGGCTAACCGGGCCTCGTGCCGTGCCTGGCCAGACACGGTACCGTGACCCATTGGTATGATACCTCGGCACGAGCCGACATTCGAGAAACCAATTTTTTTTAAATTAGGGTTTTAGGCGCGCCGAAACCCTAACTTTTTTAAATTAGGGGTTCGGCGTGCGACGGCACGACTGCGCCCAACCGAAACCTTAATTTTTTTTATATTAGGGGGTTCTGCCTGACCAGGCAGACCCTGGCAGATTTGTGACGCGGACCCGTGTCGGGCTAACCTCTATAGAACCATGCCGGGCAAGGCACAACACGATACAGTAATCGTGCCGTGCCCGGCCCGGCACGAAAGCACGGTCAGGCCGGCTAACAATAGGCCGGGTCGGCTTGACATGTTTCGTTTGACACCTCTAGGCGAAGCATAGCAGGTGCGCGTCGGGGAATATCAAATCCAATTCTTAAAAATGTCATTTTGGGTTGGGTGTTAATTTTTTAAGTCCCAAAATGATATTATTTTTTGGTTTTGATTAAAAAAAACAAAACACCCCAAAATGATGTTGTTTAGGGGTTTCTATTTTTTTTAAAAGTTACCTCCAAAACAACATCATTTTGGTCTTCCAACAGCCAAAATGATGTTGTTTTGGGACCCTCATTCTTTAGCCTATAAAACATTCATCTTTCTCAGATTGCACTAGAGGTGTCAAATGGGGTGGGCTAGTCTGGCCTGGCCCGAGACACGTCATGATTTGGTCATGCCTTGCTCGACATGGGAATTTTTTATTCACGTGCCTGTGCCGGGCCTGCTCAAGGCACGAATCGTGTCGTGCTGAGGCCAACTAGGTCTTGTGCTGGGTCAGGCATGAAACCGTACTATGGCCTGTTGGTACGGCACCTCGACATGATCCTAGAAACCATCCGAGTGGCTGAGCACGACAGATCCAGAAACCACTCGGCTTTGATCCACCCCCCCCTAATCTCCAACGGTTAAAAAATTTAAAAAAAAAATTTAATTTTGAATTTAAGAAGTTGGATTTTGCCTCCAACGGCTATGAGGCAGAATCCCATGGTTCACATGATTCTGTCCCAAAAAAATAAATAAATTAATTAAAAAAATAATTTTTTTTAAAAAAAGTATTTTATTATTATTCTATAAAAGTTCTCTCATCTCTCTAATTTTTATATTTTTTAAAAATATAATATCGCATGCTCTCTCTCAAACCTCTCCTAAAATTATCTTTCTTGTGATTTGGCTTGGCTTTTCGAGGATTGCAACTCTGGTTCGGCTTTGATTGGTGTTTGAATTGGACTTTGGAAGTTAGATTTGTGATGCATGCGTTTTACCTTTACATTGCTTTACTGGTATTTCTATTTTTTATTAATTAGTTAACTGAAACTCTTAAATTCTAACATGATATTTAAAAATAATTAGTTTTTTACTTTTTTTTCTCTCTCTACTCTATAATCTATCTCTTGGCTAAAAAAACTAAAAAAACTAAAAAAATAATAAATACTAATGAAATTAATTTAAATTTAGAAAATAAAAATCTTATACAAAGGTTCGAGGTTGATGAAACTTTGGTTACTCTGGTCGTTTCAACCTAAATATCTAAAAAATAAAAAATTAGAACTTCTGTAGTTTGTACCAAGGTAGCACAGACACGGCTCCCTATAGCCGTGTCCGCGTATCCGACACCTGGACACGTGGACATGACACGGACACGGCACAGATATGTGTTTGATATGCCACGTGGCGTATCATTGCACAATCCGTATCCGATACGCCACGTGGCTTATCGGATGGTTGCGTCGGCAGACGGCAGCCATATCCATGTCTATAGTGCCTGACACCCGATGACGTAGGGTGGCTAACGTCGCCGCATGGGGGACGTTGGCCACTGGCAGAGGGCGGGCACGATTTCAGGGTGAAGCAGGGAGCAGACGCGATTTGAGGGAGAGGCAGGAGCGGGAGCGAATTGAGGGGAGAGGAAGGGGCTGCGCGAATTGAGAGGAGAGACAGGGGTTGGCATGTTTGAGGGGGAGGCAGGGGCGGGCGTATTTGTGTGGGGATGTGCATAAAATAAAATATTTTTATAAAATAAAATAAAATTTTTTTATTTTATAAAATAAATAATATATATTTATTTTATATAATAAAATATTTTAATTTAATTTAATTTAATTTAATAAATTTTATAAAATACCTAATATTTATAATTAATAATTTTTATTTTTATTTTTATTTTTTTTATCATGCCGTATCCGTGCCGTATCCGTATCCTAGCCGTATCTGTATCCTAGTTTTTTAGAATTTACCGTATTCCCGTATCCTGCCGTGTCGTATTCTCGTGTCTGTGTCTGTGTTCGTGTCCGTGCTTCTTAGGTTTGTACTTATTTTAATATAATAAAACAAAAAAAATATAAGGTTGATGAAGAAGAAATAATATAATGCAAATATTGTAAGAAAATTCACTTATAAGAGTACTTTTTGGATTGGGCACCTTAAGAGACATGCTAAAACATGCACCAGAAAAACATGATGCATTAGATCCTAGGCAAACCCAACTTAACAGTATGTTTTTTGAGGTGTGATCCAGTTCAGTCTCAAAGTTTACCCTCTTCATATATCACATGGAGTTAGGTAGGGAAGACATAACCAAACTTACTACCTTGATGAGTCTTCTAATCAGATTTTTGAAAGATCAAAGGGTAGTGAGAATCATACAGACATATTTTTAGCCTTCTTATCAGAGGATTCCTAAGTCCCCATCTAGGAATGTCATACTAAAATATTAAGTTAGAAAAATAAATAAGAATTAATGAATTTAGGGCATATAGTGGAGTGGTGTCAATGACATCCAATATCTAGACTAGTCACGATGATGCATCTTATATATATCTCACCACTTACTATGTAGATTATAAATGAACTATAAATTAATAAATTTAAGGATATTCTGAGATTCTTCATCCGCATGATGACCTGACTATTTTTGAGTGATGATGAAGATCTTTATAGAATATAAAATTCAAAATAAAATTTTGAATATCACATTCAATAATGCATCTAATAATGGATGCATTATCATGTGATTAGAGGCGAATAATTATGAGAAATTTTTCATGTTAGATACATGTGTCACGTGACTAACTTGATTATACAATAGAGGTTGAATGTGTGTTATCTCACTTTGGATAATATACGTAACTCACTAAAATATATTCGTATGCCTCGTATACAACATGAGTTCGGTAGTCTTTGTTTGTATGTGAATCTTAAGAAGAAATTCCAATCAGATGTGAGACACCATTGGAATTACTCGTACCTGATATTGAAGTTATGTGTTGGATACGAACATATGATATTCAACTACATCAATGGTAAGAGTAACGAATTTATTATTGACGATACTGACTCGGTTTTGAGAATTTTATTTATGAAATTCCCGAAGATTTTTTATGACATAACAAATATCTGTTTGTCGGTTTATACTCTCACCACTTGTATTGTATTAAGGTGCATATATAATATTGATAGCATATTTAGGAAGTATCAAGCTGACTCGACACTTAGCCATATGGTTGTAGAGATAAAAATTAAGTACTTAAAGTACTTGTCCACCATTTCATCTTTTTTTTGTCTCGTTGTATGCACGGACCCTAGTGTTAAGGTAAAAGGGGTAATAAATATTTTGACTTACATTTCCTCATGCATTAATCTAAAAGCCTCATCTGAAAGGTTTATTCATGAGAAATTTATTGATTTTTTATATACTATGATACTAGGTCTGGTGGTAGTAGAAGTGAGGTTATGAGTACATACATTGATACTATATTCAGAGATAATGATTTTTCCATTCTGTTAGCTAGAGGGAAACGACGGGGTGAACCATCAAATAAGAGTGAGCTGCATCGGTACTTAGATACTGATTACTGCTCAATCCTATCATATTCTAATATTAAGAATTTTGATATATTACAGTAGTGGAAATCATACGAGTTTACCTTTTCTGTTCTATCTAAGATGACACGAGATCTATTGACTCATCTGGTGTCGAGTGTAACATTAGAATTTACTTTTTCTATTGTAGTAAAAAATATTTTGTATAAGAGATCGGATTACGTTTAGATATTGTTGAGATTTTAGCATGAAGGATCAAGATGATTCGAGCTTTAACATCTAGGATCGTGCTTGGATAGACACCACCGCGAAAGTAGAGAAGTTGATTGTTGATGATTATCCATATGATAATGATTTTGATATTGAGGTTGAGGATGATAATGATACAATGATAGACGATTGATGAGGTCTCCACTTGATATTTGACGGTTGATGATTGCGTGATTGCGGCACGCCGATAGCGACACTTATGTTACAGTTATGCTTATGCTTATACTTTATTTTTGATTTTTGATTTTGATGATTTGTGCTCATTTTTATTTATATTGTATTTGTTTTGGTTTAGACGTTTGGCTTTGTAACTTATCAATTTTGTTAAAGAAATTTTATCTTTATTATATTTTTGTGTTTAAGAATTTCATATAAAAATTCTAAAATATAATTTTAATAAATTATAATCTAATTAATATATAATAAAAATAAATAACAAAAAAAATAAATTTTATAACTATTCAAAAATTTACAATTTAAATATTTTTTAATATTATTTAATTTATATTTTATAATTACTTAAAAATTATAAATAAATAATAAAAAATATTATTTTTTTGAACGAGCCCATATGGGCCTATTCTGGCCTGTAAGGGCTTGACTCAACACGGTAAAAAACTGGCCATGCCGGCCGGCCGTACCTGGCCTAGCCTGAAGAAACCATGCTCGGCTAGGCACAACATGATACAGTAATCGTGATGTGCCTTGCCCGACACGATATCAAGGTTGGGCGGCCTATAACCGTGCCGAACCAGCCCGGTATGACCCGTTTGACACCTCTAGATTACACCCTAAAATCCTAAAAAAAACTTTTTCAAAATACTCCAAGGCTCGATTGAAGAGGAAAGATAAAGAAGGCTCAAGGGTATTATTTTCATTTTTTTTTATTTTTATTGTAAAAAAATTCTTTAAAAGGTAAAGAAATATTTTAAAAAAAATTTTAAAAACTAGGGAAAAATTTTTTCAATAAAAATTAATAAAATGAAATATTCAAAATGTTAATGTGCTAAATACGGAAAAAATTTGAGAATTAAAAAAAATAGAAAAAAATTATGAAAATTCTGAAATAATTAAAATAAAAATTAAAAATAATTTTAGCTATTTGACAAAGATTGAATATGTTTTATAATTTAAAGATTTATAATATATAAATTTTATGCACATATTTTTTTTCTTAATATAATTGTTATTTTATTGTTGATTTTTCTTATTTTTGTCGTGGCAAAATTTTTTTAAAAGGTAGAGATACATTTTCAAAAAAAACTTAAAAACTATGGAAAAAAATTTCATAAAAACTTTAAAAAAATATTAAATTTTCTGAAAATTAATGGATAAAATAGGAAAAATAATCTGAAAATTAATAAAAAAATAAAAAAAAAATGTATGAAAATTATTAAACAATTAGAAAAAAAAAATTAAATAATTTTAGTTGTCTGACTAGAGGTGTCAACCGGGCCGGCCCGGCCTGAGGCACGGCACGGTTGGCCCTGCCTGGGCCGCCTGACATGTTTTTAAACTGTGCTCGGGCCCGTGCCGTGGCACGGCACGCCGGCACGGGTTCTTCCCGTGCCGGTTTCACGTGGGCACACGTGAGCATGACCCGGCCCCTCCCGAAAAAAAGTCCGTGGGTCGGGTCTGAGTGGACCAGACTCGCGGTCCAGACTCCCGACCCAATCTCAACGGGAAAAAAAAAATTCAAATGTTATTGATTTTTAGTCGTTGGATTCGCCTCCAATGGCTAGGGGGCAGAATCCAACGGTCCTCGTGATTCTGCCCCCTAAATATATATTAAAAATTCAAAAAAATATAAAAAATATCTTTTTTAATAAAAAATTAATATCTTTAATCAATAAATTTTACCCCCCTTCCTATAACATTTATGTTTTTCAAAAATATATATCCTCTCAAAACTCTCTCTCTCACATAAACCATGCATCTCTCTCTCGGGCCTCGGGATTCTGCTTTCTGCTTGGATTTTCGTGAAACTCGACTTGAATTTTGAACATCAGAGCTTGCTGCGGTGCACATTGCACGTGACTGACCTCATTGCTTTTACCGGGTAATTTATTTCACGTTTTTTTCACTTTCTCTCTCTAAAGTTTCTCTCTCTAGAAAAAAATTAGGAAAAAATAAAAAATTTAAAAAATGACAAATACACCTGACACGTATTTAATTTTGGAAAATGAAAATGTTACACAGAGGTCTGAGACTACTGAAACTTTGGTTTCTCCAGTCGTCCCAACCCAAAGTTCTAAAAAACAAAAAACTAGGACTTCTGTAGTTTGGACTCATTTTAGAATCATAACACAAAAAAATGTTAGGGGTGAGGAACAAGAAATGACACAGTGCAAATATTGTATGAGACTATTAACATGCAAGAATTCATTTGGGACTGAGAACCTTAAGAGACATGCCGAATTATGCACCAAAAAACATGGACCCTTAGATCCTAGGCAAACCTAACTTGGCACTACATTTTTTGAGACTGGATCGAGTTCAGTCTCAAAGTTTACTCCATTCGTATACTCCAGCGAGTTGGGTAGGGACGACATGGTCAGACTCATCACATTGATGGGTCTTCCGATCAGATTTTCGGAAGATACAAGGATAGTGCGCATCATGCAGATTTATTTTCAGTCTTCCTATCATAGGATTCCCAGGTCCACATCTAGGAATGACATACTAAAGATATATAAGTTAGAAAAATAAAAAAAATATTAAGGAATTTATGGCATATAGTGGAGTGGTGTCCGTGACGTCCGATATATGGACAAGTCACGATGATTCTTTTTATGCATGTCTCACAAGTCACTATGCAGATTCTAACTGGACAATCAATAAAAAAATTTTAGGATTCATTGAGATTCTTCATCCTCATGATGGCCCGACCATTTTTGAGTGTATGATGAAAATCTTTAGGGAATATAAAATTCAAAATAAATTTTTAAGTGTCACATTCGATAACGCTTCTAATAATGGAGTAGCGATCAATATGTTTGTTGGAATATTAGAGACGCACCATTAGGAGAGATCTTTCATGTCAGATGCATGTGTCACGTGATTAATCTGATTGTTCAAGTGGGTATGAAGGTGTGTTCCCCCGCGTTGGATAATATACGCAATGTCCTAAAGTATATTCGTACTCCTCGCAGACAACAAGAGTTTGGTAGTCTCTGTTTGTCTGCGAATCTTAAGAAGAAATTCCAATGGGATGTGAGACATCGTTGGAATTACACGTACCTGATATTGGAATCATGTGTTGGATACGAACACGTGATATCCGACTACGTCAATAGTAAGAGTGAGGAACTTATTATTGACGACACTGACTGAGCTTCAGGAATTTCATTTATGAAATTCCTGAAGATATTTTATGACACGACGAACATGTGTTCGTCGGTTTATACGCCCACCACTTGTATTGCACTCCGGTGCATATTCAACATTAGTAGTATGTTTAGGAAGTATCGAGCTGACCCGACGCTTACTTATATGGTTGCAGAGATGGAGACCAAGTACTTGAAGTACTGGTCTACCGTTTCATCTCTTTATTGTCTCGCTGCATGCATGAACCCTAGGGCTAAGGTGGAAATGGTAGAAAACATCCTGACTTTCATTTCCTCGTGCATGAACCTTGAAGAGCCACCTGAAGGGTTCATTCACGAGAAGTTGACTGACATATTCACATACTACGATACTAGGTATGGTGGTGGTGGTAGTTAAACTGTGATTACGGACATTGATACCTTGTTCGGAGATGACGATTATTCCATTCAGCTAGCGAGGGGGAAACGTAGGGGTGGACCATCACATATTAGCGAGCTGTTTCGGTACTTAGATACCGATTACTGCTCAATCCTATTACATTCTGATCCTAAGAATTTTGATTTATTACAGTTGTGAAAATCATATGAGTCCACCTATCCCGTGCTATCTAGGATGACACGGGATCTACTGACTCATCTGGTGTCGAGCGTAGCATCGTAGTCTATTTTTTCTATTGTAGTGAACGTGATTTCGGATAGGAGATCGAGATTACGTCCAGATATGGTTGAGGCCTTCGCATGTTTGATGGATTGGGAGGAATCGAGGTTTAGTATCCATGATCGTGCTGGAGCTGGGACTGGGACAAACACTGCAGTCGGATCCACATCCACTACGATGGCGGAGGAGTTGATTGCCGATGATGATCAATATGATATTGATCTTGATGTTGCGGCAGATGATTCTTATGATATGCTGATTGACGATTGATGATGATCTGCTGTTTTTTATTTTCGATGTTATTTTTATTGATTATATTTGTACGTTTTGTTTGTACGTTGTGTTTAAACTTATACTTGTTTTGTTCGCACAATCGGTTTCAAATGGATGATTGGTAATTTTTCATTTGTGTTGTTTAATTTTTTTTAATTTTTATTTTTACTAACATAATGTATTGATTTATTTTTTTTTACGATTTAAATTTTATTTTAAAAATTAATAACTTTAATATATAATTAATAAATATAATAAAAGTTAAATTAATTTAAATTTAATAAAAAAAAATTTCTAAACTTTGTTTTTTTATTTAATTTTTATTTTTAACATTTTTAAAAATATTCATATTTAATACTGTACTGTACACTTAAGCTGTTAAGAATTACAATATATAAAATTTTTTTTAAAAAAAAAATTTCTGCCAATCGAGTCTCGCCCTCTCTGGTCTGCCTCTGCTAGCTGCCCCGGCCTGCCGTGCCTATGGGCCGTGTCGGGCCCGGTTGTTTTTAAACCGTGTTGTGCCCGGCCCGACAACATGTTCGTGCCCTAAAAAAACGGGCCGGGCAGGGCCGGCCCGTCCCGTTTGACACCTCTATGTCTGACAAAGATTGAGTATGTGTATAATTTATAGAATTATAATATATTATGTATTTTTTTTAATTTTTTTCTTGATATACTTGTTATTTTATTGTTGATTTGTCGTACAGCTACCCAAAAAATGATGGGGCATGGTTGCATTAAGTGTTAGAAATTTATAAAAATTTGTAATGAGAGTTCTCACCTTAACATGTAGTACATCAGGTTGTGAAAGAAATTTAAATATTTTTGAAAATATAAGTTATTAAAGTAATTACATGTAATTGAATTAGTTTTTCGACTCTTTATAATATTTTTTAATGTAGTTTAGATTTTTCATAACTAAAATATTGAGATATAATCATACAAATTATTTAATTTTTCAGATTCATAGTAAGAAGTGAAATATGTTGAATCATCAATGGTCCATTGATTTGTTGTATATTAAGATCAATCGAACCTTGAAGAAAAGATATATGGAGCATCATACCATTAATCTTATTATCTTAAAAGAAATAAATAATAACAACAAATTGTTGATGGGAAGAATGAACGATAAAGGTGCGGTAAAAGATGATTTAATATTTATAGGTGATGATTTAAAATAATATGATATTGCAAAATCTAGTGGAGCCGAGGAGTTTATGGTTTATATAAGAGCTAAACCAATCAAAACACAAACACCAACATCATAACTAAAGTCAAGATCATCTAATTTAAAACATATTCCTACTCTTGTTTTGATTGATGAAAATAACTAGATTTTCAATTCATTGGGAGAGAAAGATAAAGAATAGGCGGAGTGAAAGATTGATGATATGAATGATATGAATAATAATTTTTTTGATTTAAATTTTGATTTAGATAAATGAGTATTTATTTTATTTTAGAACTTTTAATTTTTGTGATGATAGGAATCATTAATGATGTTTTTTATTTTGTTTTGGAATTTTAAATATTTTGATGATAGGAGTACTATTAATATTTAATTTTTAAATTTAATTTTTTCATTTTATTATATTTCATTACTAGATGAAAATTTAAGATAATTTTTAGTAAGAGTTATAATTTTTATTTGTATTAGGCTGGTCGTACCTCAAATAAAAAAGCTCATACCTCAAGTCCGTCTTGCGCTTCAAGGCCCCAAAAGGATTGTATGTCTCTATGCATCTTGTGCCTTAAATAACTACGAGGAGAAGTTTTTTTTATGATTATATATCTCATCAATCGAATGTCAACTTTAGTTATTTTTTTAGTACTTATTTTTCTAGATCCTACATTTTAAAAATAAGTTATATAGTTTGTCTTTTATAGTTTTTGAATACATTTATTTTATCTTCGATCGTGTTTTTGGATGGGTCATACCGACATTTTAATGTAATGAGATGTATTTTTTCTTATATACTATTATACTCAAAGAGGATACTAGTTTTTATAATTAAAAATAGTGAGATTTTAAATAATGAAAATTTTATTTTTTTTAATCATACTTATTTTTATTGAGGCTAGGAAGGATATTAATCTAGATATTTCATATGAATTCATTACATTTCTTACAAACTTTTATAGACTGCAAATTAATAGAGAGAATTGTCTATAAAATACATTTGATTATCCTAGTGCTGAGTATGATCTTACTCTCATAGAGTCATCATACTTCCTAATAAATTCAAAGCATAGTGCTCATGAGAGAGTAATATTTCTTAAATAGGTGGATCCTATTCAGACTCATATGACATAATAGTATATTAGCTTATATTGGTACTTACTCATTTTGAGTGGATGATTAGGAGACTTGATTACTCAAGACTTAGAGACTATATTAGGAGAGAAAAACATGCTCATATATCTTAGATTATAGACGAGCCTATTGAAGAGTCAGATGATCTGGTAGTTAATACCTTTGATCTTGATTTTTTGATTGCTCTTTTGAAAGGATATATTAGTTATAATTAATTATATATTTTTGTGCTCAAGGCTTAGAGTCTATCTGATTTCATTGGTTTCATCATATTATTGTTTTGCAATGTTTTAAAAGGTAAAAGTGTAAGAAGATATATTTTTGTGTTCTTGAGGTGTGACATAAGTCTCGGGGTATTGAAGCATAGGTTTTTTAAGTATCACAATATATAATTAATTAATATTTTAAAATATATAAAATAAAATAGTATAAATAAAAACAAGAAAATACTTTATTAGAATTATAATAAAACATACTAGTTTACCACTTTCACAAAAATCATAACAAAGTCATAAGATATGAAATAAAGGAAATTTTTTCAATTTAAATTCTCTTCTTCAAGGGCATCAGCATTTATATCCAATTTATCAAAAATAGGAAAATATCCACTATCATGTATTCTCATTTCATCTAAATCTTTTTATTCATCAATTGGTGTCAAATTAAACTCATTCTCTTTGTCTTTATCTCCGCTTATAACTAGTAAAAAATATAAATTAATAATTAGGAATATGAAAAAATCATTTGAATGTGATCTTGTTAAATTTAATCAAATTATTACTTCTATTTTTGTATACTTACTTTTTACTTTATTAAGTTTTCTTTTGTATGAATATGAAAAAATTATTTTATCCAATATTGCTTGAGTTTGATGGGAGTTGGATGATACAACTCGAATAGCAATCAATATTAAATAACTCTTCATCCTGAAACCAACAAAGATTAAGAGAGAGGAGATGATCTTCTTTTTCCCTAGACCACTCCTCATCCCAATCAATCTCTTTTATCAAAATCGAATCAACATTTATTTCTTTTATAGATTTTATTCTCTCAATTTAGTGTTGTACCTTACATATACTAGAGCATTCAACCTTTGATGTTCAAGTCTATTTTTTTTGTATATATCTGCATATAATAAAATAAAGAAAATTTTGTATTAAAATTAAATAAAGTTTTCTAATATTGAAATACGAATATATGTTTAAAAATTTACAAAAAGAAAAATATTACTTATTCAAATGTCATCTAATTTTGTTTACATCCCGAAGCACTACAAGTAAGGTTAAGGACTCGAATAGTGATTTTTTGTAATTTTGGTGTTGAACCCTCAAAATGTATTCATTAATTTTTAGGACTTCTTAATGTTTGAGAATAAATTATAATACAAGTACTAAATTCATATTTTGCTTGGTCAAATGAGTCCAATTGAATATCAGCTTTTAAACGTTCTTAATAATCCAACATCTTATCTATGTATTCAAATATATTCTTTCTCACCTCATCAACATTAGAGAATTTGACCTCATACTGTAATTGAAGATTAAGATAGTAACCTAATGCAGGTAAAGGTCGATGAAGTTGTGGAGTCAATCTTGCATCGATTTTTCTTTAAATTAGGCTATATTTTCTTTATACGTCTTCATAATTAAATGTAATCTTCTCCTTAGTGATTTCAATTAGCTCATAAATATAATCTATGGCTGATCTATGCTCTGAGTTAATTTTTATCAATACACTAACTAATAGATCAATGGTATTAATGCAAAGAGCAACATGTGACCAAAAATTTGGATCAAATAATACTATATTTTGAGCTTTCACTCCTATCTTTTTAGTCCATTTGCTTGAACACTCATTTTCTAAGGAGAACATTACTATAAGACATTGTTTTTACATTTAAAGGTTTTAAAGAGTAAGAAATAATGTAGCCCAATGTAATTGCTTGACCAAGAAGTTTATGATTTTTTGTAATTATTCTCATCAAGCTAAGAACCCAAGTGATGACTCATATATAAACTTCACTATTTGCTTAGCTCGAGCAAGCGTAGTATCATGAACCTTAAACTTTCCAATATCTTTTAATATTAAATCAATACAATGTGCAGTACAAGGAGTCCATCATAATTTTTTTCTTTTTTTCATAAGCCTCATGCTAATATTCACAATAATTAAAGGCATTATCAGTGATGACTTGCACAATATTCTTCTCTCTAATTTTTTCAACCACAAATCAAAATATTTAAATATTAATTTCTTATTTTTTATTGTATAAAAAGGATCAATTGATTTTTTAAACTTAGTGCCAGTAGGACAATTCACCAAAAAATTAATAACGTACCTACTTTTTTCATCTGTCCAATCATCTGAAAGAATTGAATATTCATATTATTTTCAAGTTTTTTTTTGTGATATTCCAAAATGATACTTAGGTCATTTATTTATTATTTAAGAATCTATCTCCTCAATTTGTGAATAGATAGAAGTTTAAACTCGGACCCAAAATTTGTAATAGTATTTATCATGTGAATCAAATAATGATCATTTGCAATATTGAATGGAAGATCTGTTGAATAAATAAACCTATCAATTTTTTTACATATTTTCTTCATTTCTTCTTGTTTTCATCTTAAATTCAAAGTATTGTGATGAGTTTGTGAAGTCGTTAATTTATCCATGGGTTCCCTTGGAATAGGTTTCCCACTTCCACTCCCACTCTCACTCTCTAAGATATATTTTGTTTTGGACAAGACACTCATTTATTAAAGTTGGACCCATATTAATTTATTGGAGCAATTTATTTTTTTTTATTTGATAATTATAATTGATCAATATCTTTTTGCATTTCAATCAAACATTTTTACTAATGTTAGGGCATATTTTCATATCATGATGAGTTATAGCTAAGTGATGCTTGAGTCTATTTACTCATCTTGCACATCTTTTATTGAAAAATTTACATCTTACATATTGTTTTCCTAAAACTTAAATAATATATTTTCACACAAAATCTTTTCTTGTTTTTTTGAATAGGAGGAACTCATTCTAAAAAAATATCAATAATAATATTCAATTATTCATATTTTTATATAATAATCAAATTAACTAAAAAATAATAACATGACATAATTGAAAGAAATTTAAAATTTAAAAATTAGAATTTAAATTATTTGAATTGATTGTGAATGCTAAGGTATATGAGTATTCATATATATCTTTTGGGATGATGTTATTTTGTTCTTAAATTATTTGAATTATTTATCTATATTTTAATTTTATATACGACTATATATTAACTATATACAAAATTATATATCTATATATAATTCATTTTTTATACTATATATAACCTTATATTTAACTATATATAACTATTTATAATTATATATATTGATATTTAATTATCTTTATATCAATATATATTATATGTATAATTATTTGTATATCTATATCATTTATTATGTATAACTAATTATAATTATATGTATAACTATATAAGAGCAATTTGGTATTTCATGACCTATTAGTTAATATAAGAGCAATTCGTTGCTCTAATCTTTTTTATTCGTTATATGAGAGCAATTCGTATGTTGATTATTATTAAGTGTTTTATTTTATTTTTTTCCTTTCAATTTTTAATACTATTAATGATAATTATCTGTGAAATATTTTCATTTTTATACTTATGGAGGAGATTGGGAATTTATTTTCTTCTCTTAATAATTTTTCTTGTAACAATTATTTAGTGAGCTATGTAATATTTAATTTGGTATTTCATGAGCCGACGAAGCGCAAAGAGATGAATTAATTTTTTTTTTTTGCTAGTAAAAATTATTGAGAAATTATTGCTACAACTTATGTTCATACGATAGATCATCTAGTAATCATTTTTATGAAAGCTTTGAAGTTCTCTTGGCTTATTTTTTTTATTTCTAAACTTGATATTTGAGATCTTTATATTCTTATTTGAGGAAGTGTTGCAGTTTTAGGTTACAATTTGAATTTATATTTATTTATTGTTTAGTTTGTCTTTGTTTCGTTATCGATAAGAGTATTCAATATCTTAGTTGAACTAACCCAATTGGCTTATTATATATAGATATTTATTATGCATTATTTTATTGAGTGAGTTTTTTATTTATTGGTGGCTTAACTTCAACATAATCAGCTTATAAGATATGTTACTTCAAATGTGATTTTCATGAATGAATAATGCATATTGAAATAAATTATTGTTTCATTAGTAAAAAATTTGAGGATAATTATTATTGTCTATTTTGATGCTAAATATTAAATTCTAAATTTTTTTAAAGATTATTTTAGAGGATTTCAAATTTTTAATCTCTCCCAATTTCCAAAGTTGGTCTGCTAGCTATTCTTTTATCATTTTAAGGGGTGGTGTGATTATTATTTCATATATATTATACATATAAATATATATGCATATGTTGATCACTTTGATAGAAAAATTATATCTGTTCTTATTGAATAGTAGAATAAGATATACAAGGCTAAGATCTATACAAAAATGAACAAATCAATTTAGAATCTATCTAATTATGATAAATAAATATGAATAATATTCAATAAACTATCCATAATTTCTTGTTATCCACAACTTCCATACTGATTTTCTGCTACCTAACATTTCTATATTATAAATAAATCTTCTATACTTCCCCTCAAGTTGGGTTATAAATATTTATCATGGTTAGTTTAAAAACATAATTCTTGGAAGTTAGGAGTTAGGACAATGGCGTGATGAAACTTAGTTGAGAGTATTGTCTTCAATCTTCTAGCAATTAAAATGATGATTTATCTCAACATGCTTGGATCTATCATGATAAATTGGATTATTTAATATTAGCTATAACAATAGCTGATTGACCATCACACCTCATCTCAATAGGACCTCATGACTTAACCTTATGTTCATGTAACAAATTTTTTAGCCAAATTTATTCGAATATTCCAAGTGTCAAAACTTGAAATTCTGAGTATGCACTACTTCCGGCAGCTACAATTTGTTTTTTACTTAACTAAAGTTAGTAAATTTTTTCATACAAACAAATAATATGCTATTATCGATCTTTGATTTATAGTCTATTTAGCTCATTCAACATCGATAAATATTTTAATAATTATATTTGTATTATGAATACTATTATGTATGTCTATAAATTCTCTCTAAATTTCTTCACTATTGATATTATTATCACTCTTATTATTAATAAATTAATGTGTATTAATTAGTATGAATTAATATGTATTTATTAATATATTTATTTTTGTATTGACACACACACACACACACACACATTAATATGTTCATGTATTAAACCCTATACATAAGGAGATTTTATATAAGTCAGCATATACTTAAAGGAATAATAAATCTCTTACTTGTTTTTCTTATATTTCTCGTTCTCTTGTTTTTCTATTTTATAATACGTTATCAGCACGAATCTCTATTGGATTTTCAAGAGATATATTAAAAGTATATTGGAGTATTATTATGTCGAATCTTGCAAAATTAGAATATGTGATTCTTGATATCACAAGAAAGAATTTTTTATTATGGATACTAGATGCTGAAATCCATCTAGATGCAAATGGTCTTGTCATAGTTCGGGTCATGGACATGATTACAATAGTTATAATTATAATCGGCAACCCAAGAATGTGTTAGAATATCAAAAGGGGGAGAATATTGAAAATGCCAATAAAAGTGGTGAAAATAATAATATGATAACAAATTTAAGATATCGTCACGACATAAAAGGGCATTGATTACTTACTTACCGTACACAAAAAAATTTTGTTGATCTCTATCAAGAATCATTGAAAAAGAAAAATAAAAAAAATAGTAGTGATAAAATTTATTTCTAAGGATGAGAGTGTTGATCATTATAAGTATGATATGACTCATCTGGTTGTTGTTGATTTCTTCATTTAGCCTGAAGCGAATATTGAATACATGTTTGGTGATGAAAATCTTCAAAAATAAAATATTTCTAGTTTATATTATGTATATGGGCCTACTATTATGAAAGTCATTGTACTACTAAATAATGAAAATTATTTTTGTTATATGTTATTTTATGTTTTTCTTATTATATATTTTAATTCTCATGAAGAAAATAAAAACTCATCTGGTGGGATTCTTAATCGGTAACAACGATATGTGTCTCACAGATAGTGCATCAATGTATATTATACTTAAGGATAAAAAGTTCTTTTCTTTTTTAATAATATAAGGATCAGATGTAAACATAATATTGGGTAATACAAAATTGATTGAGGGCTTCGGAAGAGCTAATATATTATTATTCAGATAAACAAAAATTCATATTGATGATATATTATATTCTTCAAATTCGCAAAGAAATTTATTGAGTTTTAAAAATATCTGACAAAATAAATATCATGTTGAGACTATGAATGAAGACAATACATACTAATGTTGTCATGGGTAAGAATAATATATTGAAAAAATTATATATTTTTTTCTCTAGTTAGTACTACATAAACATAAGCATAATTGAGACACATGCCATAATAAACTGGAAGTTTACTAATACAAATAATTTTATTTTTTGGCATGATTGATTGGAATATCATGGGTCTATAATCATACGAAGAATCATTAAAAATTAAAGTGGGTATTCACTAAAAAATCAAAATATTTTTTTGTCCAATAAATTTTTATGTGGTGATTATTCTCAAGGGAAGATAATTATAAGGCATCACCAACAAAATATAAGGTGATATATTTGGGTCTATTCATCCATCATATGATCATTTTGATATTTTATGATTTTGATTGATGCATCAATGAGATAATCATATGTCTGTTTGTTATCAATACGTAACCAATCATTTGATAGATTGTTTGTTCAAATAATTTAGTTATGGACTCATTTTCTAGATTATCGATTAAGTCTTGATAATGCTGGAGAATTTACTTCACAAGCTTTTAATGATTATTGTATGTCTATTGGAATAATTATTGAATATATTGTAGCATAAGTTCATACATAAAATTATCTTGCAGAATTATTTATTAAATACTTTCAATTGATTGCAAGACCATTACTAATGAGGACGAAGTTCTCAACTTCTGTTTGGAGTCACGCTATTTTGCATGCATTAGCATTGATTCGTATTACACTAACAAATTATCATTAGTTCTCTCATTTATAAATAATTTTTGTTCGAGAATTAAATATATTCTATTTTAGAATTTTTAGGTGTGTGGTATATGTTTCGATTACACAACCACAACGCATTAAGTTAGCTCTCCAAAGAAGATTGAGAATACATGTTGGATATGAATCTCTATCGATAACAAATATTTAGAGCCCTCGATTAAGAATTTATTTACGGCTCGTTTGATGATTGTCATTTTGATGAATCTGTTTTTTCAACTTTAATGAAAAAAATAAATAGTTGGAAAAAATTATTAGTCGAAATCAATTGTTATTGTCTCATCTTTACCCTCTCATAATGGAATGTGAACTGAAAATTCAAGAGATTATTCATTTATAAAATTTAGCAAATCAATTATCAGATATATTTATTAATCTGAAGAGAGTAACTACATTTTACATACCCGTTGATAATGCTCCAATTAGAATTGATGTTCCTATAGGATAATATGTTGCTAATGAACCTAAAGCATCAGTAAAACGTAGTCGACCAGTTAGTTTCAAAGATAAAAATTCTTGGAAAAGAAAAGGATCAGAGGATTAAGTTATGACAATCAAGAAAAAATTAAGTTGTAATTCTTGGAATCTAAAAAAATTTTTGGAAATTGATGGCTCTAGAAGAGTTTTCAGTTGTAATTCTAGAAAAATTTCAGGAATCTGAAGCTTATGACAATCAAGAAATCTCGATAAATTATGTCACAATTAGTCAAATGTGAAATCCAAATAAAATCAACGTCGATAAAATATTTGTGTATGATGTGGTACTCAAAATTGTTATTGACAATAAAGACATTGAGATAAAGCCTATCAATGATTATAGACAATTGATAATTTGCTAAAATAGAAAGATACAATTGAAGCAGAATTTAATTTTATTTCAAAACATGAAGTTTTTGGTCCTATTGTACGTACATCTTATCGTGTCAAATCTGTATGATACAAATGAGTATTTGTGCGAAAATGAGATGTGAAAAATAAAATTGTCAAATATAAAGTGCGATTAGTTGTACAAAGATTCTCTCAAAGATCTGACATTGATTATGAAGAGACGTATTTTATTTTAGTAGATGTAATTACTTTTTGATATTTAATTAGCTTAGTAATACATAAAAAATTAGATGTGTTTAATGGATATGGTTACTGCTAACTACTTATCAATTACATTTACATGAAAATCTCAGAAAGATTAAAATTACCTGAAATACATAATTCATGTCATTGAGAACTTTATTCGATAAATTATGTAGATCTCTATATGGGTTGAAATAATCTGGATGCATGTAATATTATTGTATTGGTCAATATTTATTATAAAATGATCCTTTTTGTAGATATGTATTTATTAAGAGATCTAGATCCGAGTCCGTTATAATTATAATTTATGTTGATGTCTTGAATATATTAGAACTATGAATGAGCTTCAGAAGCAGTAAGTAACTCAGAAAAAATTTGTGATGAAAAATCTCAAAAAAATAAATATTTGCCTCGGTTTGTAGATTAAACACTTAGAATACATTTTTTTTTCTTTAATCAGCTTATATCTCAAAGGTGTTGAAATAATTATATATGGATAATGCTCATTCATCCAGCACTCCAATGATTGTAAGGTCATTAAATATGAATAAAGATTTTTTTCGACCTCGAATGGATGATAAAAAGTTTCTTTTTCCTAAAGTACCATATTTTAGTATTATTGGATCACTAATATATTTTGAATGTCATATATGACTTGATATATTATTTTTTATAAATTTTTAGCAAGATATTATTCTTGTCTAACAAGATGATATTAGAATGAAGTTAAACATATAGTGATGTATTTTCGAGGTATGATGTTAATGAGCATATATTATCTCAATCGACCCAAAGCAAAAGTAATTGTTTATGCAGATGCGAGATATATGTCTGACTCTCATAATGCTTGATTACAAATGAGCTATTTGTTCACATGTGATGATACAGTCATTTCATGATATTTTACGAAACAATCAATTATTATATCTTCTAATCATGTAGAGATCATAGTAATTCATGAAGTAAGTCGAGAATGTTTTTGGTTGAGATTTGTAATGAATCATATTTAGAGGTATCAAACGGGATATGTCGGGCTGACCCGACCCATTTTTTTCAGGCGCGACCGTGCTTTTGTGCCGGGCCAGGCATGACACGGTTATTGTATCATGCCGTGCATGGCCCGGCATGGTATTGTGGAGTTCAGCCCTGCACAGGCCTGCGGCACGATCTGCTTGGTTTGGCCTGGTCTGGCCAAACCCTAAATTAAAAATAATTAGGATTTCGGCGCGCACCGTCGCGCCGCCGCACAGCCGAACCTTTAAATTAAAAGAAATTAGGGTTTCGGCGCTCGCAGTCGCGCTGCCGACCTTTAATTTTTAAAAAATTAGGGTTACGGCCATGCCGTCATGCTGCCGCAATGTCAAAACCCTAATTTTTTTTAAAAAATGGGTTTCTCGGCTTGTGTAGAGGTACCGTGCCAATTGGCCACGGTATTGTTCCGGGCCAAGCACGACACGAGGCCCGGTTGGCCTCGGTATGGCACG
Source organism: Sapria himalayana (assembly GCA_029783825.1). Taxonomy (NCBI): domain Eukaryota; kingdom Viridiplantae; phylum Streptophyta; class Magnoliopsida; order Malpighiales; family Rafflesiaceae; genus Sapria; species Sapria himalayana. The sequence goes on from JAREIK010017666.1 coordinate 468,432, forward strand.
ACACAGTTGGTGCCATGGTCTGCACGGCACGGGCCCGAGCACAGGAAATTCCCATGCCGGCTCGGCCCAGACACAACCAAATCATGCCGTGCCTTTTGCCGGACCGGGCTGGCCCGTCATGTTTGTCACCTCTAATCATATTCGAGGGTCATGTGGATTGCCTTTTAGCAAGGATGTCTCGACGATCTTGCTATTATTCAATTAAAAAATAAGTACATTAAGGAGGATAGAATAAAATATATATCACCAAAATTTTTTTTTATCATGATTTATCAAAGAAGTGTGATATTAATGTTCAATCAATTCGTTTAACTAAAAATCTAGTAGATTTATTCACAAAGACTACCTATTATAATATTTGAAAGGTTAGTTCATAGCATTTGATTATGCTTGTTTAGAGATTTAAAGTACTATTTTATAATCTTCTCTTTTTTCTTCATCATGGTTTTGTCTCACTAAGTTTTTTTGCTAATGTTTTCAATTAGGAAGTATCATGAATATCCAATGGTGAGTATTATGAACAATTTTATGAATCTCTAAAAACTCTCTAGTAATCTCTTGATTATTAATATTCTTGTGACTTTTATTATTCATAGATTAATCTGTATTAATTGACATGAATTAATATATTTTCATTGGTATATTTATTTGTGTATTAATGTATATATTCGTTAATGAATTTGTATACTCATTAATATATTTATGTATTAAATACTATAAATATAGAGTCTTTGTATGAGTTAGCATATACTTGAAGGAATAAGAAATCTCTTTCATGTTTCTCCTATATCTTTTGCTCGCTTATCTTTCTATTTTATAATAAATTGTCGTTTATCTGAACAATAATTCCTTGTCTGAATCTCTCTTGAGGTATTATTGCATTTGATTTACTACCTTCAAGTGTTCCCCAAAAGTGTTGTTCATGAATTGACTAACCATTCTAACTAAGAAACAAATATCCAGGTGTGTGTGAGTTATATAAATTAGTTTTCCTACCAAGCGTTGGTACTTATCTTTATCTATTGTTGTGCCAATAGTTTGAATCTCTAGTTTTTTACTAGGATCCACATTAGTTTCAACTGGCTTGCACCCCATCATTCTTGTTTCTTTGAGAAGTTTAAGGACATATTTATGTTTTGATATCAAGTTGCTTATGCTTGATCTGCTCACCTCCATCTTAAGAAGATACTTTAAGTGTCCCAGTTCTTTAATTCAAATTCTTTTGGATGCAGCCTTTTGAACCATCCATTTCTTTTCAATATCATGTAAGTATTATGTCATTAACTTATGCAATATTAGTAGTGAATCTTTTACTAGTATAATGTTTAATGAATAATGTGTGGTTGACTGATATTGAACATGATCACACTTCTTGAGTATTCTAGTAAATCTATCAAATTTTGCCCTATGAAATTGTTTTATTTCATACAATAATTTTTTGAGCTTGCATAATTTATTGGTAGTGGTATTATTTTTGAATCTTGGAGATATATATCAATGTAGACATTTTTTTCAAGATCTTTTTTTTTGGAATGCATTTTTTACATTAAGTTGAAATAATGACCAATTATGGTTTATTGCCAGGGATATGAGAACTTTAATAGTATTTAACTTTGCAACTGGAACAAAGGTTTCTTAAAAGTCAATACCATATTGTTGAGTAAACCTCTTTGCCACGAGATGAGCCTTGAACCTTTCCACATTGCCATTTCATTGTGTTTCATAAATAATATTTACATGCATCCAATAATATGTTTAGTTGGAGGAAGGATGGTAATAATTCATGTTCCATTCTTTCATGAGCTTTAATTTCTTCAAGAGTGGCTGCTTTCCATTCAAGAATTTGTAAGATTTCATGGATTGAGTTGGGAATTCAGACTTGATGTAACTTTGTCACAAAGGCTCTGAAGCTCAGAGGCAACTTCACATAGGACAAGTGATTACGAAGAGGGTGTTGTGTGCATGATCCAACATCCTTTTGTATTGCAAATTGTTGATATAGGTCTTAGCTAGATTTTGGAAGCTTATCAGACAAAAAAACTAAAATAAGTTCAACCTTACCTTGCATATTTATACTAGGGTTTTGAACAAAGGAAAAGTCTTGGTTGTGTTGAGTGTACAATTTGTGTCTGAACTTGTTCTTGATTGCAGTTTGCTTTGGGATATAAATGAGAGGGATACGACTCTGACTCGGAACATTGGTAGGGTTAGAATCAAATGAGCCATTCTCGGCTGCCACAGGAGGTGATTCCGCGGACTCAAGAATGAGTAGAGAGTACATTTATATCTTTTTTTTGTGGTATAAATGGGAGTTTGTCATTCCACTATCTCAGATGTGTGCGATCATCAACAAATAATAGAAACCAACAAGTTTTAGCAATATTTGTTGTTTTTGAGGGACCCCAAATATCATTGTGGATGAGTGAGAAAGGATAAGAATATTTGTATGCTTGAGAACTTGAGATTTATAAGAATTGTGTGTATTTTGAATAAAAAATTTTGAATAAAAGCATTGCAACTTTTATTGACAAATAGTGATGGAAGAAGTATTTCGAGATAAATAAAATTTGGATGACCTAATCAATAGTGCCACATCATGATAACATCATCTTTATTGAACAAACTTGATGATAGAGGAATATAAACTGCACAACAATATTTTTCCTTAGGAAAATCATAATGTTTGAGCAAATAGAGACTTGCATAAAATTCATCATTGTCAATCATCCTTCCTAATTCCAAATCCTGAAAAACACAAGATTATCAGAAAAATTAATTATGTAGTCGAAGGCACATGTAATTGCTCATAGATAATAAGTTGTAATATGGATTTGAGAATGGTAGACATGATTTTGTGACAGGTTGACGGCATCAATGCCTCACACTTTGGATCTTGATCCATTGCCTATTCGGATTGTGATAGGTTACCTGCATGATGTTGTTTTAGAACAACAATTCCTCGTTAAAACAAGGAATTCTTAAGAATTATAAGCACAGAATAGAGGAAATGAGAAGAAGAGAAGAGAAGAGAGGAAGAAGGAGAATCGCGCAGCAGGAGGAAACCAATTATCAAATCACTTAGAAAAATGTTCGGCATCTAGGTCAAGAAAAATAAGAAGCTTTTATATCCCTTTCGATAATTGAAATAAAATAAATAATAAAGAAAACTTTACAACAATAAATCAATAATTGCTTATTAAGGGCTTAGTAGTCATTTTACTCTAAGCCCTCTCAACTTAACGAACAGCCCGTCAACAGTCCCCCCCATTCGATGAAGTTGAGATCAGACCAAACTTTTCTCTCAAATAGACAAGCTTTTCTCTCGGCAGGGACTTCATAAATATATCGGCTACTTGTTCTTCGGTCCTGTAAAAAATCAATTTAATTTCATTAGATTCAATTGCATCCTTAATGAAGTGATATTTTAAACCTATGTGTTTTGTTCGACTATGCATTACCATATCACTCGCAATAGATATAGTCGATTGATTATCACAATGAATTTTTGTTGGATGTTTTTGAGATTTATCTAAGTCACCCAAAAGCTTTCTAAGCCATAAGGCTTGGGTGGTTGCAACTGAAGCTGAAACATATTCAGCTTCAGTAGTGGACAAGGCTACGATTGATTGTTTCTTGGACTGCCAAGAGACAGCCGCAGTTCCTAAGTTAAACACATATCCAGAGGTATTTTTGTAATCCTCTGGATTTCCTCCCCAATCACTATCACAATAACTAATAATTTCTGTATGGTTAACTTTGTGATATTTCAGACCTAAATTAATTGTGCCTTTAAGATATCTCAATATCTGTTTGGCAATACTTAAGTGTATGTGATTTGGACAATGCATAAATCGTGACAACAGGTAAATAGAATATACAATATCAGGTCTAGTTGCTGATGCATACAACAAGCTTCCAATTAAGCTTCTGTATGTCTTTTCATTTACAGGTTTACCTTGAGCTGAAAGTAATTTTTGGTTTACTTCCAAGGGGGTAGATATAAGCTTGCAGTCACTCATTCAAAAATTTTTCAGCAATTATTTAATATATATAATTTGAGAAATGGACACACCACTTGTATCTTGAGTTATTTCAAGTCCTAAGAATTGTTTTAAATTTCTAAGTCCGACATCTCATATTTAGTTTTCATTTCTCTCCTAAAGTTATTTATTAATTCAGTTTTATTGCTGGTAAAAATAATATCATCTACATATAAAGAGACAATTAAAATTCCAGAATACTTATCTCTTTTAATATAGAGTGTAGGCTCACTCTTACTTCTGCTGAATTCTTGATTCAGAAAGTATGAGTTAATTTGTTGATACCAAACGCGAGGAGCTTGTTTCAACCCATACAAAGCCTTATTTAATCTATAAACACAGTGTTCACACCCTTTTTTTATAAACCCAGGGGGTTGTTCTACATATATCTCTTCCTTAAGTTTTTCATTTAGAAAGGCTGATTTTATATTTAATTGGAATAAATTTCAGCTTTTCTGTCCAGCTAAGGCTATTAAAAGCCTTATGGTTTCTAACCATGCTACTGGAGCAATGGTTTTATGGTAGTCTATTCCAGGTTTTTGTGAGTAACCTTTAGCTATCAATCGAGCCTTGTATACAGGCTGATTTGAATTTGATTTAGTTTTAATCTTATAAATCCACTTAACACCTATGCTGTGTTTATTTTGGGATAAGTCCACTAAAGTCTAAGTGTTATTTTTCTCAATGACAGACATTTCTGTCTGCATTGCTTTGAACCAGAATTGATGTTTTACAGCTTCTTCATAGTTGAGTGACTCAACTGAGGCGTAATTACATCTCTGGTAAATATCCGTCAAGTCTTTATATTTGACAGGGGTTATTTTATTTGGTTCAGTCACAGATTCAAAATTTGGTGAGAAACTATAACTATATTCAGAAACTAATTTAGACTTGCATTCAGAATTGTATTCAGAAGAAGAATCAGAAGAAAACTCAGAAGAAAAATCAGAGAGTGAGCTGAAATCATACCTTGGTGCGCTTTTTAATTAATTGCTAGTTGTACCAGCTTCTGTGCAACCATTTTTGGTTCCAGAGTTTGCTTGATTCAAATTTTCAACCCACCTACTATTTTCATCAATTAAAATGTCCCTACTCACCAGAAATGACTTAGTTTCTGGTGAATACAGTCTGTAACCCTTGGATTGCAGACTGTATCCTACTAAAATGTACTTTAGACTCTTAGAGTCTAATTTGGTTCTTTGTGCACTTGGTATATGAGAGTAACAAACACTCCCGAATACCTTTAAATGTTTGACATTAGGTTTCCTTCCAGTCTAGGCTTGCACTGGAGTAAGGTTTCCAGTGCTCTGGTAGGGCACCTATTGAGCAGATACATTGATGTGTTCACTGCCTCTGCCCAAAAAGTTTTTGGTAAGCCTTTCTCGTTTAGAAGTGATCTGGCCATTTCCATTACAGTTCTGTTTTTTCTCTCCACAACTCCATTTTGTTGTGGTGAGTAGGCAGTGGTAAGCTGCCTAGATATTCCTTTAAATTTACAGAAATTTGTGAATTTTTGTGAGAGGAACTCACCTCCTCTATCTGTTCTAAGTGTTTTGACACTTAGTCCAGATTGTCTTTCGACAAGTGTTAGAAACTTCTTGAAGCATTCAAGTGCTTCAGGAAGAATACCCATATATGTCTTGTGTAATCATCAATAAACAGTAAGAAGTAACTACTGTTACCTAGTGACTTTACTGACATAGGACCGCATATGTCAGCATGCAGTAGTTCCAAGGGTTTGGAAGCTTTCCAGGCAGAGTGCTTTGGAAAATTCTTTTTGGTTTGTTTTCCCAGTGAACACTCTTCACAGACAGAGGTAGGTAGTACTAGGTTTGAAGGCACTCCTTTTATAAAATTATTTTGAAAAATATTTTTTAGGTCTAAATAATTTAAATGCCCAAACCTTCTGTGCCAGAGAGAAGCTACAGATTGGACATTCATAGATAATGCCCTATCTGTTTTCTCAGCAAATGTCAGTGGAAAACTTCTTTGACTTGACATCTTTACTGTCCATGAGGGTTGATCACTCACATGATCAAAAATTTCACACACATTATTCTCAAATGACAGTTTATAACCCTTTTCAATTAATTGGCCAACACTTAATAAATTCTGGTCCAAGGCACGAACCAGAAGTACATCTTTTATGAATTTTGTTCCAGAGCAGGTGGGTACAGCCACTCTGCCCTTGGCTTGCGGCTGAACTAATTCACCATTGTCCAGTTTAACTTGTGAATTTACCACTGGGAGTAAATTCACAAATATTTTCTTATTTCCAGACATGTGGTTTGAGCAGCCACTGTCCAGAAACTAGGTATTTATCGAAGGTGTATTCTCTGTTTCATTTGCATAAAACAGATGTTCTACAGAGGCTACTCGCTCTGTAGAACTAGCATTCTGTTTGGAGATGCTTTTATAGTTCTTCGAATTATGCCCAAACCTTTTACAGTTTTGACATTGATTCTGTTTTCGAAACCAACACTCAGTCGCAATGTGGTTTAATCTCTTGCATATATTGCAAGAGACAGATTGGTCCTTAGGTGAGTCAATTGAGAGAGTAAAAGAAGAGCCTGTTTTAATTTTATTTTTGTTTTTATTTTTAAACTCATACATTTGAGTACTTTTCTTACTCCTCATGTCTCTGTACTGATTTTCGGCCTTGTTGGAATTTTTCTCCCATCTAGACTGTATTGCAGTTTCTCCAGAACTTTCTGCCCTCTTCAGTAATCGGCTTTCATATGATTTTAATGAACTCAGAACTTGCTGGATTGAGAGTTTTGATAAATCCTTGGTTTCTTCTATCACTGCCACAATGACATCAAATTTATCAGACATACAGATTAGTAATTTTTCAACTAATCGAGTCTCAGAGATGTTTTCTCCATGAATCTTAAGTTGATTAACTACATCAACGAACTGAGTTGAAAACTCAGTAATAGAATCTGAGTTTTTCATACTCAGATTCTCGAAATCTTTCCACAAGGAGTGCAGAAGAGCTCCTCGAGCCTTCTTATCTCCTTGGTATTCCTCGATTAAGAGGTCCCAAACCTCCTTGGCTTGAGTACAACCAAGCAGTTGGGGAAATATTGCATTACTTACACCATGTTGGATGAAAAGTAATGCTTTGGCATTTAATTTTCGTAATTCCTTCTCTTGCAACAAATCTTTATCTTCTAGAATAGAGAAATTTGAGGCTTCTACATATCCAGAAACCACAATTTCTCATATATCTTGGGAGATAAATAATGTTCGCATTTTAACAAGTCAGTAATCAAAAATTTCACCATCAAACAAGGGAATAGGAATTGAACCCGAGTTTGATGAGTTTTGAGCTTTTGAAAACATAATAATTTTAAAGAACACCTTGAAAAATTTTGAACAGAATGTTTGGGTTTTGTAAAAAATAGGTTTTAAAAACCATAAAACCTTTAGATATTAGTAGATCTGGTCAGATCTATGCTAGATCTTAAGAAATTTGTGAAAAATAATTAGATTTTCAGAGAATGCCTAATCTGGAGAAATTAGATTTGAACAATATTCAAAAATAATTTCGATCTCAGTTAGGAATCGAAGCTCTGATATCAGAATGTTGTTTTAGAACAATAATTCCTCGTTAAAACGAGGAATTCTTAAGAACTATAAGCACATAACAGAGGAAATGAGAAGAAGAGAAGAGAAGAGAGGAAGAATGAGAATCGTGCAGCAGCAGCAGCAGGAAACCAATTATCAAATCACTTAGAAAAATGTTCGGCAGCTAGGTCAAGAAAAATAAGAAGCGTTTATATCACTTTCGATAATTGAAATAAAAGAAATAATAAAGAAAATTATATTGTAATAAATCAATAATTGCTCATTAAGGGCTTAGTAGTCATTTTACTCTAAGCCCTCTCAACTTAACGAACAGCCCGTCAACACATGAGGTATTAATTGAGAGCAGGGATTGTCATGTGATCTGATGTTCAAGAATCAACAATCCGTGTATTTGAGCATGTCATGGCTGCAACAAAAGCACTGGATTTATTACCTTTGTGAGCAACACCTCCGATTCCAATGATGATTGGGTCTGATTGAATTTTTACTTGACTAATCAAATTTTTAGTGCCTCAAATTTGATCTTTGGTAGAAGGCGCTTGAGTGGTAGCAGGAGTAGCTTTAGTTGAGGAAGCAGCAGTAGATTTAGTGGAGGCAGCATTTCCATGGCTCTCATGCTCATTAAAAGTCCCTGTGGTAGGCTTCCAATTAGTGGGGTTTCCATGGTAATTCCATGATAAGTAAATATGAGAAAATATTCAATCAACTATTCCTAATATTTTGTTATCCACGATTTTCTTACTTATTTCTTGCTATTGAGAATTTTTTTTTATTACAAATAAATATTTTATAATATGTTTATATGTCTATATATATATATATATATCTATATATCTAGATAAACATATTTGATATTAAATCGAGTGCACCATAAGTGGCCATGTATTATTAATAAAAGATTTTTTCCATGTATTATATATTCATGTTTTATTAATGAAAGATTTTGTTGGCTCATTTTGATTTACATAATGCACCATAAGTGGCCAGAAACCCAAGCTCATTCCATGAACTAAAACCTAATATGAAACTATTATGTTCGAACTGAAATCTGTGGGACAGTTGTTTAGCTTGATTCATATTCAGTTGACAATAATACCAATTACACATTTCATCCTTTAATTTTAAAAAAATAAAAAATTCGAACTTTGCCTCTTTTCATTTGCTGACATTTGTAACATGACTTTTCAAAGGCACCGTGGAGAATTTATTGCAATGTGCTGACCAAGTGGAATCTGATCACATTAGAAAGGTTTGAATCTTAAGCTGAATTGTTTATAATTTCATGGAATTCTTTTTTTTTTTTTAGTTTTATTTGTCTTACCTTTAAATGTGCTACATTAAATTTGTTACAATTAGTTAAATTAATTGCTAAATGTAAATATGTCAAATAAAATTAGTGTGCACATCATGTTACATTTATTTGTATAATAAATAACATAACATGTGTGTGTATGTGTGGGGTGTTGTATATATACATACATAATATATATATATATATATATATATATATATATATATATATATATATATATATATATAGAGAGAGAGAGAGAGAGAGAGAGAGAGAGTGAGTGAAGGAGAGAATATAATGAAACATTCCTGTAGATCTAGTATCTCATACGCCTCTTTCTAATGGTGTCAGCTGGGTCAAGAAGCCTGGCTCAACATGAGGCATGATCTGGAAAATGCTAAGCCCGACGTGACATTACTCAACAAGCTGGCATGTCTTGTCTTAGTTGACCCAGATATAGTGTGTATGCTGAGGTTATGCTCCAGTCATGGGTTGGTGCCCAGGACCCAAGAACATGTTACATAGTGGATGGGCATGGCAATAGCTCTGGATGTGCTGGAATCTAGCCCGGGCAGCTTGTTCCATCACTCAACCCATGATCCAATGTGACCTGTGCATTTTTAACATTGTGACTATCTAGCCATTGCTGATGGTTGGGATTGGATTTTGTCCTCACAATAAAAAATATATACTTTTTTTTTTATCAAATCATTTAACCTAAATTTTTTTTTTAGAATTTAACCTAAATCTTTTATTTATATGTATGACTAAATTAAACTATGTCTTATACAATTTCCAATTTTTATTCAAATTTTCATGTTTATTATAAATTGTACATTTTAAATTTTCATAAATCAAAATTTTATAGTGCTCAAAGCCATAAAGTAATATAAAAGTCATACCCAATATGTAAGGTTCTTGCTTAGCATGGATTTAATTAGAGATTAATATCTTGATATACTTATTCCTAAAAATTGAAAAGACAATAACTTATAAGTCCCGATCCCAAGATCTATCATCCTGGATGAAAATACTTCCCATCTTACCATGACTCGACCTCTAGGTTAAAACATTAAAATATAAAAATATGTTAAATAAGTAGCATTCTTGTAGCTTATAAGTAGTCGGCATCATTAGACAGTTGATATATTTTTGGATTTATTTATTTAAGTTATTTTTTTCCTTAATCTTTATAGATTTTACTTTTAATTTGTAATCTTAATAAATTTATTTACTAATAAAATTTAAAATGAATTATAGCCCATTGGGTATGACCCAATGGGCTATAATTCATTTTAAATCTTGTATATCATAATTCTTAGTTATTACTATTTAGATATTATTTTTTTGTTAAATCTGGTTATTCTAGTTGACTTTGTTACTTATGAAATACATATAAAATATTAACTTTCTAATTATTATTAAATTAGATATAGTCTATATAATCAATATATTTGGTTATTTTTTAGATTTTTTCAGATAAATTTAAATAACATGTGAATTTAAATTAGTAATTTATGATTGCAAATTAGGTAGTTATTAAGTACAGCATTTGCAACTAGTTGGTTATTCATATTTATGATGTATTCTAGCTTACATCAAGTGAAAATTTGTGATAGGTTTTTGTGTGTTTCTTATATGTAATTTTGTTTTGATATATGATACAAATATAAAGTTTATACCTATGATGATTTATGAACTATTTTGGATTTGACTTTTGCTCGAGGAGATTAAATATTTATTTTTTTTTCTGTTACTCTTTACTTTCCTAGTGAGATAGTGGGACACTTATCCTTCAATTTATTATTTTATGAGTAGATGAAACACATCTATGTGGTATATGTTTATTTATGAAACACATATATGTGGTATATGTTTCTTTATGAAACACTTATTTTGTTCTCGAGGAGAAGATTTAGGATGAGATGATTATTATAATATTAACTTAGATAGCAGAATAGTTGATACATCTTTGTGAAGGCATTAAAGAATTTATGTATATATTTTTCAAACTTGATATTTTGGACCTTTACATATCAATTTGTGGCAGGGTGGTGTGTTTTATAGTTTATAGTTTTTTTTTATTTCTTTTGATTTTGCTTTATGGATGGGAGCACGTTACTTGTGAGTTTCTCCAATCTAATTGTCCCAACACTCAAGGGCATATCCGATACACATTTGATATATGGTTCTATTAGATTTTTTGGTGTTCTTGGGTTAGGATTTTGCAAAATATGTAATTTTTCATTTTATTGATTCAACTATATATTAAAATATTTTTTTAGGTTTTTATCAAATATTTGTCTTCATGATAATAGTGTCATGGTTGATGTTTTAAAACTTTATTTAGAAATGATGAAATTTAAGTAAAATATTTTATATTATTTTTGATAATATTGAAATAAATAATTGTTATTATAAATTTATTTATAAAAATATTTATAGGTTTTTTAATTTAAAATTTTCGTGTTAAATATATTTGTTCTGTTATTAATTTACTAATATAAGTTGGATTAAAATAAAATTTATCCATGTTAAAAATCATCTGGACTTTTATAAATTTTATTGATATTTTTAGCAAATTATAAAAATTGTATACTTTATGTGTGGCGGTGGCTTGTTTGGGTTAGGGTTGGAACTTCGACAAGGAGGAGAGAGAGGGAGGAGTACAGAGTAAAAATATAAATAAATATATTAATGAAAAGAGTTTTGGGAAGCTGACAAGTCAGATGCTCCCAAATAATAAAAAACATAAATAAATTAATATAAAATAAATTAAATATCAAAATACCCTTTATAGATGAGATGTACATATCATAAATACCTAGTTTGAAAAGAAGAAAGTAATATGTGATTTTTTGAGAGTATCTTTGAAGATGTTTGCAGTCTAACCATTGAGTTCATATGAATCTATAAATATAATCTCACTTTTTTTTTTTGCAATCACAAGAGCCTAATTGGAATCAAAATATATCTTTATTTGGCTATTCCTATGATCTATAAATATAATCTCACATACTGAACTTTTTTTCACATATTTGAGAATTTTCAAGTGTTGAGTCCATATGAATCTATATATAATAATATAAAAAACATTTACCTATATTGATAGTACAAATAATATTTGGCCTAGTCATTATTATGTTGTTTATTTTTCGTCTGATATTCTCATATCTACAAATTCAACTGACAAATCAATATCTATAGATTAGTCAACTCTTAGATCATGTGGCGAATTAACTGATACATATTTAGATATATTGAGATCATATAAAATATTTAAAGCATAACTCATTTGATAAAGAAATATTATATTTTTTGAGTATTCGATCTTAATATCAATAAAGTTTATTCGACATTTTAAATCTTTCATTTGAAACTCTGATTGTAAAAATGATTTTGATTGGAATATGCCTAATTTATTATATATTATAATTAGAATGTCTTTGACGTATATAACTTACATCACTTATTCATCTCTTAATCTATATAAAAAAATAATTAAATATAGTTAGACACATCTAAGATCAAAGGTAGTAAGTTTCGAAGAGAATTTTGTTAATTCATGTCTTAGGAGATTGCTTTGGGTAATGAAGTAGATTTCACAATTTGGACATCATACTAAGTTCATTGGAATAGTGAATCCTGGTTGCTACTATATAAATATTTTTTCTTCTACATCACAATAACAAAATATATTCTTTATATCCAGTTAATACATAATCTATCCATGTGATCCTGTAATAATAAGTAATAACTTGGTGACAGTGATTTTGGCAACATGGAAGAAAGTATCCTAATAATCAAAAGTATAATGTGGTGTTAATATATTCTCTACCTTTTACTTTTTCAACATACACAATTATCTTCTAGAAAAGTTTAAAATTTTTTTGTGGATCTTCTTTTGGTGTATATTAGTGTCTAGCTTGAATCTGAACAACTAATTATAAGAGTATGATTCTTCAAAGAGATCTCAAATTCTTTTTTTCACATATCTTAGTATGTGAAGTGTTGCATCGAGGTGAACTTTCAGAAAAGAATATAGGAAATAACTAATTATATTGACTATGTATGTTATATCTAGTATGATGTTATCAGATAGTTAATTTTTTATATAATTTTCTTATAAGTAATTAAATCAATTAGAGATATCACAGTTAAAGTGAAATTAGTATCTGGATAAGTTAGGGTGTCTACTGAAGTACAATCTAGAAGACTAATATCTTCAAAATTATCAAGTGCATATATTATTTGTGATAAGATGATACTATTTATAGAATAAGCAACGAATATTACATTCACACATACTAAAATTCTATCAATTTTTGGTAAGAAATACTTGTATTTTCTTTGGATATTTAGAATATCCAAGAAAGAAATATTTTAAGGCCTTAGGTGCATGTCTGTTCAATCTTGGAAAGTGTTCAAGGATAAAATTAGTTAATTCACAAATTTTGGGAGACTAATTAATTAGTCTTTTTTTTCTCAGGATAATTGATCTAGGAGGATATGTACAAAGAAATGACAGAAATGGATATATGATCGATGAGATTATTTACAATTAAAATTATTTATCTTAAAAAATATTTTAAAATATTTTTTTACGGTAGGAATGTATAAATGATCTCGATTGAATATTTATTTTTTCTTAGTCACATTATTTTATTAGGTGCTAATATAGAAAATTTTATTTATAATTCAATGATCAATTTGATAAATATTAAATTTGTTTGATAAATATTATAATATATTATTATTATTTAGTTGTGAAATATTTTTATCATATTTGGTTTTAATTATTTTGTGAAAGGTATGAAATATATAAAATATCTATGATCTGTTGTAAAATAGATTTATTTATGTATATTTTTTGTACTTATCAATAAAAGTAATTAGATACATAAATCTTTTTCTTGTTGTAATTTTAATAGGTTTTCATACATTTGAGTATATCGAATTGAATAGATTTTTATTGAAATCAGATTGAGATATAGGATATAAAGATTTTGTTAGCTTTCATAATTGATATATCTCATACATTATGATTGAAATATCTTTAATACTAAATATAAAGTATTCATGACTCATTTAGTGATGGTTGTCAAATTAAGAATGTAGAAATAATGAATTCAAAACACTTATATATCTAGAGAGATATCTAATTATTGAAGAGAATATATATAATCTAGTTTGCTCAAACTAATAGAATATACAAATTGAAAAGAACTAGAGATTATATGTTAGTGTATTGAGCTGACAATCTTGTGCCTATAAGATATGCAGACTCGGATTTTTAATTAAATGAGGATTTGAGAAAATTTATCTTGAGTTATGTGTTTACTTGGAAAATAAAGTTATATGTTGAAAGAATATCAAATAATATTGTATTGTTGATTTCACTATGAAATATGAATATGTGGCAGTTTCAATGGCATCCACAAAGACTATATGGCTCAAAAATTATTTGATGGATCTATGAGTTATTCTTTCTGTTCAACTACCATTATACTTTATTATGATAATAATAAAGTAATTATAAATTTGAATGAACTTAGAATTTATAAGAAGGCAGAATACATTGAGTGTAAATATTATTAAATAATAGATATTATAAAAAGAGGAGATGCGATGTTGTTAAAAGTAATATCACTAGGCAACTTGTCAAATCCTTTTATGGTCTTCCAGTTGAAATATTTAATAATCATGTGAAAGGGATGAGAATCAGACGTATAACATTATGATTTTAGTCTAAGTGGAAGATTATTGGAACTAATTTATACTAAAAGTCATTTATGATTATTTTTTTGATTTATATTTTTTTTATTATTTTAATAAAAGAATTTATAATAAGTTGAATTTGTAAATATGTATATGTTCTTTACTTAACACTGTAGATAATTCAATGCGTTGAGATTAACTTATGCACAAAAGATCAAATTATTAGTTCTTGTGGGATATAAGTTTGTTATTCATAATTTAAATAGAATTGGACAACTTATCAGTAAGATTTTAACATTAGATTTCAATGGGTATATTTTGACTATGGTAAATGATAAAATTTTAATTTTTAGTGCTAGTTTATTTGATTGTATTGAACTGGACTAATATGGTGTAATTGTTTTGTACTAATTTATAAAATAAAATACACTATTATTATAAACATTATTATTATTATATTTGAAGTAGTTATTATTGATATGAACTTGTTAATTGTTGTTTTGATTCATAAGGAATGAGGCCTAGAAATAAATTTGTGAATTCTATGAATTAGATAAATTTATCAAACATTTGGTGATTATTGATTCCTTGATAGAATTAATATCCTGTTAAAAGGATTGATAATATTCATTTGAAAAAGTTTATAAGTTTTGATATAGTTAAGCTCTGCAAGTAAATTTTATTTCGAAAATTCTAATAAGTTAAATAGAAAGTATCAAGAAAATAATTAGAGATTAATTGAGTTAGATTATTAATAATTTGATTCAATTAATAGGTCTTTATAATATTAATATAGTGAGTTTAATTAATGTTATGTTAACAAAAGATAGTATTTTGAAAAAGTGAAAGAGTATAATTATGATTATATAGTGATGTGAATTATAATTAATATAAATTATTATCCAAAATAATTTATATTGAAAGTCCGATATCTTATTCAGGTTAAGATTCCTTCCGTACCCATACATTAAATCTTTAATACGATAATTAAAATAATAGTGAACCAAAATGCATGATTTGAATTGTGCTTTAATTAAACAGTTTTTATTTTTAAAATATATGTGAATGGCTCAGTGAAGTTACACCACAGTGACATTGTCATCTTTGTGAAAAGGATTGGAGGAATTATGAGAGATGATTAAAACTGTTTGTTCACCTATAACTAGGTAATTACTCACTCAAATAAGATCAAAATAACAAAATAACTCATCCATGAGCATTATTGACATGTTAAATTTTTTAGCTTATGGTTATTTAACAATGGTATAATGTTTCGGTAGTAATATATATTGGATGTGTTAAGTTTTTAAAAATATCTAAAATCCCAACTACCACATAGATGTTCTAATAACATTTGTTGAATTTCTGGAATACCACGACTGTTTATTTATGGATTGTGGTAATGTGTTTAGATGAATTTTATTCATTGAGTATAGTTTTATTTTTAAATTTTTAATTGTGATATATTTCTTTTCTTCTTTAAATCTAAAGAAAACCATAGCGAATGTACTCATGGTGATTTTCATGGCGATCAGCATTGCTGGAAATGATGATTGTTGCTGGAGATACCACCTGTAGGGGTTGTGGCAGTGATCAGCAATGCCAGAGATGGTGACTATTGCCGATGATGCCACATGTAGAGATTGTTATGATAATCTGCAATGCTGAAGATGGTAATTATTGCTGATGATGCCACCTGTGGAGATTGTTGCGGTGATGGGCAATGCTGGAGATAATGTTTGTTGCTGGTGATGCCACCTATGGAGGTTTTCACGGTGAACAACAACACCGCAATAGAGCTATCAACCTGGTAGAGAAGCCTAGGCACGACCTGTAGCTCGACATAGTTCAACCGTGTCTGGCCCGGTATGACATACTTCATAACCCATGCTTAGTCCTAGACCATATTGTCTTATGGCATTGGCTCGTACTAGGTTAGGCATGATCTATGTGTCTGGCTCGGTGGCATGATTCATCAGCTTGGGGATACAAGACTTGCTTTGGGTCATGGGTCAAGTCTAGTTGGGTGACCGTATGATAGGGTAGGTTATTTTTAAAAAAATTTAATCACGTAATCTGGATCTTGCTTATGTGGTTGAATTTAATTGGCTAATTATGTAAGTCGGTAATCCATTGTATTTTCAGATAATGGGCTTCCAATATGGATGGTTCGGCATGGGCTAGCACGGCCTTACATTATGCAGCCCGTGTAGGGCCAATGCCGAAAGTGGTAACTATTGTGGGTGACATCATCTGTGGAGGTTATCATGGCGCATGGGTAGTGCCAGAAATAATGATTATAACCTGCAATGTTAACAGCATTGATAGACACGTGCAACACTCGTGGGTTTTGTGGTGCCATTGAGCCAGAAAGGATGCAAAAGCATATAGTGTTCTTGGTGGTAGAAGTAGACAACGACAAAATTTACGATGGCAGACATAGTTGGCAGCAGAGTTCAACGAGGACAATAGTTGAATGCACAACCAACGTCTAAAATTGGAACTGATTCCATATCTAATTTTATATAAATTAGATATGGTAAGCCGGGCAAATTGTACTTGGTTTAGGGTGCTAACCTAATTCTTGAAAAAATCTTATATTGTAAGTGTTCTAAAATCTAAATAGTTGATGTGTTCAATATTCGTGTATACGGGATGCTTTGTCATTACGTATTTGCTGCATGGAAATGTGAATATTGTGGCATGAAAAATATCTATTGTAGAATGAATATATAAATGTTTCCAAGACATGCATGTATAAGTATGTAAATACATGAAAACTAATATGATAGTTTTGTGCAACAGGAAAATATACATATTTTAAATAAAATCTCAATTTAATAAATATCTAAGTGGGTGAGAGAACCCATTTAGAATGAATTCTACGATCTTTATTATTAGTTTTGAAAATTATGCGAGTCGGTTAGCGTGTTGGTCTTGTTGTTTTTTCCATATCAAACTAACTGACTTACAAGTATATTTAGTATAAACTACAAATTGATAATTTTATAGATTATTTAAATGAATTATTTCTCCATCAAAATGATTCAATTAAGGAATAATCATTTTAGAATTATATGATAGTTTACACTTAATTATGAAAAATAGTATGCTTTTATCTAATTTATTATTATTATTTATAAGATCAAAGATAAGTCATTAGTTTGCTATTTAGATTACAAAATTAATAGGAATAGGCATGTTTGAAAAAAATAATGAACAATAAATTTCTTCTCATTGAGCCATATTATTCATGGTATGTTAGATTGATAATGAATTCATTAAAAAATTATTCAGAAGAATTAATTTTTATGATAGAATTTAAATTAATATGCTTATTATAAATTTTTTTAGGAAAATATATTTTACTCATTTGTTATTATTCTCATAGAAAATATACTTGACGAAATCAATTGTATTGAAGGAAAAGATATATTGACAATGCATTGGTTGCTGAAAACTATAAATTTGTACTCACGGATATGTGCCTTGATAAACTTCATCAAGAGTTAACCAGTAAAGATACCAAATCTTATGAGAAATGTGTCATGCCATGCTACCTTGGACCTAACCTAGGTTAACTTGGTCAGACTTGACTTGACATGATTCTGAAAATAAGCGGCCTAGCATGATCCATTGACTTGGACCATGCTAAGTCAAGTCTGACCAAGGTAACCTAGGTTAGGTCCAAGGTCACTACCTTAGATCACTCCTAGGTTAACTTGGCTAGACTTGATTTGGTATGACCCAAGTCAATAGGTCATCCTCGGCTGCTCATTTTCAGAGTCATGCTAATCTTACATGATCAATTTGATATCTTTACTCTTTCACTAAAGTGTAATGCTCTCGGTTTTTATTCTAGAAATAATATTTAATAATTTTTTTTGGTTTAATTCATCATTCGGTAGTGAGTACATTGGAATGAAACTCTCCAACAACCTTTTATGTGATATTATATACAATAAATTCACATATAAATGCACTCAATTCCTTTTTTTTATAAAATATTTAAAATCATATTTAGGGTTTTTGCTCAAAAACATGGGCATCAGTCATGGTGTGTTGCATGCCTCTATTATGGGCTATTCATATCTTTTTTGTGTTGTGCTCTAGTTTCCATCACCATGCCTATCGGACACTATGTGTACTTTATGGTCATGTACTTTGTGTGCCTCTTCTCTTTATGCGCATGCTTGTTGCCCTTTCTTTTGTTGTTATAGACTATGGTAGGTGCCCTTTTAGGGTTTGTAATCTCTAATTCACATATATATTCATAGCTCTGATATCATGCTAGCAATTAAAATACAAAAAGAAAATAAATACTCAACAATTTAAATGTCTTATAATCAATACCCTTATATAATGAATTATAGTGTTTAAAACAATTCACGTGTTGGATGTTCCTTCAAAAACATAAAAAAAAACAAAAATGAAAACTCAATAATGATCATTCTTTTGAATTAATCAATACTATAACATTTCACTTACAATTCAATGAATTAAAAAAGATATTAAAGTAAATAAACAAAACATGAGTCAATAATATTTAATTGGTCAATTAAGTAAATATTTAAATTTTATTGAGATATTGTTTTATCTAGGTTGGTGTCAGTTCATAATGAAATAGATACATGCTTTTACTTTTATAAGACTAGAGAACTAGTACTATGAACTTTGAGAAGATATGTTGTTGATTATAAATAAAAGTTCGCTATGAAAATATATCCAGATGAAAAAGTAGTCATTGTTAAGGTAAGATTTATTATGAGAGAATTTACTTAAATGTTTAGTATGAAATTTCAGAAAATTTTCTTTCCAATGACAAAAATAATTTTAATATGAATTCTTATATCATTAGTAGTACCTCACGAATATAAGATGTGCTAGCTATATATGAAGAATCTATTTCTTCATGATGATCTTAAGGAAAAGATATAAATAGGTGATCATATCTCTCAATTTTTGACTCAATATAAACTTGTATTAGGAAATACTCGTGGATTTGGATGATTGTATCATATGGAGGAGATTTTTCTTCTTGGGGAAATCTTAATTTTTTTTTAGACTTGATATTATTTGTTTTTGTCAATACATATGAAGATTCTTGGGAGAAATATTATATTGCTAATTAACAAGTTTGGTTGTAGCCTAATAGTGACATCTCTACTAACTTTTGGACTAAAAAAGGAAATAAAAAGTAATGGGTTCATATGTTACTTTTGGACTCACTTTTTCTAGACTCGTTAAAAAATAAGTCTTGCTCAAAAAAGATTAATATAGACTAAAATTTTATTAGTCTCTAGTAAAATATATTAATACTCTCTTTGGATATTAAAGTATCTAAGGAAAGTGTATCTTAAATCCTTAGGTGCCAACTTATCTAGATATGAGGAGAGATAGTGGACAAAGCAGGTGCTCCCAATAATACCAGGGCAAGCTAAATAATCTATATCTAGGATATTGGATCTGAAAGGGCACACTCTGATAAATGATAGAATAAGACACTTAGTTGAAATGATAATTTGTAATTAAAATTATATTTCTATTGTGTTTGTTAGTAAATATGATGACTGTTTTGGATTGACAAGACATTGTAGACTAACAAGTTTGGTATTATCTTATTGGTAATCTCTCT
Organism: Sapria himalayana; assembly: GCA_029783825.1. NCBI lineage: Eukaryota > Viridiplantae > Streptophyta > Magnoliopsida > Malpighiales > Rafflesiaceae > Sapria > Sapria himalayana. The sequence goes on from JAREIK010017666.1 coordinate 488,707, forward strand.
ATTAACTAATAGTCCAAGTAGTGATAAGAATTTTTGATATATATGCTGATATTTTTTTGAAATATTCATAAATTCTAAGTATTGATATATATATCAAAACTAATATATTTATCCTTAATTGATACTCATATAAAAATGTATATTGATATATCCGATATATTCGTAAAATCTAAGTATCGATATATTCATAAAAATTGATATTTTAATTCTTGATTTCGAGAGACACAAAAATAGGATGAAAAAAATAATGGCTCTAGATGTAATTTTTGGACTCATGAATTCTACTAGTCTTTAGTAAAAAATATTTATATTCTTTTTATGTGCTGAAGTATCTAAGAAAAGTACATCTTAAGGTCATATGTGTCAACTTTATCCCAACAGGAAGAGAGTTAGTGGACAATATTGGTGCTTTTAACAATATTTGAAAACTAGCTAAATAATTTTTTTCGAGGAAATTAGATCTAAAAGGCCACACCTTGAGAAAAGGATAGAATAAGACATCTAGTTAACATGATAGGTTATAATTAGAATTGTATTTTCCTTAAAATATATCAGACTATTTCTCATAAGTAAAAGTTTTTGAGTTGTCAAATTTATATGTATATTTTTTTAGCAAACTTTTTCTATTGGGATATGCTAGAATATTAAGTTTTAGTATGGAATCTTATGATTCATTCAATAAGTATTAAATCTACTTGAAATATATTCTTATATATTGTGATTACTTATTTTTTAAATTTTTTATTATTTTATAAATTATCTAAAAAATAGAAAGTATTTATTATCTATTCTATCATAAAGAAGATATACTCGTATATATAATGAGCAATAATCAATAAAAATAATCAAGTACTTGCAATTCTTTTTGAATATGTTTCTATTAAGTCATCATATGTATGAGTATATCATATCGAATAGGTATTTATTCACACAAGATTGACATGCATGATATGAAATTTTGATATGCTTTTTTAACCAACACATCTCATACTTTGATAAAATATCTTTAATACTAGTATAAATTATTCTTAATTTGGCTATTAATAAGAGACCAAGTTAATAATGCAAAGCAATTAGTTTAATACACTTAATCATTTAAAAAAGAATTTATTATAAAAGAAAAAAGATGTAGGCCACATTGCTCAATCTTAAAATGAGTCTTCTTCAGAGTCTTTCGATACGGTAAATAACAATCAATTAATGTAAAAAATAAATTAAATTGAGATGCTTGGAAAGATAGATCACATATAATAAACTAACAGAACAATTGAGAATAAGTATGATATGAATATCTAACAATAAATCAAGTTGAATAATATCATATTTAATAATTTTAAAAGATTTATCATTAGCTATAATATTAATTTTAAAAATAAAAAAAGTAAATAAGATATTATTAGTAGTAGTAATATAAATATTAATTTATGTGTCAATAATCCAGGAATCATAAGTATATTTACGAATGAGACAATCAATAATACATATATGAGAAATGTTTGCTATAATTTCAGAAATGAATTTTATATATTTTTATTTAATAAGTATAAATATCATAGTTATTAAATTCTTTGACGATTTTTGAATATCTCTGTTAGTTAGTTTGTTTCTCTTAATATTGTATAAAATTTTGTTTCTTCTCTAAAAATAATATCTGACTATTATTTCAAGTGTGACACATCATCTTGCAATGGGTACATTGTGGCTATCTTACTTATGTCCCTATTACGATTAAATTGTATTTTTCTTCATAATCATTCTGTCCAAAATCAAAAAAACAAGTAATTAGGTTTTTTTTTTCAAAACACAAAATTATATTGACATTTTGGTCTTAAGTAAATCAGGATTTTATTTCACCCAAAACAAAATGTCCTTGCAATGCCGAAAACTACACATAGTGGGTTTTGCTTCTGCCACAACACCTAATCCACCATCGTTGGGATTTCTGTGATGTTTATTCCCTCTATGATGTAGATGCAATGGGCATCGTCACTTCCTCTTTTTGTCATTTGTCACATAGTGGTGTGCGATACTCCTGTTCTGTACTATCAATCACGCACGATGGATGTATGATAACAAGGGTGGCTGCTTAGAAAGTGTACTTTTCCTCTAGGGTTTGAAGCCCTTTCCCACATACATACACGCCATTGTGTTTATCTTTCCCTAGGGTACTCATTCTAATGTGGTTGAATTTTGAGCCACAACTAGAAATAAAATATAATTACTTATAATTAATGTACAAGTAATGTTCTTATATAATAGATAAATGTGATTTGGATAACTCACCTCCTAGGTGCCCACATCAATAACATGATAGAGAATAAAAATAAAAAACAACAAAGACTTGTGAACTTTAAGGCTATAAGCTATAATAAAATTAATTACAATAATACTTAATGAATAAATTACATACTAATAATATTCTTATATTACATGCAAATTTCATTGAGACAGTCCATAGGTTGAGTATTTCTATTATATTGTAATAAAATAAAAAATACAATAATAATAAATAAATTGTGAAGGTATAAACTATGACACTCATAATTTTGATTTTTATGAAAAGACAGTAAATTTCAATGAAACTGCGACACTTCATGTCAATGCTGAATACCTGAGTGTTCTTTTTGTTTGTTGTGATCCCTCTATTATTTCAATCACTTTTTTGTATTATGTGCATTTTACATATATCTGTACCATAATGTTTAGCGTAATGTTATTGGCTTCTTTATTTAATTCTTCACATAAATTTTCTTCTGCTATATTTCAATTTGGTTACACTTATTTATCTTTTGTCATTCTTGATGGGGTGTAGTAGTCTTTCTTGTTTTTAATTTTTCAATTAACTCTTCATTCTACTAGTTGTTTTTCTAATTGGAACATTTTATAGGCCCTTAAAACAAATGGAGATAAGGCAATTTTGAGCAAGAATTTGGTAATATTTTACTTTCCTTCTATTGTGATTACCACTAATGTGGTACTAAATGTGTTGGATTTTGTCGGTGAATAATTTTTTGCTCACGGCAGGCATTATTACGATCTGATCTTCCATTTTATATGGTCCCATTTTGTGCGAGTGATCTCACGTTTATGAAGCCAGAGGTTTGTACAAATTGCAGAACCTCTTGGCTATTTTATTGTTAAATAATAATTGTTAAATGTAAGCTTGTGTTCATTAAATGAGTTGAGTGTTTGCTAACTTCAAATTATTGTAGCTATTTAAAAAAGATCATATTCAATGCATAATGTTCCTGTTTACTATGGAATCTTGGAAATATTAGTTTCTTAATAATTTTATTTATAAAAATCAGAGACTGTTTGATTTTAGCCTCAAATCTGAGATCTATCATCTTTAGACAAAACACTTATCATTGTACCAAAGTATAAACTTAATTTTAAGTTGTTTAAGATTATATAATGATACTTTTAGGTGTTATAATTATAGATATATTGATATTATTAGTGATGTAATTTTATTTATTAAAGTTTATAATTTTTCTTTTTTTTTTTTTTCTAATTTATTATGTTTGATGGAAGCACTTAATTTGTGAGATGTGCTAATCAATTTGTCCATTACATAAAGAGTTTTCATGTATGTTGTTTTTTATGAAGTTGAATTTGTTTTTTTTTTTTTGAACTTTTACATGGTATCGTAGCATACCCTAAGGGAATAAACTTTAGGGGGTGTATTGTATGTCTAGGTAAGGAACCCTAGGGGAAGAGGGCCCATAAGAAGAAGATTTCATTCTTTCAAGATAGATCTCGAAATAAGAACTCAAAGCAGCTCACGTGGGTTCTTCTCCTTAAAGCCCACAAGGCTGCAGGTTGCTTGACGTCCCACTGTCTTTGCAATAGTGACTGCTCTTGGGTCCGCCATAAGATACCATTTCTCTCCGTCTGGACTGATGCTGTCAATTATGGGTATGTAGATGCTGACTCTGATCTAGTCAATGAGAACCTATCTGTCAAATCATGTTTTTATTCCAATGTTAAAGTTTTCGTGTGGCTGTCTATGTTACTTGGGATTTAAATTTGCTTCATATTTCAAGGAGTGACATTTGGGTACTCATAATCTCCAGTTTCAACATGTTAATGATCCCTTTGGGGTTTGGGAATCTTTTTAATTTGATGTACCTGCGGTGGTTTTTCATTATTGTCAAGTATCATTATCACCCTTCCGGAGTTATTCCTTGCTACTGTATGCGTTACCTTTTTCTTGATACAGAGCTAAGAAATACTTGTTCTTTGCTTTGGTTGTTTGTGGATTCATTTTAAAAAGATTAAGCCTCTTCCTAAATTTGATGATGTTGTTAATATGGTATCTGGTGAAAATTGTTACTTTCCTAGTGTTCTTGTTCAGATCCCCATGTCCAATGATAGCGAAGTTAATCAGCAATCAATTGCAGTTGTGTGTAGCTTGGATTTACCAAAATCTAAGATTCTAATTCAAATTCTTGATGATTCTAACAATCCAACAACACAATGTTCAATAAAGGAGAAGGTTCAAAGGTGGCGATGAGATGATATGCACATTTTTTATAGGCACGAGTTATAAGAGATGGGTGCAAAATTCGAAGTCTGCAATGTATTCTAGTTATGTGGCAGACAATGAATTTGTTGCTATTTTTGCTGATGATTTCAGACTTGCTTAGGATTTTCTCAAGAACTCTAGGAATCTCAATTCAATACGTACATTTCATGAGGATGAGTCATGTCATAGATAGGTGTTAGGTCGTTGACTGTTGAATTCATTCAAAAGTCCTCATCGAGTTCTCCTTTTGTGATCCATTACTGAAGAGGAATATACAAGATTTCTCACTAGTTAGGTAGTAGTAAACTCTTCCTAGTCTTTGGGTACTAAAGTCTTTAGGATAGAAATAATTTTTCTATTTTAAACTCTTGAGTTGTTGACTCAAGGAATTTATAGTCACATTATATGTACACTTTTGTGCATCTTATTCCTTTTTAGTCTTTTGTGTACACATGTGCACACATGTGTACTATTGATTATGGTTTCTAATACCATGAGAAAATTAAGCCAAAAAAATTAATTGAACATCAATAGTAAACTCATTGTGAATCATTAATAATATATAAAAGGAACTCTTATATGAGGGCTAATTGGATTATGATTGTTTATATATTGTATGTTCTCATTTATGTTGAAATAAAAATAAAAAATAAATCATAAGCTAAAATAACTTCAAACAAAAATTGCAATAAGAATATAATTAATTATACTATTAATATCATTTATTGTCTATATAATTGATATTAGTAGAAATAAGAATAATCAACACGTATGTCTTAAGATTAAAAATAGTGATTGTTGAAGAGAACCTACCAAATCATACTTCATGAGATTATTTCCTATCATAAAAAGGCTTCTATACTCTACTTACCATACTTTCGAAATAATAAAATTTGGTTGTTTTATAAATATATCATTTAAGATAATTATGAAGAAATATATTTTTTATATCTAACTGATATATGATTCATCTCTGAGAAATAGTAACATTGAGTAATAATTTTATTTTAGTTATTTTGATCAAAAGAGAAAAATATTGATATAATTTACATCATAAGTATTTATAAATTCTCTAACTATCAACCTGATATTATGGAAATCAAGTTTTTTTTCAGGGCGAGTCTTCACTTTGTATATTGACTTACATCTTACTATCGACTTATCTACAAAATTATAATATAAGATTTCATGTATTATTGAATGTGATTATAATTATTTCATCTAACATAATATATATTACATAATAGATTACATGTGATAATGAGTATTGGGTATAATATATTATTGATTCTTTTTGTTTAATAATATGAATGTCCGAGTCAATATTCTAGACTAGATTTGCTGACATGGCCAATGACTCATCTAAAGAGGTTGTAGATGTATTTTTCTAATATGTATCTTTCAGTAGTGATCATTGATTTTTTCTAGCATTTATTTCTCTTTTTTGAAGTCTCATATCTCATATTTTGTGAAATTGCCACCCTAGAATTTTCATAACACACACCACTATCATCAGCCCTAACAAAGATTTGGTTTGATGAGATACTAAGAGATATCTGTGTATTCTCTTTGGGATCAACTAAGTTGATAGTATCAAATGTAAGAATTGAATTTGTTGTCACATTGGGAAAGTAACTATTGTACAAAGAAATGACTTCATCACTATAATGTCCAAATGTTTATTTTCTCAACTCGAAAACTTAAAAAAAAATGTCATAAAAGAATATCATATTCATATTATAATGATTCTCTTAGCTTCTAGTGAGTTGCAAAAGTATTTTTGAGTACTAAAGTATATACTGATTGTATAATTGATGACGAAGGTAATCATCTTTTCTTTACTTGAGGAGATATCTTGAACAAAATAAATAAAGCTAAAAATCTTTTTTGAATATAAAAGTTAATATGAGGTATGATCTAAAAAGATTATAATATTTGATTGATTAAGAAGTTTATGATTAATAATGTTTTTCCTCAAAAAAATTTAGGAATTTTTATTTGTAGTAGAAATATTCTATATGTTGATTCTTTATTTCAACAATCATATTTTATATAGAAGTGCTGGCACATGATATCAAGTGAATCATCTAGTGTTTGTCAAATAAATAAGAAAAATGATGAAAAGTATGTTATAAAATATGTTTATTTCTCAATTTTTTTAATTATTCCACAAAATAATATTTTTATTTTTTTAATAAAAAAATTAAATTTTAAATTTTTCTTTAAAAAAAAAGTTATTAATCGCCTATCTATTAGCATTCGACAAATTTATCATCTTTTTGAATTGAGGTGGCAAGTGAGTTATGCAGTGTAAGCAATGCCTAGTTTTTTTCCAACCTATACGGGTCATTGTGTTGGGCCCTATTGTGCTGGCATGCTTATGAAAGAGGGCAACCCAGCATGGCATGTATTTTGCTCACATTGGGGCGTGCCTCCCCATCATGGAGCAAGCCCTTCCTAGCTTAGGATCAGTTCAGGCTAGCCTAAGTCATGCCCAGGCTAACCTGGGTTGGTCCAAGTTAGCTTGGGCCAAATCCAGACCATCGAGATATTAACCCATCTCAGATTTGATGCTTAAGTGAGAGCCTAGTGCATTGAGTAAGTCATCTTTTTGCTACTTGCATACTATGAGATGATGAGTGACATCATTATTGATGCTCATGATTGTCCATTAATAAGCTATTCTAGTAACAAGCTAATTTAAGATTGTTTTGAATAAATAAAAGCGGTGTGAACTAGACCTTCAGCATTTTTTATTATAAGAAGAGTTTTCTGCTATGAGTGCATATGAGTTTTCAGCATTCAGGATGATGGAGAAATATTTAAAAACCTCCTTGTTGCTATGAGTGCATATGCCGAAGGGTTTTCTGCTGATCCCATCATCAGAAGAGCTTCTGCATTATGGAAGAAGCTTTCCCCTTTGTGATTCATATTGTCATCACATTTTATGGTTTCTAAGTTTCTTGTTGTAATAACAAAGTTTTGAATATTGTGTTAGTGTTTATTAGGATACATAATCGTATGTGCGAGTGCACGTGTGTGAGTGCATGCAAATGGATGTGTACATGGGCATGTGTTTATATTCCCAAATTAATCGGTGTATATCAATAATATGGTAGTATGAATGGAAAAGGAACAAACTTATATTAATGGTTGCATGCACACGTGCAAATGCATTCTGTATACCAACTGTATAATAGTGCGATTAGGAAAGGGATACTGGATACATGACTTGGGTTGTATTTGTTAAATGTTCTACTTAGTAGTCTTATGTCTTACGTGCATGTGGGCATGTGTTTGAATTAGTAGATGTGTGTACATATTGGATCATGTCATACTATTTTGTGGGCAAACATGTGTGCCGTTGTTTCATTTGGGGGACCTACATGTCGTCTGGCAAGCTTGCCTTGTGTAGCATGGTAATGGGTACTTCCATGAGAACGTGTGTGATTGTACTTATAGATTGTTAACTCTACATGCTTTATTCGCACCTGAATGCATGTGTGAACTTTGATGCTTACCTGCATGAAAGCTTGGCTTGTATTCATTGATTTGTTGACTCAGCAAGCTTATTTGCACGTGAATCCATGTGTGAACGTGTTTGTTGGCATTGGTAGGCATTATAAATTTGTACACGTGTGATTGAATTTCTTCATGTAGGCACTTGGTCGTATTTATATGCAGAAACATTAGTTCAGGCCTTCGGGGCATGCCTCAAAATTTGTTTTGTGTAGATTGGTGCATACATGCGTGTGGGCATGTGGTTTTGTATTAGGTCTACATATTGCATCATGGCATGTAGTGTGATAATGCTTATGTGTGCATGAGCATCTTTATATTGCTAGGCATGTATTGGCTCATGGCACGCCTTTAACAAATGTTGTGTAGTGTGTCGTGTTACATGGGTACATCCCCCCTGAATGAATGTATATGTGTGAATCTATATGTATCATTGTAAATCCCAAATTTTTGTAGTGTGTAGCACATAGGTGGATACTCGCATGTGGGCATGTGTTTTTGTTGGCATGTGTGTTGGTAAGTTTAAACCTCCAGCGTATTCTATCAATACATGTAACCAAGGTGTGTTCATGGTTATGCACAAATGTAAGCATGTGTATTGTGTGCTTGTGTGTTTGTGTGTGTGTGTGTGTGTGCATGCGTGTGTTTGTGTGTGCGTGTTTGTGTGCGTGTGCGTGCTTGTGCGTGCTTGTTTGTGTGCGTGTGCGTGTTTGTGCGTGCTTGTGCGTGCTTGTTTGTGTGCGTGTGCGTGCTTGTTTGTGTGCGTGTGCGTGCTTGTTTGTGTGCGTGTGCGTGCTTGTTTGTGTGCGTGTGCATGCTTGTTTGTGTGCGTGTGCGTGCTTGTTTGTGTGCGTGTGCGTGTGCGTGCTTGTTTGTGTGCGTGTGTTTGTGTGTGTTTGTGCGTGCGTGCGCATTTGTGCGTGCGCATTTGTGCGTGCATGTGTGCGTGCGTGTTTGTGCGTGCGTGTGTGCGTGCGTGTTTGTGCGTGCGTGTTTGTGCGTGTTTGTCCGTGCGTGTTTGTGTGCATGTGTGCGTGCGTGTTTGTGCGTGTTTGTGCGTGCGTGTTTGTGTGCATGTGTGCGTGCGTGTGTGTGCGTGGTGTTTGTGTGCTTGTGTGTGTGTTACAAATAATTTTAGCAACATTATTTCATGAAATATGTTATTTTGGTTGGCTTATATTATTGGTAGTATTGATTATTATTATAGTTATCAATTTAATAATATTTTTTATTGGTGAATGAATTTAAATTATTTGAAGTTAGTTTATATATTTTGTATATTTTGAGAAATATAATTACTTAAATTATTATTTGCTTAAAGGGAAGCATCCTTGGCACTTTGAAATTTACAATGTAAAATAAAAATATGGAATAAAGTATAATGTAATTTACTTACAAGCATGAAATATGTAATAGAAGTATAATGTAAGAATTCATGGTGTTTACTATCATTTTTTATTGCCCTTGCAATGTAAATTCGAGAGTTTCATATGGGATGTCTCATTATTATGATTGAGAGCCATTTACATTGCTACTATCATATTGAAGATAACTTCATTAGTTGTTGAGAAGGAAAGGTCAATGATATCTAACTATTCATTGATAAATATATTGTTTTAGTTTTATATTTATTCAATTGACTTTTATACTTAGACAACCGAGAATAGATTAGCATGCTTGTAGGAAATCTCTTGTATAAAGCAACATCTTCTGATTAAAAAAAATGATATTTTCTTTTTTATTTACATGGTATTGGAGAGAAGGTCATCATATATTTCTGTTCTCTTTCTTTTGCTTTTTTTTTTTTTGTATTTCATTGACATGATGAAACAACCATTTGGTCAATGCAGGCTTGATATTGGCAATCTATTTTTCCTTCATCATTTTGATCATCTAGAAATGATGATTGTTTTCACTCCGCTTAGTGGAGATAATTATTCGATATGGTATAGAGCCATGATAATTTCTTTGAATGCCAAATCCAAATTAATTTTCAAAGATGGGACTATTGCAATGTCGTTTTACACATCCAACCCTGATGAATATGCTTTGTGGTAAAAATATAATGATATGATCCTCTCTTGAATTTTCATTTCACTTACACAAGTCCTTATAGAAAGTGTCATTTTTTAACCACCGCCTAAAGGTATGGTACAGCCATCAGGATTGTTTTTCTCAAAGCAGTGCCCCTTGTATTTTTCAAATTGAGAGGGACTTTGCTTGTCTTGATCAAGATCAAATGATTGTGTCAGCTTATTGCATAGGGCTTGAAAAAAGTATGTGACAAACTATAATCCTATAATGACACGCCATTTGCTCTCATGGGGCAGACCATAAGAGATGCAAATTGATGCAATTTCTTATGGGACTCAATGAGTCCTATAGTGCAATTCAATGAAATTCTATTGATAAATCTGTTACCTAATGTTGCCAAGACTTACTTTTCCATTGTACAAGAGGAATAACAATGAAGCCTAGGGATTGTACGTGAGATAATGGAAAACTTAGCCATGTTTCTTTAAAAAGCTGAACTAGTGGCTCTGGCTATTCAACACGAACAAGGTTCTTCTCATTCCAATCCATCTAATCGAAAAACCTTTGTATTGCTCTTATTATGACCATGACCATCATGTATGAGAAACATGTTGGAATTGAATGAGTACCCACCAAAACACCCTAAACATATATCAAACATGTCTACTCAAGGAAGCGCTCATTTCAAGCACAATAATGACCACCAATCTTAAGCCAACAATGTGAAAGAAAGCCCAATGGCATAGGAGGTGCCAATGGTGACAAATGAGCTCTCAAATATGCAAATCCAGCAAATATTATCTATCATACATGGTAAAGGGACAACATAATTCATCAATTCTAAAGCTAATGAGAATGCCCCAGGTTTGTTACAAACATTGTTGTGCCTCTATTGATTAATTATCGACAGTGGTGCAATAGACCACATTACTTCATCTCCAACTTTGATTGTCAATATTAGTACTAACACATTTTGACCACCCGTTGCTATGCTAGATGGAGAATAGGCATCGATTACATCTATTGGGAAATACCTTTTACTCTATTGTTACTTGAAAAAATTTGCTTGGTGTCCCATCTTTTAAGTTGGATTTAATATTTGTAAGTTGAGTTGCCATAGATCTCAATTATTTAATAACCTTTTCCCCCCATTGATATATTTTCAAGTCTTGATGACAAGGATGACAATCAGTCTGGGTGAACAACGAGACTAACTTTATTACTATGTTGCATTAGCACTAGATGAACCAAAACATCAAATTCATCTATAGTAGGTAATACTTGTCATTTGCCTAATTCTCAAATCACTTCCTCTACCACTTTGTGGTATAGCCATTTGGGATATTTGTCTTCCTCTAAATTAGATTTTATGGCAAAATATTTGTTAAATTTCTCTTTCCATTCTAATAATGCTTGTGATATTTGTGTACTTGCAAAGTAAAGTTGACTTCCAATTTCTAACAGTTTAAATTTGTATGTTATACCATATGAATTAATTCATTATGATATTTGGAACCCTTATAAAATTCTCTTTTTGGTGCGAAATATTTTTTGACTATTATAGATAATTTTTTTTTAGATTCATATGGATATTTTTTTATGCATCACAAAAGTGAAATGCAACATTTACTTGTCAATTATTTTTTCATTTGTCCAGACACAATTTCATGTATCTATAGCCAACATTCGAGTTAATAATGGTGGAGAATTCTTCTCTATGCGAGAATTTTTTAAACAAAAAGGACCACTTACTAACATTCTTGTGTTTGTAACCCCACAACAAAAAGAGGTTGTACTTGTAGAGCATAAACATTGTCATATTCTCGAGTCTATTAGAGCCTTTCAATTTCAAGCTAGCTTTTCTTTATATTGTTGGGCAAAATATGTTTTTACTATTGTTCATACCATTAATCATTTGAGTACACCACTTCTTTCTTGTCAATCTTTCACTTCATGGTCAGTTTCTTTCTTATTCTCATCACTAAATTTTTGGATGTCTAGCCTATGCTATAATGTGCATATCCCCCATAAATTTTTCCCTCAAGCCAAATGATGCATCTTTCATAGCTATCAAATTGATCAAAAAGCTTACAAGCTCTATGACCTTGCCACCCACCCCACCAAATGTTTAGTAGCCGTGATGTTTTTCATGATTCTATATTCTTTTATGAATTCATTTCATCTCCTTTCTCATATTTAGATCTTGTGATTTCTCTTTCTCTATTCGATCATTTTCCACATGTTCAAGGACCCTCGCCACCAAATCCAATTTCTACTTAGCCATCATCTGTTCTCCCTCCTCTCGAACTCATTTTATTGTTCTCAAAGACATCATCATTCTTTCCCTAGCTTTACATGATTATGTTTACAACAAAGTAATGTATCCCAATCATTTTTCGCCTTTGTCATTGGCTCCACAAAATGGTACAAGTTATTACTTTTTGTAATTTCGTCTCTAATGATTATTACTCTCTACATCGCTTTTTTATTGTAGATGTTAGTCATGATATTGAGCATACATCTTATTATGAGGCAGCTTCTTATTCACAGTGGCAAGAAGCAATACAATCTGAATTGGCTACTTTAGAAGCCAACCATGCTTAGTGCCTCACTTCACTTCCTCCTATTAAGAAACCTATTGTTTGTCGTTGGGTTTATAAAATCAAACAAAAGTTGAATGTTACTTTAGAAGCCTATACTTTTTCTCTCATTACTAAAATGATTATTTTTTGTTATTTATTGTCTTCAGCAGTTGCTTGGAGTTGGCCTCTTTAACTTGATGTCAACAATATTTTTCTTCATGGTGATCTCCATGAAAAAATTTATATCTCTACATCTTGGTTTTTGATGAGAATGACAAAATTTAGTGTGTTGCATTTATAAGTTATTATATGGCTTAAATCCAGCTTCCCAATAATGATTTGCCAAGTTTTCTATAGCTATCCAAGCTGTTGCCTTTGTTCAATCCAAATTTGATTACTCGTTATTCATATGTTGGAAAGGCAAATCTTTTACATCTTTGTTAATATATATCAATGATATTCTTATTGTGGGTAATGATGTCAATTTCATAATAGCTCTCAAATAATTTCTATACTGCCACATTTGAATTAAAGATTTGGGTAATTGAAGTATTTTCTAGGCAGAGGAGTTTCTCAGTTGAAGCAAGGTATTTTCATCTTTCTATGAAAATATACTTTAGAAATTTTAAAAAATTGTTGATTTTTGGGTGGAAACCCGGTGAACGTTCTTATATACAAAACATAAAACTCTTGGATTTAGATGAACTACTTAAAGATTCATCTCAGTATAGGAAACTTGTTGGGCACCTAATTTATTTGACTATTTCCCAGTCAAATATAACATATCCAATCCATACATATATGCAGGATATAACATTATAGTTATATGCTACATATATATGTATAAATACTATGGTGTTTTCTAACACACACACACACACACACACACATGTTCTGTGTGTGTGTGTTTTGCATGTATTCAAAATATTTTTGAAAATATTCATATATTATATATGTGTATATAATGTGTGTGTGTGTGAATTTTCATGTATACATATATTGTTATACATTAATCTTAGATTAATTTTTTATTTTTGTAAGTATGGCATGGTTGTTTCTATTTTTTAATAAGTTTATGTTTTGTTGTAAGATAAAAAAAAAATTTGTCATGTGTCAATCTATTTGAGAGATTGTTTTTGCTCCTCATGTTTCTTCTCTCTGATGTTAGGGTTTCCTTGAGAAGGGTTTAAGGTAGTGTGTGAAATGTAATATATATTATTTATCCATTGGTTTGACTCTTAAATATTGTTTGAGTTTATTTGTTGTGTATTGATGATTATATGTTCGTGTCTAACTTAACCTCGCATGTCTAGTGCATAATCATCAAATTTGTTCTTATGTTTCATCAAAGTGCTTCCAATAATTAGACGCTTAGTAATGAATGTGTAATTGAATGTTGATGGTGTTGCGTCAACATTCTCAAACAATGAATTGTATGTTTAGTTCCAATAGATCCAGTAGAATATAAAAATATTTGCTTAGTATCTTGCCATGGTTTCATTGACACATCCACATCTTTCATACCAAGATTTGTTTATTTTTTATCATAGACAAAACTATATCCAATAATTGCCAAATGAGTTATGGATGTTTTTTTTTTTCATATGGATGCATTGTTTCTCCAAATGAAATTGATCATGTTTTGTTGATCGCTAAAATTTATTGTCAACTTTCTATGAGATTGATTAAGGAAGTTGTTTGCGTTTGCATTTGCTTCAATTGTTCCGTTAAAGAACAACATTTGACAATAAAGAATATTGGCATCAAAGCTATTTTGAGTTTTATTAAATCTAAAAAAAAAATTAGTATTTGATGATTAGCCTTGACAAGCACAAGTGGTCCATGTATGAGCTTCCAACAATAATATCAAAATTTAATGAAGAAAACTAGAATGCTTGGTGTGTAAAAATGTGAACTTCATTTGAATCAGTATACCTATGGGATGTTGTAGATACTGAGTTTGCATAACCAACAGCTAAATCCACTTTAATAGACATTCATATGAAAGATTTAAATACAAAGAAAGTAAAAATTACAAATGTCTTGTGTCTTATCCATGTTTCATATAGTAGCGGTCAACTCTATATTTACTAGAATTATAAGAGCTACAAAGGCTAAATTGGTAAATTTTATTATAATTCATGGCTGATTCCAAGGAAAGGTCAATTAGGTTTCAAACTATTAGAACATAATTTGAAAATATCAAAATGAAGTGAAATTAAACTATGATTGACTTTTTAGCAAAAGTAACATAGTTGGTAAACCAAATAAACACGTGGGGAAGATATCACAAACAAGATGTTGTGAAATAAATTTTGATTAGTTTGCCAGAAAATTTTGATCCAATGGTATTTATGGTACAAAAGTAAAAAAAATACTGCAAATTTAAGTATTATGAATTTATGAATTGAAGAGTAAAAAATTTTGATCCAATGATATTTATGTTATCAATATACTATGATCAAAATAGTGAAAATAAATTTAGAGATTATAATAGAGGAAGAGAAAGAAAATAAGAGGAAGAGGAAAAGATAATATTGATTGAATGGTGAGCGGAGAAAGACACACAGGAGAAAGAGGAAGAGTTAATATTGGTAGAAATGTGGGTGGTGAAACATCACATGGCACCTGAAGTGCAAAATGAACAAGAGGAGCAACCATAATGAAAGTAATTCTTGGTTCAAATGTAGACTACAAAGCTAGATCTACAAAAAAATTGGGCATTTGGCAAAAGATGGTAGAGTTAATAACATAATATAAGTAAGATGTGCAAATAGAGTATGAGAATAAAGGAACATGTCCATTATATACTTGTCAAACTATTGCAAGTGAGAAGAATGAAGCTTGTTACTTAAGTTGTGCACATCACATGACACCTTGATGAATACATATTTCATAACTTGGATATCCAAGAATCAAATGTGAAGCTTGGCAATGGTGTGTTAGTGAAAATGAACAGAATATGGTTTATTTATGTGCAAATAAAGATAGGGAAAATATATATGAAAGATGTCTTGTAAGTTTTGTACTTAGATCAACATTTACTAAATGCCAGACAATTCATGGAGAAGGGGTATACATTGAATATAAAGAATAAACATTCTTCTATATTTGATAAAAGAGAAAATGTGTAGTTGATGATTAATATAAACATGAAAATTGAAGTTTTTCATTGAACTTAAAGCACATATCAAATTCAATCTTTAAGGTAGAATTGAGTGGAGATACATGACTATGGCATATGAGGTTTGGATACTTAAAAATGTTGAAGGTAGAATTCAATCTTGAATTTGAAGTTACTTTCTCAAAAAATGCATGGACTTCCAAAGATTTGTGAAACATGTGCACTTAAAAACATCAGCGTCAATCATTTCTCAGAGGAGTAGCTTGGAGAGCCAAAGTATCATTGGAGTTAGTACATACAAATAGATGTATGTGGGCCTATGCAAACTTCTTCTAATACTCAAAACAAGTATTTCATACTTTTTATCAATGATTTTACAAGAAAAACATGGATATAATTCATGAGATAGAAATATTAAGTATTTTTTGTATTCATAAAATTTAATTTGTTGGATGAAAGTAGAGTGATCAATTTATAAAGATTTTGATAAGTAACAAAGGTAAATAACAAATTTCAAGATAATTTAGAAAACTCTATAAAGAAGAAGACATGGAATGATAATTAAATATTGGTTATTCATCACAATAAAATTATGCATTAGAGAGAAAAAATCAAACAATCATAGAAATGGTAAAATCCATGTTGTTCGAGAAGAATATACCAAAGAAATTTATGGGCAAAAGTTGTCTACACAACTACATACTTAATAAATAGATCCCAACAAAAATATTGGTGAAGAAGACTCCATTTAAAGCTTGGAGTAGGAGAAATCCAATTGTAAATCAACTAAGGGGGTTTTGATTTGTATGATATGCTCGAGTTCCCAAGGAAAAAGAGAAGAATTAGATGATACAAGTGAAGAGTACATCCTTGATGAAAAAGTAGATTGGAATTGACAAAAACAAAAAGTTTAAAAAATAATCTGTCCCAAAGAAAATAGTAACTAATCAAGAAGATGACAAAGATCCTATCCAACAAAGCTATCCAACATCATATCTAAATGACCACTCAAGAATTTTGTTCATTATTAAGCTAAACACCAAGAAAAATAAAGAGTTTGATTGAGGCTTATGACAAAGTATAATTTCTATGGTTTAAACTAGAAAATTTGGTAGAAGTCCAAGAAAAATTTTGTAGGAAAGCTACGAAAGATGAGATGGAAGTTTATGAAAAGAATAATATTAGGAGTTGGTTGTAAAACCAAAAGATATTGAGGTTATTGAATTGAAGTGAATATATAAAGTTAAGAATAATATAGATGATATGTTGCATATAAACAAAGCAATATTTGGAACCAACAACATGGTTGTTCGATTGGCAAAAATGATAGATTCTCTTATCTTGGGATCACAAGTTTTATCCCCAAGATACTAGATATGTTCCATGGTATGTTAATTTTCTCTATCATGTTGTAGGAATGGGAGTCTTACCTTCTCCGACCTTGAAAAATCGAGGCTGATATATGAGCTAAGAAATAGTATGAGTTGGGTTTGAAAGAGGGGAATGGGTGGATAAAAAAAGGTATGATTGGTAGCAAAGGGGTATGCATAACAACCAAGAACTAACTACCATGAAACTTTTGCTCCAAATTATAAATTGGACACTATATGTAGCTTAATTATATTAAAAACTCATATAGGGATATCCCTCTATAGGGATATCCCTCATAAAAGGCATGATACCAACTTAATGTAAAAATATGTATTTTTGAATGGAAAATTGAAAATTTTATGTTGATCAATTTTCTATAGGGATATCCCTCAACTATTGTGTGAAAATTTTTAAAGTAATGAAAGACCTGATCTTTTATGAATAAGATCAATAATATGCCCACATATCCCTTGAGTGATCACTAACAAATTTTACAAAATAAACGGTCTTGATGAGTGTTCTACTATGCAAAGAGTAAATATTAGTATGAACTAAATCGAGAATATTTGATCGCCTTGATAGGAAAAGATTAAAATAATATTGTCTTTTTCCAACCTTAAAATATATATGCTCATCAAGAGAAAATCCTTGATCAAGTGATATTATATTTTTTTCTAGCTAATAATTAAAGTCTCTTCTTACTCACAAGAGCAAGTCTCCAATATCAAATATCTATTTTGTGTGTTTTTTTTTTTTGATGAATGACATTTACCTTATTACCAAATACTATTGCCTAAGTGGCATAAATCATAATCTCCTTCTTACCCCCTCACAATGAGTAATGAGCAAGTGACTAATTTACACCATCCACCAATACAATAACTTGTGTATAATAAGCCATCCAACATACTTATAGACATCAATTACCCATGAATTTTTGATATGTAACAGACATCTTTTGACATTAGATGCTATCTTGCATGCATCTATAGAAAAAATCTCTAATTTTCCTTATATTTATGAAGTTCAATTATTACCTATCTTTATTATTCCATAATCACCAAGTGTGTACGCAATAAAAAATCAATATGAGGGGTGAAATGAAATACAACTACTGAATCAATCAACAAATCACCCTCCTTACTCACTAGCTAAGCAGAATTGTCATCACTGACTAATATGATGTCACCTTTAAATGTGATGTTTACATATCAAGTAAATATTAGTATGGATCATATCGATAATCTGCCCACATATCCATTGAGTGATCATTAACAAATGTCACCTTTAAATATTTGTTGGTATCAAGTACTAATAAGTTGTAATGCTACTTGTTTGAAAAAAATCTTTTGAGTACTTGTTATTCTGAATCCACTAAAATTGCTAAGGATAAAATTGTTGAGGCATAGCAAAAGTTTTAATTTTCAAAATCACAAATTGGGATTTTTTTTTTGCTTTAAATTTGCTTGCTTTTAATAAAAAAAGTGTCTAGAAAATAATTTTTGTTAAAATTAATTTTATTAATTTTTATTTTTGAAATATTGTTGTATTATTTAAAATAATACTCGCCTAAAGTTTATATTTAAATTCTAATATAAAATTCAATATACCATAGTAAAATATAAACTCAAATATATTCCTTAGAAAATCAATCCAACAATCATATTTAAAACAAAATTTTACATTGACAAATTATAACTACCAATACAAATTAAATGGATACTAAAGACTTATTCTTATATATGAACATCAATGTATAGTTTCATACACCAAAATTATGTATTAAACTAAAACTTTTTCTAGAAAATAAAATTTTAGTAAATAAAAATTCTAGAACAAAATAGTTATATATGTGACTTTGGATGAAAAGGGCAAATATTATATCTACTATTTTTTAGGTTTAGTTATTCTTCAAATTGCCAGTATGATAACAAGTTTTTTCACAACACAATACATGTATTTTTGGACAAAAAGAGTATGGAGTTTGTCCAAATAGTTTAGAGAAATGGAGAACAAGGGGGAGAGAGGGTTATGAAAACCCTTTATAAGAATACTCAAAAAATGGATTATATTTCGTTTTTTTTCCGTCTTTTTTTTTGTATTTTGGAACCAAAAATGATTTTTGGAACTCATCAAAAATAATTCTGGAACCACGAAAGTCTCTCTGTTTTACGTCTTAGTGATTTGATGGTGCCGAGTGGAAGGACTGTCGCTTAATGGATAAAAGTGACTCTAGGGATAACAGGCTGATCTTCCCCAAGAGCTCACATCGACGAGAAGGTTTGGCACCTCGATGTCGGCTCTTCGCCACCTGGGGCTGTAGTATGTTCCAAGGGGAAGAGCAGCACCTTACGATGTTCATGAGCAATCAAATCCTGACGTACCAGTAGGTACTAGAGGGGATCACTATGATCGTTACTATATCCGTATCGAAGAGATGCGACAAAGCGTTCGGATGATTGTGCAATGTCCTAATCAAATGCCTAGTGGCATGATCAAAGCTGATGATCATAAGCTATGTCCTCCATCACGATGTCGAATGAAACTATCCATGGAATCATGCGCCGTGTTATCATACTGCCCGGGGTGAATGGGGTGAAGCCCCTCCTTTTTCACTCAAGAGATGGCAACTGAACCACGGAGCAAGACGAGGCTGGCTGAGAACTACAAACTACAGATCCTAGAACCCATGTTCAATCTCGTTACTTGCTGCCCGAAGTGAATGGGGTGAAGTCGTCAGGGCAGGTACCATCATGTCTTATGCAGGGAAAGGTTTCTTTAACCCCAAGATCATAAAAGTAAGGCAAGTAAGGGTAGCTCTAGCCGTATATCAAGGTAGATAGGTAGTCCGCTAATGACTTCTACTAACAAGGAAGAAACTAACCTACCCCGTAGTGTAGATTTGATAACCAACCTTCAGTTGGAAAAGATGGATACACTTGCACTCTCTCATTGCTTGTTGAGCCACTTTGTGTGAAACATGAAAAATAATGAGTTCCTATTTTTCTTTCTTTTAGTATGAGATGCTATCCCACACTCTTGTTCTACCATGCACCTTCCCTACAAAAAAAACAAAAATCTAAAAAATGAAAATTGAAGTAACTAGATAAAATTAAAACTTGGATGACTAAAAAAAATAATCATGCATTACCATTTAAATTAAAAAACAAATCAAACCAATAGTATACAATAAACCTAACTAATCTACCCATTGTGGGTAGACCTAACATCTAAAGCTAGGAAACAAGCTAGCCTAAGTGCCTCACTACATGACTTCAATCTAAATCTTCAAACTAGACCAAATCCACAATCAAAGCCTTGACCCAAATGAGATCAAAATGTCAAACTCATATGGAAATTTTATTCACATAAGCTTAGCTTTTATGTGCTTTCTTTTATCTCGCATTTGCTTATGATATTTGTCTTAAGTAAGATGAGGAAGGGAAGGAGTCTTTCCCAAGGAAAAGAGGTAAAGGAGACTATTCCTACAAGCAAGTTTAGAGATAGATCCTAGAAAGGATTGGCAAGGAAATATCATATGTAATGGAAGTGCGACTCACTTAGATGGACCAACAAGATACGAATGCCTTAAGAAGGTAGAAAGAGCTAGAAACATTAAAGTGTGATCTAGTGGTAGCCACCAACAAGGTCATGATTAATATGGGCTTGAAAAGCCTTTTGTACCAGACTAAGCAATCCAAAGTATGACTTGGATCAAGAAAATGAGGGGCTCTTAGAAAATATAACTGAGGATACCCAGCCAAAGCAAAGTCAATACTGATCATTCAAATGACTAAAATCCAAGGGCAGGGAAGAGGTTGACTTGACATTTCATCTTACTAGAAATCTTAGTAGAGAAGACACAACCTCTTATGTTCATGCCCAAGGAATCCCATATCTTTCTTGCTTGGACCAAATAGATTCCTGACAAGTCTTTACATTTATGAGATCTTTGAGAAAGTAGTAGAACAACAAAAATGAAATGAAAAGTGTTTGTGAAAATTATGCCCAATGCCCCTCCTGAGCAATTTGTGTTTCTTCCATTGATTCTTATGAAGATAGAAAACTTATCTTTCTCATTCACAAGTCCATCTTTATTTATAATGCTAACTCTCAATTTGGTCATACTTATTGTTCATTTTGATACTAGATATGGTAGAGGAAACTTTGTACCAAATGCTTGTAAATCATCAACTAAGCTTATCTACCATTTTGTGTTGAACCTAGTAAATGGACAAATATGTGGTTTTTCCTGAAAAGTAAAACAATAGTATTTCCCTTGCATCTTAGTAACTTTTACTTTTCTGTTAGTGTATTCCCTATTGTATGATATCTTATAGCTTAACAATTATAAGTCATTTTCTCATTACTTTAGTCTCTCATTTTATATTTTTATTTGAATTATGATAGTGGGATTTCAAAACAATGAGCATCATTTTTAAAGCTTTTTTTAGTACTTATTGAACTAATCACTTATTACCCACAGGAGCCCTACCACCATTAGCACCTTTTTTTAGTACTTATTGAACTAATCACTTATTGTTTTTGTGCATTAGAATTGGGAATATATTTATTTTCTAATATGATGACTGGAAATTAGATGTATCACTATTGTTGATATATTCAGAACTTGTGGGTTAGCTTAGAATATGCTATGTGTGAATGATTTGTTCTATATCATAGAGGATGGATGTTCTTTCTTATAGTGCTTGCACTAACAAGAGTGACCATTGGGATGATTGTCCATTTTTCAAGAATTGATTTCCCTTTGTATCCATCTGTAGAACCCAATCAAATTAGTTATTAGACTTGTCTCAAAGTTTGATCTTCTTCTTTAACTTCTTTTAGTTCTTATTTGTTTGTTATTCTTCTTCATCTTCCTTTTTATTCATCATCATTATCATTTTCTTCTTCTTGTTTTTCTTCCTTTTATTTCATTTGAATTATTAATTTTTCATCTTTGGTTTCTTCTTTTCTTCATTATCATCATCATAATCAACAACCAACATCTTTTTCTTCTTATTTTTGTTCTTCATCTTCTTCTCCAACATGATAATCATCATATTCATCATCTTCTTCTTGTTCTTCTTTAGTTTCTTCTTTTTCATCTTCTTCATCTTTTTCTTCTTCTCATTCTTAATCATTATCTTTGGCTTCTTTTTCTTTATCTTATTCCTCTTCTTTTTTTTTCTTCTTTTTCTTTTTTTTTTCTTATTCTTCTTCTTTTCTTTCTGTTTGTTCATCATCTTTTTATTCTTCTTCTTATTCCTATTTTTCTTCTTTTTTTTTCTTTTTCTTCATCATCATCATCATCATCATCATCATCATCATCATCTTCTTCTTCTTCTTCTTCATCATCATCATCATCATCATCATCATCTTCATCTTCTTCTTCATCATCTTCTTCTTTCATCTTCTTCTTCATCTTCTTCTTCATCTTCATCATCATCATCTTCTTAATCATCATCATCATCATCTTCTTCTTCTTCTTCTTCATCATCATCATCATCTTCTTCTTCATCATCATCATCATCGTCATCATCATCATCATCATCATCATCATCACAACCACCACCATCATCATCATCATCATCTTCTTCTTCTTTTTCATCATCATCATCATCATCATCATCATCATCATCATCTTCTTCTTCTTCTTCTTCTTTCTAAGGTTTTGTTTATTAATTAGAACCCTCTCTTTTGGCGGAAAAATACAATTTGTACAAACTACATCTACCCATTTACCTTTTACACCCGATTCATAAAGCTAGAAAAGTGTAACAATCCATAATTTTAATTAACTCATAATCTTTCCTAACTTTATAATCAATGATATGATGATTCTTATTTTTATTTGCGCTTCATTAATTAAGTGCGACATCTCTGTTTTCTATATAGATCTTGCTATGAAAGATGCTCCCCCTATTGATCTTTGTATAAATCTTTCCCGTGCTATATTTGAAGCTTTAAATCATTGTGAAGTGTCTTACTCTTTCAGCTCCGACCAGCCTGCTCCCTCGTAGCTTCAACAATCCAGATTCAACAACCCAGCATCTACCTCTCGAATCTCTTGTCCATGCTCATTGTTTATCATTTGAGTATGACTAGTCCCATTTTTCATTTCTTTAAAAGTTTCCACATGTGATATTTACTGTTATCCTGCATGAAACAAAAGTATCAAGTACTTTCGAATAGAGGATCCATTACTTACCTTCCTTTTGCCCAATACAACGAAGAGAATATCTCTTGCTCTTTGTAGCATACTTCCTTTTGAGATGTCTTAGCAGCAATCCCAGCTCTTCCCTTTGCCTATCTCCCATTTGAAATGATGCATACATTGACTAACGAACTAAGACTCTTCTAAATTAATACAGACTTCCAGCAATTAACACAGACCTCCAAAAGTCCACCAACTATCAAAAAAAAAAACAGACCACCAAGCCTAAATTACAGCATGCCTAAAAACAGACCACCAAATATCTAACACAGACCTAAATTACAGACTTCAGAACCATCTCAAACCAGAAATTTTTGAACTAAATAACATCAAGTACAAAATCTCAAACAAGCAGATTTGTGCTTGTGCTGTATGCCTAGCTTAATTGAAATCAGCCCATTTTTAAATTATCCAGCTTCAATACCTGTAAAATAAATAAGCAAAACAGCACAAACCAGCATACTGAATACTTAGATTTCTTACCAGTTTATCCCTTTTAATTATTCACCTCAGTTTCGATTAATCACCCTTCAGGACCAGAGAGATTTTTAAGATACGAGCTTCTTATCTGCATATATTAATAACTCAAAACCAAAAAAAAAATAGAAGAGATATATAAGTGTTATTCTGTGAACCTTCTAAAATAAGGCAGTTCTTTGTGGTCCAATTTTATTATTCCTACATATTTTTTTGGTATCGTGCCCTCATTAAACTCTTGATCTCCTCTTTTTCTACCTTCATTGGCTAATCCACCTGCTAATATGTTAACTTCTATATATATATGATTTATAGTATAAACTCAATTTTTTAATATATGCAGAATCTCCTCAATTTCCTCCTCATATTTCCATAATGATACTTGTTTATTAATTAAATTGACTATGATTTTTGAATATATTTGGATGTATATGTTTTTAATATCAGATTTTTTACACAATCTAATCCCTTCTCTTAAGGCTAATATCTCAGCATGTAGAGCCGATGAAGCATGAAGCTTCCTTGTGAAAGCTAAAATTAGCTCACCTTCAGAGTTCCTTATCAAACCCCCCCCCCCCCCCCCCCCCCCCCTCCGAAATTTTTCTAGTTTCTTTCTTTATCTCCTTCAAGATATCCTCTACTCTCATTGGAGACCCTTCAAATCTACTTTTATTTCTTGCCTTCCAGATGTACCAGATGACTATTAGAGGAACATTACATTTGATCCATTTCTGTGCAGGATTTAAAACTTTTATTTTACTCCATTTTTGAAGTCTAGCTTTTATTGTGAGCTATTCATATTTTGTATTCAACTCTTTTCCTAGTATTCTCCATATTTCTGCTGCAACTTTTCCATTTGAGAAGAGATGATCCAGTGTTTCTATTTTGGTTGCACAACATTCGCATCTTGAGACTAACTGGATACCTTTCTTTATTAAGTTATTATCTAATGGTACAATATTAGATAAAACTTTCCAAATCAAAGTTTTAATTTTTTGAGGAGTTTTATTTTCCCAAGCCCATTTAAATAAATTTTGCTCTACTTGCCTTTTTCTTATTACATTCTTGACAGATTTAAGTGAAAATGTTCCTTCTGGTGTTAATGTCCATTTTCATCCTTTTTTAGTGAGTTTAGAATAATTCTCCGCTATATCTCTTTGTTTGAGCATTTGAACCCAAACCTGCGAACTCTTACATTTATTTTTCTTTTTATAAGTATCATCTTTTAAACAGTACTTTGCACGCAGAAATTTCGCTTATAAGCTATTATTTTCTTTCAATCTCCATCATCTCTTGCTAGCCCATGATTTAGCTAAATCTGAGAGATCGATGAATCCCAATCCAGATTCTTGAACAGGGAAACATAAATCATTCCATTTTTTCCAATGCAATTTATGTTTTCCCTCTTTTTTCCCCCATAAGAAATTAGCAAATTCCTTTTCTATCTTTTTAATTATTTTACTTGGTAATTTCATAATCATGATATTATGCATTAATGAGCTTTCTAAGACATGTTTTATTAATGATATTCTTCCCCCCATACTCAAAAATTATTCCTTCCATCCCGAGATTTTCTTTTTTAATTTATCTATTAAAAAATCCAAGTACTCGGCCTTGAGTTTGCCTTCATGTACTGGACAGCCTAGATATATCATTTCCCCATTTTTTTGAGAAAAACTTGTGAATTTTTTAATCCTATGAGCTAATGATATAGGAGCTTTATAAGATATCATGTATTGGCATTTTCTTTTATTAAGTTTTTGCCCTTTTCATCTTCTAAGCAAATTAACAAGTTCATCAGATTTTGTAAAGATCTATACCTTCCATTAGTGAAGATCATCACATCATCTGCATACGCTAGGCAACTCACTAGTGGAGTATTTTTTGGTTGCCTGAATGTACCTATCGAACCTTTTACCATCTTGTCATTAAGATTAACTATTAGAAGTTCTAGATATATATTATATAAAGCTGGTGAAAGAGGATCTCCTTGTCTTAGGCCTCTGACTGGTTTTATTTCTTCTCCTACTTTTCCATTCGTAATAATCATAACCCAAGTATTAGAGATGCATCTGTAAACTAGATCTATCCATGTTTCTGAGAATCCATGTTTCTGAGAATCCCATTTTTCTCATGATGAAACAAAGAATGTTCCATTCGACTCTATCAAATGCTTTGGATAGATCTAGTTTTATTATTACATTATGCCCTCTTTTTTTTGCTCCTATTTCTCTACACAATTCTTTAGCTAAACTTATATTTTCCATTATCAATCTATTTTTCATGAAACCTGATTGTTCTATTGAAATAATTTTAGGTAGCAGGTGAGAAAGTCTATTTTGCATGATTTTTGCTAAAATTTTATATATTGAGTTACATAAACTGATAGGTCTAAAGTCCTCCTCTGTTTGTGGATTTTCTATTTTTGGAATAAGGACAATATGAAAGCTACCCCATTTTTTTCCTATTTCAGCTCCACAAAAAATGCTATTTATGGCTTTTTCTATATCTTTTTTGATTATATCCCAACAAAACTGAAAAAAACCACAATTCCATCCATCAGGACCTGCTGCGCTATCCTTGTTCATACTAAAAATGATTGTTTTAATTTCATCTTCATCAGGGAAATTGATTAACATATTATTATCTTCAGTTATAATTCTATTTTCAATTTTTTTTATAATGTATATCCTTTAAGCTCATTTTTTTCACATAATTGATTTTTGAAAAAAACTCTGTAAAGTAATTTTGAATATCTAAATCATCATGCACCCATACTTCCTCATTATTTTTTATACCACTAATTCTATGTTTCTGTTGTTTAAACTTAGCTATTCTTTGAAAAAATTTTGTATTCTTATCTCCTTCTTTTAACCATTTTAATTTAGATGTTTGTTTCCAAAATACTTCTTCCATTAATAATTTAAGTTTCAATTCTGCTTGTGCTTTGCTTAAAGCTCTTCTATTGTTAGCATTTTGATCTGATTCAAATTCTAATTCTTTTTTAGAAACTAAATCTTCAGCTTCTTTTACATTTTTGTTTATATTTCCAAATACTTCCTTATTCCATTGTTTCATGTCTATTTTTAGCCTACTGAGTTTGTGATTCAATATTTGAATACAATTTCCGGATGCCTCTCTATTCCAGGAGTCTTTTACCATATTGAAAAAACCATGATGCAAACACCAAGCATTTTGAAATCTAAAGGAACCTCCTGTGTAAGTAGAGTTATTAATGGTAATTAAAAGTGGGCTATGATCAGAACAAGTCTTATTCAAATATTTCACTTCTGTCACACTAAAATGCTCAAGCCATAAAAAATTAAATAGCACTCTGTCTATTCTAGCCCATATTATACCATTCTTTTTCCAGTTATTACGCCATGTAAAAAGAGAACCCAAAAATTTAGCCCCTATTAAGTTAGTCTTGTTTACGATATCATTAAAATGAAACATGGCTTTTTTATTTGGAGCTTTTCCTTCCTTCTTTTCATTAACATTATGACTTAAACTAATATTTATTAACTGATTTGTATCTTTTATGATTTTTATATTTAAATTACTTTTCCACATTACCCAGATTTTACCATTATTGTTAGCATATGCATGATCAAAGCCTAATGTGTTTTTGTAATGTCCTATCTGATCCCTATCTACCATGGGTTCAGCTATAGAAATGAGATTAATCTTATGCAAATATATTAATTTTTTCAATCTATTTCTATAGGGGAGATTAGCAATTCCCCTAATGTTCCAGTAGATGTAATTATACATTATTTAATGACTTAGATTGCGCTCTAGTAGTGCACTTAGTTTCGTATGTTTTATTTAAGTATTTTTTCATATTCCTTGGTTTTTTTTTAAAGAGCTCAAATCCCTTCCTCTTTCTCCTTTCCATTCTCGACCCATTTGAATGACCATTATTTTTAACTCCTCAATGGCCCACTCCTTGTTACCCATGTTATATTTTAGTTTTTCTAAGTTAATATCATCTCTTTGCATTCTAACTTTCTGATATTCTTCCCCTCTATCAGTGTAAAGGGAAGTTAAACTTCTTAATTCTAAATCTTCCTCTGAATAGTCAATTATAGGAACTGCCCATGCTTTATTTTTTGTTTGTTTGTTTTTCATATAAACTATTGTTCTTCTGTTTAAATCTGCTATTTTCTTTATCATTTCTACCCTTCTTATATCTTCTAGGTTAGCTACTGCTCTCTCTTCTTCTATATTCATTTTCTTATATTCAATAAGTTTTATTTCATTTGCATCAATTTTCTGTTCTTCAATATGGACAGATTGTGTGAGTTGGGGTTTATTTGATATCCCACTAACTCCCCCCCCCTTTCCAGCAGCCATAAATCTTTCCTCCATCATCTATTTATTTTACTCCCTTCTTTTTTTAACTAAACAAACATCAATACCATGACCCATTTTCCTGCAGCAAGAACAATAATTTGGGAGGTTTTCTGGAACAACTTGCTGCCATAAACCTCCTCCATTTGTGCTTCCTATCCAAATTCGCGAAGGAATAGGCTTCTGTAAGTCAGTTTCAATGCAAATACGTGCTACACTTGGTCTGGAGAGTGTAGCAGTAGCACCATCCAAGAGGAGAGGAGAACCAATAGAGCAAGCAATACGATACAGAGCATATTTGTCAAAAAAATGAATCAGTAGCAAGGGAAATAGGAACCATACCGGAGCTACCGATGATTCCTCCTTCGTGGAGAAACTCTCAGACCATTTGAAGGTTCTCATGGGATAACCAATGTTGTACCAGATGCTTCGCAACCAAATTCTATGAAAATCCTCTTCGGAAAACAATTGTATCAGTACATGTTTGTCGTCGATTAAGCCAATCTTAATAAGCATTTTAAGCTTCAAGGAATCAAAAAATGCACGAATGTCTTCCATGCGAGGACGCCCATGTGAGAATTTGCCAACGAGAGAGTATTTGTGAGGCTCAGTTAGCTTATGTAAGTCTTCGGGCGAGAACAGAATCGAGGGATCCTCGATAAAATTTGCGTGAATGTCCGAAGAAGATGACACTGTGCGCGCGGTTTTATTAAAAAAAATTAGAAAAGGATTTCTTATTCTCTAAGTAATCAATTTTCTTCTTCTTCTTCTTCTTCTTCTTTTTTTATAAAGTTTATTTTTTATTATTTATAACCCTCTCTTTTGGCGGAGGAATACCTTTTTTACAAGCTACTTCTAACCTTTACCCTCTTACATCCATGCCCCGTTTCTAGTGACTATCTTTAATATTCTTCCTAACATTTACTAAGATTACAAGTCCTAAAGAGTGCTCATTTGTTCTGCTAATGAGATCTTATGTCTCTATGCTTTATTTTCCTACTCTATGCTTTATTTTCCATATTCCATGCAATAGGGCAATAACAGAAATATATCCATTTTCCAAATTACCTTTGTTCCACGATGCCCCAATTCCCTGCTCTTTATCCTTGCCTTTTCCCTTCTATATTTGCTGCAGTCTTTAGGCTCCCATCTTGAGTAACATATCAAGTCCCTTTGCCGCATCTTGAGCCTTATCAATCTTCTATACTAGACACTTACTTAGCCTAATTCTTTTTATTTAACATAACACATGCATTATATAATTACATGCATCTTGTGTCTCTAAAAACACAAGTTTAAACCAGAAATATATATATAACACATGACTCTGTAAGGCTGATACAGATTCATGTAATCTTCAGGATATTTTCGCTTCAAGAAGGCATGAATTGATGGTCTGATTAGAGCTTTCCTGCAAGTAAACCAGAAAAAAACAGCAAACACAAACCACAAAAATTCCAGCCCTTACCTTTTGCCTTCTATTTATCTTTTAGACAAGCTTTGCAAGGACAAAAATTCCCCTACAGAGTTAGTTAGTTTTAATTCTTTATCCTACCTTCCTAGGCTGTTTTATATGCTTTATATTCTTCTTTTCCTGGTGTCCATCTACTTTATGCATTATTTTCCATATTCCCTGCAATAGGGCAATACCAGAAATATATCCTTTTTCCAAATTACCTTTGTTCCATGATGCCCCAATTCCCTGCAATCTATCCTTGCCTTTTCCCTCTGTATTTGCTGAAATCTTTAGGATCCCATCTTGAGTACCATATCAAGTCCCTTTGCCGCATCTTGAGCCTTATCAATCTTCTATACTAGACACTTACTTAGCCTAATTCTTTTTATTTAACATAACCCATGCATTATATAATTACATGCATCTTGTGCCTCTAAAAACACAAGTTTAAACTAGAAATATATATATATAACACATGACTCTGTAAGGCTGATACAGATTCATGTAATCTTCAGGATATTTTCGCTTCAAGAAGGCATGAATTGATGGTCCGATTAAAGCTTTCCTTTAAGTAAACCAGAAAATAACAAAAAACACAAACCACAAAAATTCCAGCCCTTACCTTTTGCCTTCTATTTATCTTTTAGACAAGCTTTGCAAGGACAGAAATTCCCCTGCAGAGTTAGTTAGTTTTAATTTTTTATCCTACCTTCCTAGGCTGTTTTGTTTATTCTTATGTAAGGAAATGTCATTTTGTCTAAGCATGCTATTCCCTTTAATTTATGTGGCATGGACTCCTCGTCATATTCTATCTCTCCTCTGGTTGAACCTATTCTAGATAGACTATCCGCTAGATTATTAGCCTCCCTATATATATGTGTAATTGAAGCTTTCAGCTCATCTAAGAGGCTGAAAATTACTTTTAAATCCTCTTCATACCTCCATAAAATTTTCTTTTTAATTACTATTTCAACTACCAACTTCGAGTATACCTGAACTTGTATATTTTTAAAATTTAGCTTCTTACATATCTCTAATCCCGATTTCAAGGCTTTAATTTCTGATTCCAGAGCCGAGGAGGCTCTACTGGCGCATGTGAAACCTTTCTTTACTGTCCCTTTATAATCTTTTATTACCCCTCCTCCTCCTGCTATTCCAGTATCCCTGTTAAAGCTACCATCCGTATTAAGTGAATATTTGCCGACCGGTGGACTATTCCAGTATATGCTTTTAGCCAATTGATGATTTACTACTTTAAAAGTGAGGTCCCATGTTTTCTCGAGCTTCTTATCTTTGTTCTTATTCTCTATTTTAATAGGTTTTATACTAGATATATTACTTATCTCCTTTCTAATATCTTTTATTATTTCTGTTAAATTCATTCTTATGTTTTCAAATTTAGTTTTATTTCGAGATTTCCATATGCACCAGATAATTACGTGCGGTAATTTCTGATTAAGTCATTTTCTAGTGGGGCTTTTCGTAGTTTCACTTTCCCATTTTTTAACTTTATCTATTAACTTATCATCTTTATTACTTATTTGTTTTTCTCCTTCCATCTCTTTCCATATTTCCGCTGCAATTGTCCCGTTGGAAAATAAGTGATCCGTTGTTTCGACTACTTGTAAGCAGCATTCACATCTTGATGCCATTTTTATCCATTTTTTTGAACGTTCGTATCTACCGGTATGGCATTCACTAGAACCTTCCATGTGAACGAGCTCATTTTTTGCGGGACATTTTCTTGCCATACCCATTTGAATAAAGTTTGAGCAGGTTTTTTCTTTCTGACCAGATCTTTTACCGACTTTAGAGAGAAATTTCCTTGTGGCATTAAAGTCCATTTCCAGCCACTTTTCTTTAGTGTGGAGTGTGAGTCTACTATCTCCTTAGGGCTCCTGTTCGATGCTTTCTTAGGGATCCTGTTCTTATAATCTAAATATTTAGTCCGCATGTATGTTTCCCATAGATTATCAATTTCTTTAAGTCTCCACCAGCCTTTGCAATCCCAGGCAGCGGCCAAATCCTGTAGGTTCATTAAACCTAATCCTGCTTCTTCTTTTGGGTAACAGATAGCTTCCCAGCCCTTCCAGTGTAATTTATTTCTCACTTCTTTTTTACCCCATAAGAAATTTGCCATTACCGATTCTAGTTTCTTAATAAATTTCTTAGTGGGATGAATAACTAATAAAATGTGTATCAGTGTACTTTATAAAACATGTGAGATTAGCATTAACCTCCCCCCAAATCCCATAAGCTCTTCTTTCCAACATGCTATTTTCTTTCTTAGCTTATACTGGAGAAAAATTAAATATTCTTCCTTCAACCTCCCCTCATATATCGAACATCCTAAATACATTAATGCTCCTTTAATTTCTGAAAAACCTATGATGTGTTTAATTTTATTTACTACCTTTAATTTTGCATTTTTGGCGAGCATAAACTGACATTTGCTTTTATTTACGACTTGACCTGTTTCATTCTCAAATATTTGAAGAAGGTCCATAAGATTCCTTAATGACTTTGTACCTGCATTTGTAAAAATTATAAGGTCATCTGCATAGGCTAAGTAGCCTATTCAGAGTGTATTCTTTAGTTGTCTAAATGATATTATTTTACCTTCTGTCATTCTTTTATTCAGGTTTCGAATTAATAATTCTAGATAAATATCAAAAAGAAGGGGAGATAACGGGTCTCCTTGCCTTATACTTCTATTTGGCTTAAATTCCTCGCTTATCTTTCCATTTACAATCACTCTTACCCAAGTACTAGAAATACATCTGTATATTAAATCTATGGTAAGCTCAGAGAATCCGAACCTTCTCATCACAAAACAAAGGGTATCCCATTCTACCATATCGAAGGCTTTCGATAGATCAAGCTTAACCACTAAATTATTTTTTCTAGTTTTACCTCCTATCTCTTTCATCATCTCGGATGCAAGTTTTATATTTTTGATCATTAATCTGTTTTTAACGAATCCCGTTTGTTCGTGAGATATTATAGATTGTAAAATTGAGCTTAGTCTTAATTGTAAAATTTTTGCTAAGATTTTATAAATAGCATTACATAAACTTATAGGTCTAAAATCCTCACATTTCTGTGGTGATTCTTTTTTTGGGATTAATACTATATATGACTTTGCCCATGATTTTGGGATTTCTCCCCCTACAAAAAAACTAGCAATTGCGGGGACTAGATCAGATTTAACAATGTGCCAGTTTGACTGGAAAAAAAAGTTATTCCAACCATCCGGTCCTGCATCATTCTTTTTATCCAGGTTGAATACTGTCGCTTTTACTTCTGGTTCTTCTGGGATCAATTCCATTATTTGATTTTGAGCTTTCGTTATGGTTGCCCTAATCTCATGCATTAGAGAATTTTCGGCCCTATGTGACTGACTGCATAATTGGTTTTTAAAAATTTTTTAAAAAGAGGTCCTATTTCTTTTTCTTCTTCTACCCATATTCCCTCTTCATTTTTTATTCCTTTAATTTGATTCTTTTGAGATTTTATTTTAGTCATATTATAAAAGAATTTGGTATTTCGATCTCCATCTTTTAACCATTTTATTTTTGCACGCTGTTTCTAGTAAATTTCTTCCATGTGTAATTTCAATCTTAGTTCTCCTTTAGGCTTACTTAAATCTACCCGGGTTTCATTATTATTAGTGGTGTCAAACTCTTGTTCCAACTTAGCTACTACTTCTTCCGCTTTTTTTAACTCATGGTTTAGATTTCTGAAAACCTCTTTATTCCATGTTTTTAAGCTAGATTTTAATCTTAGTAGCTTTTTTGTTAAAGCTTGCATCGGCTTACCCGTCGCTGGCTCTTTCCAAGACTCTTTGACGAGACTATCAAAGCCTACGTGCTCAACCCACATATTTTGGAATTTAAAATTAGGCGTGCTTCCCTGATTCCTTTGTATTGTGATAAGTAGTAGGCTATGATCAGAACAAGTTCTGTTTAAGTGTCTTAGCCCCGTAAGCCCTTGTGAGGTGACCCACTTTGTATTACACATAACCCTATCTAGACGTGCCTAGATGACTCCCCTTTTTCGCTAATTATTACACCAGGTATATCTTGATCTAGTGAAATCTATTTTCATTAGATTGGTAATGACTATTGTGT
Source organism: Sapria himalayana (assembly GCA_029783825.1). NCBI lineage: Eukaryota > Viridiplantae > Streptophyta > Magnoliopsida > Malpighiales > Rafflesiaceae > Sapria > Sapria himalayana. The sequence goes on from JAREIK010017666.1 coordinate 522,498, forward strand.
CATTAAATTGATTCATGGCTACCTTATTTGGTGGTTTACCTCCTTTCTTCTCTTGAGGACTTCTAATTATATAAAAATCCTCTCCTATGATCCAAGGAGAGTTTCTACTTGCTATATCTTTCATCTCCTCCCATAAAGATAGCCTAGATTGTTTATCATTTTTAGCATACACTGCTGAAATTATTTGATCTGTGTTCTTATCTAATTTGAAGTGTACTATCTGTTCAGTATCTTTTAATATTTCAATTTCTAGCTTATTATGCCATAGAATCCAAAGTTTGCTATTTAAATTAGCATACACATTTTTTAAACCATATAATTTCACTATATTTAATTAATTGATCTTGCATGACCATTGGCTCGGTAATAACCACTAAAGATATTTTATATTCTTTAATTAAAAGTCTTAATCTGTTTATCGTGGGGCTATTAGCTACTCTCCTAACATTCCAATATAGACATCTATCCATCAAAACCTAATTTAGCTTGAGCTCTAGTTGTGCACTTAGATTCATAAGTCATATTAGCATATTTCTTCATGTTTCTTATAGTTTTAGGAGTGTGAGTAATTTCATGCATAATCTCATTATATTTTACCTGTTTCCCTAGTACCATGGCCATTTGTTTCAAGGCCTCCAGAGATTGAGTTCTTGAGAGGTTACCCCAATCTTCCTTATAGATTGATAGGTCATCCTTGACATTCTTTTCGGGCTCCACTTGAGATACATCACCCTTGTTAATTGAAGGGCAACTAAATATTACCGATTCGTCTTCGGGGAAGTCCAGAAGATCCTCGTTTATCCATCCATAATCCTCAAGCTTTTCTTTCAAAACTATCCTGGTTCTCGATTTTTTTCCATGCTTTCTCTTATATTTTACCTCCTCCCAACCTTCATTCAAGTTTGCCTCTTTCTCTCCCTCCGAGTTTATCTCTACAGCATGCTCCTCTACATGATTCTTCTTTATGTATTCTGATGCTAATCGTGGTTTTTCTCTACTATCCAGGCCCTCCATTTCTGCAATAACAGTCGGCTGGAAGTGTTGTTCTTCACGCGAGTTGTGAAGAGAAACCTCCTCCTTCCTTAACCATTTCATGACCTTCTTACCTCCTCCATCCTGACGATGCCCGTTACCCTTCTCCTCTCCCCCCACCTTGCACAAAATAGTTTCATGCCCGAGCCTTTTGCAACTTAGGCAGTAAGAAGGAAGGCTTTTGGGGATGACTGTTTGCCAAAACCCCTCAGCCTGGTCACCTTCCCCACTGCCTATCCATAACTTACTAGGCGGCTTAGACAAGAGATTAAACTCAACGCATACACGAGCTTTGTTCGGCCTGGACATGGCTACTGTGGCTTCGTCCCATAGCATAGGTTTACCCAAACACGAAGATATAGCATAGAGAGAATGTTTGGAGAATAAATGTAATGGCAGATACGACAATGTAAACCATACCGGGGCTATAGGCGCCTCTTCCAGGGGAGTGAAATCCTTTGTCCACTTCAATACAGGCATGGGGAAACCATCGACCTGCCATAAGCCTCGCTGCCATAGGCGATATTGGTCCTCCAGTAGGGAGCATTGCAACATGACGTGTTTAGCGTCGAAGTCTGCAAACTTCACCTTCCCCTTAAGCTTTAGAGTTGCGATAAATTTTTGAACTTCTATCACTCGAGGTCTGCCATGGGAGAACTTACCGATGAGCATATATTCAAATGGTTCCATAAGCCTTTGAGTTTCTTCGGCAGAGAAGATGATAACTAGATGCCCGTTTTTGTTCCCGTGAGAGCGTGAAGTCGGCGTGGTCTCTTTTAGAATCGAGGCAAATGACTTATTATTTAATAATAAGTCGGTTTGCTCCATTTTCAACTTGAATAGAGCTTGTTTTGAGCAAAAATGGAGATTTACTCTCTCTAGAAAGTGGGATTTTCTCTCTCTATAAATTGAGAGCGTTTTCTTCTTCTTCTTCTTTTTCTTCTTAAGGTTTTGTTTATTAATTAGAACCCTCTCTTTTGGTGGAGGAATACCATTTGTACAAACTACATCTACCCATTTCCCTTTTACACCCGATTCATAAAGCTAGAAAAATGTAACAATCCATAATTTTAATTAACTCATAATCTTTCCTAACTTTATAATCAATGATATGATGATTCTTATTTTTATTTGTGCTTCATTAATTAAGTGCGACATCTCTGTTTTCTATATATATCTTGCTATGAAAGATACTCCCCATATTGATCTTTGTATAAATCTTTCCCGTGCTATATTTGAAGCTTTAAATCTTTGTGAAATGTCTTACTCTTTTAGCTCCGACTAGCCTGCTCCCTCGCAGCTTCAACAATCCAGATTCGACAATCCAGCATCTACCTCTCGAATCTCTTGTCCATGCTCATTCTTTATCATTTGAGTATGACTAGTCCAAATTTTCATTTCTTTAAAAGTTTCCACTTGTGATATTTACTGTTATCCTGGATGAAACAAAGTATCAAGATCTTTCGAATAGAGGGTCCATTACTTAACTTCCTTTTGCCCAATACAACGAAGAGAGTATCTCTTGCTCTTTGTAGCATACTTCCTCTTGAGATGTCTTGGAAGCAATCCCAGCTCTTCCCTTTGCTTATCTCCCATTTGAAATGATGCATACATTGACTAACGAACTAAGACTCTTCTAAATTAATACAGACGTCCAACAATTAACACAGACCTCCAAAAGACCACCAAATATCTAAAAAAAAATAGACCACCAAGCCTAAATTACAGCAAGCCTAAAAACAGACCACCAAATATCTAACACAGACCTAAATTACAGACTTCCAAAACCATCTCAAACCAGAAAATTTGAACTAAACAACAGAAAATCTCAAACAGGCAGATTCGTGCTTGTGCTGTATGCCAGCTTAATTGAAATCAGCCCATTATTAAATTGAATATCCAGCTTCAATACCTGTAAAATAAATAAGCAAAACAGCACTAACCAGCATACTAAATACTTAGATTTCTTACCAGTTTATCCCTTTTAATTATTTACCCCAGTTTCGATTAATCACCCTTCAAGACCAGGAAGATTTTTAAGATACGAGCCTCTTATCTGCATATATTAATAACTCGAAACCAAAAAAAAATAGAAGAGATATACAAGTGTTCTTCTGTGAACCTTCTAAAATAAGGTAGTTCTTTGCGGTTCAATTTTATTATTCCTTCATATTTTTTTGGTATCGTGCCATCATTAAACTCTTGATCTCCTCTTTTTCTACATTCCTTGGCTAATCCATCTGCTAATGTGTTAACTTCTCTATATATATGATTTATAGTATAATCAGAATCTTTTAATATATGCAGAATCTCCTTAATTTACTCCTCATATTTCCATAATGATACTTGTTTATTAATTAAATTTACTAAGATTTTTGAATCTATTTGGATGTCTATGTTTTTAATATCAGATTTTTTACACAATCTAATCCCTTCTCTTAAGGCTAATATCTCAGCATGTAGAGCCGATGAAGCATGAAACTTCATTGTGAAAGCTAAAATTAGCCCACCTTTAGAGTTCCTTATCAAACCCCCCCCCCCCTCCTGCTGCTCCAATGTCTCTGTCAAAGCTGTCATCGGTATTTAAAGCCATTCATTCATTCGGTGGGTTTTCCCATTTTAATTCTATTATTTTAAAATGTTTTGGTAGCTTTTCTTTTAGATTCCAAAAAGTCATAATATCTTTATCTAGGCTCTTGCCCTGATTCTTTAATGGAGATATCACCGAAATTTTTCTAGTCTCTTCCTTTATCTCCTTCCAGATATCCTCTACCCTCATACGAGACCCTTCAAATCTACTTTTATTTCTAGCCTTCCAGATGCACCAGATGACTATTAGAGGAATATTATATTTTATCCATTTCTGTGCAGGATTTAAGACTTTTATTTTACTCCATTTTTGAAGTCTAGCTTTTATTGTGAGCTGTTCATATTTTATATTCAACTCTATTCCTAGTTTTCTCCATATTTCTGCTGCTACTTTTCCATTTGAGAAGAGATGATCGAGTGTTTCTATTTCGATTGTACAACATTCGCATCTTGAGACTAACTGAATACCTTTCTTTATTTAGTTATTATCTAATGGTACAATATTAGATAGAAATTTCCACATAAAAGTTTTAATTTTTTGAGGAGTTTCATTTTCCCAAGCCCATTTAAATAAATTTTGTTCTACTTGCCTTTTTCTTATTACATTCTTGATAGATTTAAGTGAAAATATTCATTCTGATGTTAATGTCCATTTCCATCCTTTTTTAGTGAGTTTAGAATAATTCTCCACTAGATCTCTTTGTTTAAGCATTTGAACCCAAACCTGCGAACTCTTACTTTTATTTTTCTCTTTATGGGTATCATCTTTTAATCAATACTTTGCACACATAAATTTCGCCCATAAGCTATTATTTTCTTTCAATCTCCACCATCTCTTGCTAGCCCATGATTTAGATAAATCTGAGAGATCGATGAATCCCACTCCAGATTCTTGAACAGGGAAAACATAAATAATTCCATTTTTTTCCAATGCAATTAATGTATTCCCTCTTTTTTCCCCCATAAGAAATTAGCAAATTCCTTTTCAATCTTTTTAATTATTTTACTTGGTAATTTCATAATCATGATATTATGCATTAATGAGCTTTCTAAGACATGTTTTATTAATGTTATTCTTCCCCTCATAATCAAAAATTCTTCCATCCTGCAATTTTCTTTTTTAATTTATCTATTAAAAAATCCAAATACTCAGCCTTGAGTTTGCCTTCATATACTGGACATTCTAGATATATCATTTCCCCTTTTTTCTGAGAAAAACCAGTGACTTTTTTAATCCTATTAGCTAATGCTATAGGAGCTTTATAAGATATCATGTATTGGCATTTTCTTTTATTAAGTTTTTGACCTGTTTCATCTTCTAAACAAATTAACAAGTTCATCAGATTTTGTAAAGATCTATACCCTCCATTAGTGAAGATCATCACATCATCTGCATATGCTAGGCACTCACTAGTGGAGTGTTTTTTGGTTGCCTGAATGTACCTATCGAACCTTTTACCATCTTGTCATTAAGATTAACTATTAGAAGTTCTAGATGTATATTGAATAAAGCTGGTGAATGAGGATCTCCTTGTCTTAGGCCTCTGACTGGTTTAATTTCTTCTACTACTTTTCCATTCGTAATAATCCTAACCCAAGTATTAGAGATGCATCTGTAAACTAGATCTATCAATGTTTCCGAGAATCCCATTTTTCTCATCATGAAACAAAGAATGTTCCATTCGACTCTATCAAAAGCTTTGGATAGATCTAGTTTTATTATTACATTATGCCCTCTTTTTTTTCATCCTATTTTTCTACACAATTCTTTAGCTAAATTTATATTTTCCATTATCAATCTATTTTTCATGAAACCTGATTGTTCTATAGAAATAATTTTAGGTAGCAGGTGAGAAAGTCTATTTTGCATGATTTTTGCTAAAATTTTATATATTGAGTTACATAAACTGATAGGTCTAAAGTCCTCCCCTGTTTGTGGATTTCTATTTTTGGAATAAGGACAATATGAAAGCTACCCCATTTTTTTCCTATTTCAGCTCCACAAAAAATGCTATGTATGGCTTTTTCTATATCTTTTTTGATTATATCCCAACAAAATTGAAAAAAACCACAATTCCATCCATCAGGACCTGCTGCGCTATCCTTGTTCATACTAAAAATGACTGTTTTAATTTCATCCTCATCAGGGAAATTAATTAACATATTATTATCTTCAGCTGCAATTTTATTTTCAATTTTTTGTAATAATGTATATCCTTTAAGCTCATTTTTTTTCACTTAATTGATTTTTGAAAAACTTTTTAAAGTAATTTTGAATATCTAAATCATCATGCACCCATACTTCCCCATTATTTTTTATACCACTAATTCTATGTTTCTGTTGTTTAAACTTAACTATTCTTTGAAAAAATATTGTGTTCTTATCTCCTTCTTTTAACCATTTTAATTTAGATTTTTGTTTCCAAAATACTTCTTCCATTAATAATTTAATTTTCAATTCTGCTTGTGCTTTAATTAAAGCTCTTCTATTGTTAGCATTTTGATCTGATTCAAATTCTAATTCTTTTTTAGAAACTAAATCTTCAGCTTCATTTACATTTTTGTTTATATTTCCAAATACTTCCTTATTCCTTTGGTTCATGTCTATTTTTAGCCTACTGAGTTTGTGATTCAATATTTGAATAGAATTTATTGGTGCCTCTCTATTCCAGGAGTCTTTTACCATATTCAAAAAACCATGATGCAAATACCAAGCATTTTGAAATCTAAAGGAACTTCCTGTGTAAGTAGAGTTATTAATGGTAATTAAAAGTGAGCTATGATCAGAACAGGTCTTATTCAAATGTTCCACTTCGGTCGCACCGAAATGCTCAAGCCTTAAAAAATTAAATAACACTCTGTCTAATCTAGCCCAGATTGTACCCTTCTTTTTCCAGTTATTACACCATGTAAAAAGAGAACCCAAAAATTTAGCCTCTATTAAGTTAGTCGTGTTTACAATATCATTAAAATGAAACATGGTTTTTTTATTTGGAGCTTTTCCTCCATTCTTTTCTTTAAAACTTCTAACTGAGTTGAAATCTCCTCCTATAATCCAAGCCTTTTTTTCTAAAGATATTTCCTCCATATCTTTCCATAAATCTTTTCTATCTTCTTTTTTATTTTTGGCATAAACTATCGTGATATTTTCATTAACATTATGACTTAAACTAATATTTATTAACTGATTTGTATCTTTTATGATTTTTATATTTAAATTACTTTTCCACATTACCCAGATTTTACCATTATTGTTAGCATATGCATGATCAAAGCCTAATGTTTTTTGTAATGTCCTATCTGATCCCTATCTACCATGGGTTCAGCTATAGAAATGAGATTAATCTTATGCAAATATATTAATTTTTTCAATCTATTTCCATAGGGGAGATTAGCAATTCCCCTAATGTTCCAGTAGACGTAATTATAAATTATTTAATGAATTAGCTTGTGCTCTAGTAGTGCACTTAGTTTCATATGTTTTATTTTAAGTATTTTTTCATATTCCTTGGTTTGTTTAAAGAGCTTAAATCCCCTCCTCTTTCTCATTTCCATTCTCGACCCATATGAATGGCCATTATTTTTAAATCCTCAATGGCCCACTCCTTGTTACCCATGTTATATTTTAGTTTTTCTAAGTTAATATCATCTCTTTGCATTCTAACTTTCTGATCTTCTTCCTCTCTATCAGTGTAAAGGGAAGTTATACTTCTTAATTCTAAATCATCCTGTGAATAATCAATTATAGGAACTGCCCATGCTTTATTTTTGTTTGTTTGTTTTTCATATAAACTCTTGTTCTTCTGTTTAAATCTGCTATTTTCTTTATCATTTTTGCCCTTCTTATATCTTCTAGGTTAGCTACTGCCCTCTCTTCTTCTGTATTCAGTTTCTTATATTCAATAAGTTTTATTTCATTTGCATCATTTTTCTGTTCTTCAATATGAACAGATTGTGTTAGTTAGGGTTTTATTTGGTATCTCACTAACTCCCCCCCTTTCCAGCAGCAAATCTCTTCTCCATCATCTGTTTGTTTTCATCCCTTCTTTTTTTAACTAGACAAACAACAATACCATGACCCATTTTCCTGCATCAAGAACAATGATTTGGAAGGTTTTCTGGAACACCTTGCTGCCAGAAACCTTCTCCATTTGTGCTTCCTATCCAAATTCGCAAAGGAATAGTCTTCTGTAAGTCAGTTTCAATGCAAATACGTGCTACACTTGGTCTGGAGAGTGTAGCAGTAGCACCATCCAAGAGTAGAGCAGAACCAAAAGAGCAAGCAATACGATACAGAGCATATTTGTCAAAAAAATTAATCGGTAGCAAGGGAAACAGGAACCATACCGGAGCTACCGACGATTCCTCCTTCGTGGAGAAACTCTCTGACCATTTGAAGGTTTTCATGGGATAACCCATGATGTACCAGATGCTTCGCAACCAAATTCTATGAAAATCCTCTTCGGAAAACAATTGTATCAGTACATGTTTGTCGTCGATTAAACCAATCTTAATAAGCATTTTAAGCTTCAAGGAATCAAAAAATGCACGAATGTCTTCTATGCGAGAACACCCATGTGAGAATTTGCCAATGAGAGAGTATTTGTGAGGCTCAGTTAGCTTCTGTAAGTCTTCGGGCGAGAACAGAATCGAGGGATCCTCGATAAAATTTGCGTGAATGTCTGAAGAAGATGACACTGTGCGCGCGATTTTATTAAAAAAATTAGAAAAAGATTTCTTATTCTCTAAGTAATCCATTTCCTAAAAATATAGCTTGAAATCTGCTTCTTCTTCCTCAAAATATGCACTTACTCTCTCTAGAAATTTTGTTTCTCTCTCTAGAAAGTTGAGAGCATTTTTCAAAGAAAAAGGCCGCTCTTCTTCTTATTCTTCTTCTTCTTCTTCTTCTTCTTCCTTTTTCTTTCATCTTCTTCTCATTCTTCTTCTTCTTCTTCCTCATTCTTCTTCTTCCTCCTTCTTCCTCCTTCCTCCTCCTACTTCTTCTTCTATTTTTTTTAAAAAACGTGTTTATTAATTACAGACCTCTCTTTTGGCGGAGGAATAGCATTTTTACAAACTAGCATATACCCTTTAATGCCCTTACACCCTTTACTCAATTCTAACTAATTTAACATAGACAAAAAATTCAAATCTAATGGGATCTTATATATACGGACACTTGATTGCAAATTAGATTATTGTGTCTTCATATTTCGGTCTTGATGTTCCTTCTTGTATTTGTCTCTTAATGGACATTTTTTCCAGCCTTTGCTTGTTCCAGTAGTGCATCCAAGAGGCTTCTTTTGTGTGTTCTTTACCATATGAGAGTGTAAGATGGCCTTCTCTTGCTCCTCCTTTTTTAGCTTTAATATCTATACTATTCCTGCATCCAAAAACACATTCCAGCATAGGGTATGTATCTCATTTATATTTGGAGTTCATTGTTGTATCCCAGCATTTATGTGCTCCACTTTGTCCCCCATAACCGCTACTCGTTCATATGCAACATTGTTCTCATAAACATACACATTACATTTAAACATACAATAAAAAAGAAGTTTAGAATACATGTGCATAACTAACAACCCTTGCCTCCCAATAATTCCTTTGAAGCTATGAGTGGACTGCGCTGCTAAGAAAACAAATACATATATCCCATATTTCCCAAGAGAACCCCCTTCTTTAAAATTAACCTTCCTTCTTCTATTATGCCTATATAATCTAATTTCTATTTTAAATACCACTCACTTTCTACCCTTTCTAACTCTTACATAGAGAAAAGCATTCTTGTCTAGTTCCACCAGACCTTTTATTTTTACCGGCAAAGTTTCCTCATCATATTCTACTTCTCCTTTTTGCGATCTTATCCTAGCAAGATTGTCTGCCGGGGTGTTTAGCTCCATATATATATATAATATTGATGCATTCAGTTCTTTTATGAAATTCAATATAATTTCTAACTCCTCTTCATATTTCCAAAGAGATATTTTCTTTGGTACTAAATTAACTAATAACATTGAATCTACCTGTATTTGAATATTCTTATAGTCTAATTTTTTGCCAACACTTAGTCTTATATTTAATGCCCTAATTTCTGATTGTAGAGCCGAGGCTGCTACACTAACTGTGGTGAAAGCTTTCATGACTGCCCCTCTAGAATCTCTTATTAACCCACCTCCGCCTGCTATTCATGTGTCCCTATTAAAGCTTTCATCCGTATTTAGGGAGAGTTTTCCTTCCGGAGGTCTGTGCCAAGAGATACTTTTCGCCCAATATTGTTTACTTATTTTTATATTAAGGACCCATTCCCTCTACGCTTTCTTTTCTATGTCTATTTTATTTACAATTACAGAATTAAAATTTGATATGTTACTTACTTCCTACCTAATTTCTTGCGTTATTTCATTTGTGTCCATTTTCTTTCCTTCAAATCTACTCCTATTTTGAGCCTTCCATAGACACCATATTATTACATGTGGTAAATACATATTAAGCCAAATTCTAGTAGGATTAGTAGAAGTTACATTTTCCCATTTTTTAATTCGTTCCATTAAACCGTATTCTCTATTACTGATTTGCTTTGTTTCATCAAATTTCTTCCAGACTTGTGTGGCAATTTTGCCTTTCGAAAATAGATGATCCATTGATTCTTCTTCCTCAAAGCAGCATTCACATCTAGACACCATTTTAATGCCCTTTCTTTGAACATTGGTATCCATAGATATTGCATTTGCTATTACTTTCCATGCTAGCGAGCACATTTTCTGTGGGATTCCTGCCTTCCAGACCCATTTAGATATAGATTGAACAAGCTTTTTTTTCCTAATCAATTCCTTTGCCGATTTAAGTGTAAAATTACCATGTGGTGTTAGGATCCATTTCCAGCCATTCTTTTTTAATATTGAGTGAGATTCTACTTTCTCCTTCTGTTTTTCTAAAGCTTTCAAATTATTTGAAACTTTCTTAAGCTGCTTGTGACTTTTATCTAAATATCGTGCCCTCATATATTTTGCCCAAAGGCCATCATTTTCCTTCAACCTCTATCATCCTTTACAGTCCCATGCGGTGGCCATATCTTGAAGAGAAATTATTCCTAGTCCTGCTTCTGCTTTTGGATAACAAATATCACCCCAATTTTTCCACTGAATTTTATTCTTCCCATCTTTTTTACCCCATAAGAAATTTGTCATTTCTGTTTCTAATTTATTTATTAATTTCTTCGAGGATGCATTACAGATAGGATATGAACCAGCGTGCTTTGTAGCACGTGCGAAATTAATGTGATCCGTCCCCAAATCCTAATAAGTCCTCTTTCCAGCCTGCTATTTTCTTTCTCATTTTGTCTTGTAGCGGTACTAAATATTCCTCTCTCAAATTTCCTTCATATATTGGGCAGCCTAAATAAATTAAAGCTCCCTTATTTTGAGTGAAGCCAGTTATATTTTTAATTTTATATATAGCTTTCTCTGAAGCTTTTTTTCCCAGTATAAACTGGCACTTCTTTTTATTTACAACCTGACCTGTTTCTAATTCAAATAATTGTAATAATTCTATAAGATTCATTATAGATATTTTACTTGCATTTGTAAAAATTATTAGATCATCAGCATAGGCCAAACAACCTATTCTCGGAGTGTTTTTAGGTTGTCTAAAAGGTAAAGTTTTCCCTTCTGACATTCTTTTATTTAAATTAAGAATAAGCAATTCAAGATATATATCAAATAGTAAGGGAGATAATGGGTCTCCCTGCCTTAGGCTTCTTTTTGGTTTAAATTCTTCACCTATATTTCCATTTATAATAATTCTAACCCTAACACTCGAAACACATCTATAAATTAAATCTATGCATAATTCCTAAAAACCATATTTTCTTAACACAAAGCAGAGTGTATCCCATTCGACCCTGTCAAATGCTTTGGACAAATCCAGCTTAATTACTAGATTATTCCCTCTTGTTTTAGCTGAAATCTCTTTCATCATTTCTAATGCTAACCTTATATTTTCAATAATAAGTCTATTTTTAATGAAACCTGTCTGTTCTTTTGAAATTATTAATGGCAATATATTACTTAGTCTGTTCTGGATTATTTAGGCTAGAATCTTATAAATAGCATTACACAAGGTTATTGGTCTGAAACCCTCACATATCTGTGGGGCATCTTTTTTAGGGATAAGAACTATATATGAATTTGCCCAAGCTTTAGGAATATCTGCTCTGGCGAAAAAACTGCCAATTGCTAAAATTAGGTCCTGTTTAATAATTAGCCAATTTAGCTGATAAAAATAGTTATTCCAGCCATCTGGGCCCACTGCACTATCTTTATCAAGCTTAAAAACTACATTTTCACCTCTTCTTCCTATGGTATGGTTTCCATCATTTGATTCTGATTTTGTGTGATGGAAGCCCCAATCTCCTGTATTAAGGAGTTAGCTTTGTGAGGTGTCTGACCACACAAGTGTGATTTGAAAAAAAAATCCTCAAAGAGAATTCCTATTTGCTTGTCTTCTCCTATCCATGTACCTTCTGTGTTTTTTAAACCTTTAATTCTATTTTTCTGAGTTTTTATTTTACTCATATTATGAAAAAATTTAGTGTTTCTATCACATTTTTTAACCATTTAATTTTTGCTCGTTGTTTCCAATATACCTCCTCCATGTGTAATTTTAAACTTAATTTAGCTTTAGCCTTTTTTAATTCTTGTCTATTCTTATCATCATTTTTATTATCATATTCAATTTCTTGTTTTTCTACCTGCTCTTCTGCTTGTTTTATTATATTCCCAAAAACTTCCTTATTCCATAATTTTAAATGTTTTTTGAGTCTATTTAACTTGGTCATTAGCACCTGCATCGGTTTACCCTGTGCTGGCTCTGACCAAGATTCTTTCACCAATTTTTCAAATTCTACATGTTTTCCCCTTTTATTATTATGAATTGTTATGAGAAGTGGAGAGTGATCTGAACAGGTTCTGCTTAAATGTCTAAGTGTTGTAGACCCATGTGTGGCTACCCACTTAGCATTACAATTTACCCTATCCAGTCTGGCCCAAATTGCCCTTCTATTACCCCAGTTGTTACACCAGGTGTAATTTGAACCTGTGTAAGTTATTTCCATCAAACTGGATTCAGAGATCGCCTCATTAAATTGAGACATCACTATTGTCTTCGGTGTTTTTCCTCCCTTCTTTTCCAAAGAACTTCTAATTACATTAAAATCTCCTATTATCCAGGGAGTGTTTTTTGATGCTATATTCTGCATTTCCTCCCATAAGACCAATCTAGTTTTTTTATCATTTTTAGCATATACAACCGATATTATATCTTCTGTATTTTTATTCATTTTAAAGTGTATTATTTGTTCTGTGTTTTTTAATATTTCAATGTCTAGATTATTATGCCACATTAACCAGAGTTTACTATTTAAATTAGCAAATGAATTATTAAACCCTAATATTCGACTATATTTAATTATTTGATCCTGCTGTGTCATAGGTTCTGCAATAACTACTAATGCAATTTTATATGTTTTAATCAAATTTTTAAGTCTATTTATCGAAGGGTTATTTGCCACCCCTCTAATATTCCAATATATGTAACTATCCATTAAAACCTAATTTGGATTGTAATCTAGTTGTGCATTTTGATTCATATGTTTTATCTAAATATTTCCTCATATTTCTCGCACTCTTGGGAGGAATTGATTGAGGTATTACATTGTATTTCTCTTGCTTACCGAGTTGCATGACCATTCTTTTTATGGCTTCCATAGATTGAATCCTAGTGAATTTTTCTCCATTTTTTTCATACATTTCTAAATCATCCTTCACTTCTCCTATATAACTCTCCTCCTTTACTTCTGTTATACCTAATTGAGGGCAACTAAATACCTGCGAAGCTTCATCCAGAAAGTCCAGGAGATCTTCCTCTATCCAGCTATAATCTTCTATTTTTTCCTTTAACACCATTCTATGTTTATTTTTCCTAACTCTTTTTCTTCTAGCTTTCACCACCTCCCATCTCTCTTCCTTATTTTCTTCATTACTTCCCTCTATACTTACTTCCCTATTGCTTCTATCTCCCTCATTCTCTAAGAAAAAACTCCCATTCTCTCTCCTACTCTCCTCTTCTTCTTCCCCTAAACCTATAGGTTTCGGGGCCACTTCCTCCCTCCTTATCCATGTTTCTACTTTCCTTCTTATAGCTTCTTGCCCTTGCACCTTGCCTAATGGCTCTATTCCTATTTTACATTCAGATTTATCATGCCCAAGTCTATTACAGAATAAACAATATGAGGGCATATTTTCGGGTATGGCATTTTGCCAAAACCCATTATTCTGTCCGTTTTCTCCCTCCCCTATCCAGATTTGGTTAGGCAGACGAATGAGGAGATTACACTCTACACATACTCGAGCGTTGCTTGGCCGAGTTATTGTCACTGTGGCCTCATCCTGAAGCAATGGTTTGCCCAAACAGGAGGTTAAGCATAGAGAGAGTTGGCATTAAACAGATATATAGGGAGGTTCGGCAAAGAGAACCATACCGAAGCAATAGGCACCTCCACCTTTGGACTGAAGTCCTTCGTCCATTTCAGCACACGCATGAGAAAACCATTAACTTGTCATACTCCACGATGCCATAAACGATAATAATCATAAACTAAAAAACACTGAATAAACATATGTTTTGCATCATAATCGGCTAGTTTCACCCTTCCCGTGAGCTTCAAAGAGGAGAAGAATTGCTGTATATCACTCGGGCGAGGCCTGCCGTGGGAAAATTTCTCGATAAGCATGTATTGATAAGGCTCCTTGAGCTTCTGTATCTCGTCGGTTGAAAAAACGATAACGGGGTTCCCGTTTTTTGTTCCGAAAGAATGAGAATGAGGCACAGGCTCCTTTGTTATCAAGGAAAATGACTTATTTTTTAATAATAAGTCATTTTGCTTCATTTTGAACTTGAAAGGAGCTTGATTTGAGCTCAAATGTCGATTTTCTCTCTCTAGAAAATAGAATTTTCTTTCTCTAGAAGTTAAGAGCGTTTTTTGAAAAAACCGCAACTTTCTTCATCTTCTTCTTCATCATCTTCATCTTTTTTGGAAAATTTATTTATTAATTATAACCCTCTCTTTTGGCGGAGGAATACCATTTTTACAAGCTATATCTATTCATTTCCCTTTTACACCCATTTCCGACTACTAAAAAAGAAAAACTATGTAACTTAGTTTTATTTCTAATGATACAATTTGTGCTTTAATTCCTCGTAGTTCAATAATGACTTAGCTGATCATTTCAGCTCCTCGAATTTTTCTTTAATGATTTGAGGACTCTCTCATCCTTTCTCATTGAAGCCTTTGAAGTATATATTATGCTTTTACGTTCCTCCCCTAGCTTTCTTTAAGAAAATCTTTCACTCTCTTTGTTCCTTTCTTTGTTTTGCTATAATTGTTGTTTCAATCTCTTACAAATCCGTATATGATTTGCTACAAACCTATTTTTTGGCTAATCTGCATAGGATCAAGTATATCATATCCTTATCATTAAAGTACCCAATTCCCTCATTACCCGTATACATTTCAAATTAGCTATTAAAATATAAATTTTCTTCTTCCTCCTTGCTTGACCCGTGTTCTGGCTTCATAATGCTTGATTCCAGCCTTACAATATGTAGTCCCTGGTCAATGATATCTTTGTATGTGATACCGTCTCGATAACAAGCATACTTTCATCTTTATTTTTCTGTTGAGCCTTGATTGCTTCATTAATCTTTAACTTTTGCATGAGTGTAGTCGACCGATGACATAACAGACCAAAAATTATAGACTTCGGGGGCATAATAATAAAACTACAGCAACCTTATTAACACATCAGATACCATGACAGAAACATTAATAACACAGACTCCATGACAACAAAACATTACAGACTCCAAGGCAACAACACTACAGAAATAGTAAAGAACTGTAGTCCTTGCTCTGCTTTAATCCCCTTCTTGTAAGCTGAAGACCTGCATAGAAAAAAAATGCTACCTACCTATGTTTTCCCCATCCCTTACCTTATTAACCCTTCCCAATAAATATATATTATGACCGCTTAACTGACATTCGAGAACTCAATTAGTTGTTGACTTTTGATTAGAACCAATCCTACCTCATTTTAAGTAACACAAATCTTACCAATTTGTACATCATTGATAGCTTCAACAGATGTGTAGGAATCACCCCTCAGGGCCAGGGTGATTAATTATATAAAGCAATCCTTATCTGCATATGATTAGTGTATAACAGGTCCAAAAAAATAACTAAAAAGCAGAAATTAACAAATCATACTCTTATCTTCCTAATGTAAGGGAGTTCTTTACTGTCCATTTTTATTGTGCCTATATATTTTTTTGGAAGAGTCAATTCATTATACTCCTTATCTCCTTTGATTCTTCCATCCTTGGCTAATACATCCGCTAAGGCATTAGTCTCTCTAAAAATATGTTTTATAGTAAAATCTAATGAATTTATTTCATATAAAATTTCTTATATTTCATCTTCCTATCTCCATATTAATGAATTTTTGTTAATTAAATTAACAACAATTTTAGAAAATATTTGAATATTTATTTTTTTAATACCATTATTTTTACATATTCTTATACCCTCTCTTAAGGCTAATATTTCAGCATGAAGTGCCGATGATGCTTGAAACTTCCTCGTGAAGGCTAAGAGCACATTACCCTCAAAGTTTCTTATTATGCCTCCTCCTCCTGCTGCTCCTATATCTCGATCAAAGCTGCCATCTATATTTAAAGCAAAGCTTTCTTTCGATGGTTTTTCCCATTTTATGACTTATTTTAAATTGTTTAATTGGTTTTTCTTTTAAGTTCCATTAATTTAAAGTATCTTTATCTAACTTCGAGCCCTGTGAATTTAATGGATAAGACTCTGAAATTTTTCTTGTCTCCTCTTTTATATCCTTCCAGATATCCTCTATTGACATGCTTTGACCCTCAAATCTACTTTTATTTCTGGCCTTCCAGATACACCAAATAGCTATTTGAGGGACATTATTTTTAATCCAATTTTGTGCAGAGCTTGTAGCTTTCAATTTAAACCATTTTTGAAGTCTGTAATTGAGATTAAGTTGTTCATATTTTATATGCATTTCTATTCCTAGTTTCTTCCATATTTCTGCTGCTATTTTACCCTGTGAGAAGAGATGATCAAGAGTTTCCATCTCATTTGCACAACAGTCACATCTAGAAACATCTATATTCCTTTCTTTTTTAAATTAATATCAATTGGAATGATATTAGACAGGACCCTCCATGTGAAAGTTTTAATTTTTTGCGGATTATCATTATTCCAGATCCATTTGAATAATATTTTCTCTTCTTGTTTTTTCCTTATTGCATTTTTGGCTGAATTAAGTGAGAATGTTTCTTCTGGCGTTAAGGTCCATCTCCATCCTTTATTTATAAGTTTAGAATGTTTCTCCACTAGTTCTCTTTGTTTAAGCATTTGAACCCAAACTTGAGAACTCTTGCTTACCCTTTTTTCTTTATTAGTATCATCATTTATACAGTATTTTGCTCTCATAAATTCTGGCCATAAGCTATCATTTTCTTTTAATCTCCACCATCTTTTGCTTGCCCATGCTTTAGCTAAATCAAGGAGATTAACAATTCCCAAACCAGCCTCTTGAACAGGATAACATAAGTCTTTCCATTTTTTATAATGTAGTTTATATTTGCCCTCTTTTTTACCCCACAAAAAATTTGAAAATTCTTTTTCAATTTTTTTAATATATTTAATTGGGGGTTGAGTAACCATAATATTGTGCATTAATGTGCTTTCTAAAACATGTTTTATTAATGTTATTCTCCCCCCCCCCCCATATTTAAAAATTCTTCCTTCCATCCCGAAATTTTTCTTTTTAATTTATTTATTAAAAATTCTAAATATTCAATCTTGAGTTTACCTTCGTACACCGGACAGCCCAAGTAAATAGTCTCTCCTTTTTTCTGGGAGAAACTTGTAATATTTTTAATTCTATGAGATAGTGCCGTTGGTGCTTTATGAGAAATTATATATTGACATCTTCTTTTATTTAATTTTTGACCTGTTTCCTTGTCCATCCACTTTCCCTCAATATCTTTTATGGCTCTAATTCTATGCATCTGAAGTTTAAGTTTAGCTACTTTTTGAAAAAATTTTGTATTCTTATCTCCTTCTTCAAGCCATTTAATTTTAGATTTTTGTTTCCAGAAAACTTCTTCCATTAATAAATATAATTTTAATTCTGCTTGTGCTTTGCTCAAGGCTTTTCTATTGTTTATATTTTGATCTAATTCAAATTCTAATTCTCATTTTGAAACTAAATCATCTGCATCTTTTTTATTCTTATTTATATTTCCAAAAGTTTCCTTATTCCATTTATTTAAATCTACTTTTAATCTATATAGCTTATTATTCAGGATTTGAATTGGGTTTCCTGCTACTTCTTTGTTCCATGATTCCTTTACCCTATTCAAGAAGTCATGATGTAAACACCAGGAATTCTGAAAGCTAAAGAATCTTCATGTGGGAACTATATTTTTAATGGTAATTAAAAGTGGGCTATGATTAGAGCAAGTTCTATTTAAATGTTTCACTTCTGTGGACCCAACTTGCTCTATCCATTTAAAATTAAATAAAACTCTATCTAATCTCGCCCATATTATACCTTTATTTTTCTAGTTGTTGCACCAAGTAAAAGGTGAGCCTAAGAATTTAGCCTCCATTAGGTTGGTTTTATTTATAATATCATTAAAGTGAGCCATAGATATCTTATTTGGGGATCTTCCGCGCTTCTTTTTTTTAAAATTTCTCACTGTGTTGAAATCACCTCCTATAATCCATGGCTTCTTCTCTTTAAATATTTGTTGCATTTTCTCCCATAATTCTTTTCTCTCTTCTTTTTTATTTGTTGCATAAACTATCGTAATTATTTCTTTGACCTCCTGACTAAAACTTAAATTGATTAATTGACCAGTTTCTTTTAGAATTTTTATGTTTAATTGATTTTTCCATAAAATCAAGATTTTACCATTATTATTAGCATACCCCCTTTCAAAACCTAATAATTCTTTATAATTCTCTAGCTGAATTTTATCTACCATAGGCTCAACTAATACTATGAGATTAATCTTATACATATATACCAATTTTTTTAATCTATTTCTTGAGGGGAGATTTGCAACTCCCCTTATATTCCAATATATGTAATTAAACATTATTAATGTTTTTTGCTTGCACTCTAGTAGTGCATTTAGTTTCATATGTTCTATTTATGTATTTTTTCATATTCCTTGGTTTTTTTAAGGAGCTTAAAACTCCTCCTCTCTTTGCTTTCCAATCCCTACCCATTTGAATTGCCATAATTTTTAATTCTTCAATTACCCACTCCTTACTCCCCATTTTCTGTTTTAGTTTTTCTATGCCTATATCATCTTTATATGTTTGAGCTTTCTGCTCATTCTCTTCCCCATCCGTGTAGAGAGAAGTCAAGCTTCTTATCTCAGGTTCTTCATCCGAGTAATCTTCTATAGGGACTGCCCAACCATTATTTTTATGTGTTTTATTTCTCATGTAAATTCTAGTTCTTTTATTTAAATCTGAAATTTTTTTAAGCATTTCTCTTCTTTTTGTTTCCTCTATAGCAAGTGCTGCCTTATCTTCTTCAGTCTCCTCCTTCTTATATTCAATTAATTTTAATTTATCAACTTCATCATTCTGTTCTTCTAAGTGAACAGTTTGTGTAAATTGAGGTTTTTTTTGATATGTAACTATCTCTCCCCTCCTCCCTGCTGCCATCATTCTATCATCTCTCCTCTGTTTATCTTCGACCCTTCTTTTCCTCACCAAACAATCATCTAAACTGTGTCCCAGTTTCATGCAACATGCACAGAAGGATGGAAGGTTTTCTGGAATAACTTGCTGCCAGAAACCTCCGCCATTCGTGTCTCCAATCCAGATTCTAGAAGGAATTGGTTTCTGTAAATCCACCTCCATCCATATTCGTGCTACACTTGGCCTGGATAGTGTAGCAGTGGCACCATCGAGTAAAAGAGGAGAGCCCAGAGTGCATACAATGTGATATAATGCATATTTATCAACGAAGTGTATCGGGAGCATGGGAAACAAGAACCATACCGGAGCAGCTGAAGATTCTTCCTTTGTAGAAAAGTTAGGTGTCCATTTGAATGTGTCTTCTAGGATAACCCATGATATACCAGATGCCTTTAATCAACATTTTGAGCTTCAAAGAATCAAAAAAAGCACGAACATCATCAATACGCGGTCACCCATGTGAGAATTTTCCCACGAGAGTGAGTTTATGAGGTTCAGTGAGCTTCTGTAAATCTTCGGCCGAAAATAATATCGAGGGTTCCTCGATATTTTTTGTGTGAATCTCCGAGGAAGAAGACACTGTATGTGCGGTATTCTAAAAAAAATCCGAAAAGGATTTCTTATTTGTTAAGTAATCCATTTCCATCGAATTCAGCTTAAAATTTGCTTCTTCTCCTTCAAAAATCGCATTTTCTCTCTCTAGAAATCAAATTTTCTCTCTCTAGAAGTTGAGAGTGTTTTTCAAAGAAAAAACCACATTTTTTTCAAAAAGTCTTTTTCTTTCTTCTTCTTTTTCTTCTTCTTTTTTTAAAAGTGTTTATTAATTATAGCCCTCTCTTTTGGCAGAGGAATACTATTTTTACAAACTAGCATCTACCCTTTGATCCCCTTACACCCTTTACTCAATCCTTACTAACTTAACATACACAAAAAAATTCAAATCTAATGGGATCTTATATATACGGACACTTGATTGCAAATTAGATTATTGTGTCTTCATATTTCGGTCTTGATGTTCCTTCTTGTATTTGTCTCTTAATGGACACTTTTTTCCAGCCTTTGCTTTGTTCCAGTAGTGCATCCGAGAGGCTTCTTTTATATGTTCTCTACCATATGAGAGTGTAAGATGGCCTTCTCTTGCTCCTCCTTTTTTAGCTTTAATATCTATACTATTCCTGCATCCAAAAACACATTCCAGCATAGGGTATGTATCTCATTTATACCTGGAGTTCATTGCTGTATCCCAGCATCTATGTGCTCCACTTTTTCCCCCATAACCGCTACTCTTTCACTGCCTCATGAGCGTATATGACCTAAGCAAATCTGGATTTTCCTTCTTTAAATGGCAGCGAGTCCTATTCTATACCCCAACAACCTAGTGTTCTAACATCCTAATAACACATGACCTTGCAACATTGTTCCCATAAACATAGATATTACATTTAAACATACAATAAAAAAGAGGTTTAGAATACATGTGCATAACCAACAACCCTTGCCGCCCAATAATTCCTTTGAAGCTTTGAGTGGACTGTGCTGCTAAGAAAACAAATATATATATCCCATGTTTCCCAAGAGAACCCCCTTCTTTAAAAATAACCTTCCTTCTTCTATTATGCCTATATAATCTAATTTCTATTTTAAATACCACTCACTTTCTACCCTTTCTAACTCTTACATAGGGAAAAACATTCTTGTCTAGTTCCACTATACCTTTTATTTTTACCGGCAAAGTTTCCTCATCATATTCTGCTTCTCCTTTTTGCGATCCTATCCTGGCAAGATTATCTGCCGGGGTGTTTAGCTCCCTATATATATGTAATATTGATGCATTCAGTTCTTTTATGAAATTCAATATAATTTCTAACTCCTCTTCATATTTCCAAAGAAATATTTTTTTGTTACTAAATTAACTAACAATATTGAATCTACCTGTATTTGAATATTCTTATAGTCTAATTTTTTGCAAACACTTAATCTTATATTTAATGCGCTAATTTCTGATTGTAGAGCCGAGGCTGCTAAGCTAACTGTGGTAAAAGCTTTCATGACTGCCCCTCTAGAATCTCTTATTAACCCACCTCCCCCAGCTATTCCTGTGTCCCTATTAAAGCTTCCATCCGTATTTAGGGAGAGTTTTCCTTCCGGAGGTCTGTGCCAAGAGATACTTTTCGCCCAATATTGTTTACTTATTTTTATATTAAGGACCCATTCCCTCTCCGCTTTCTTTTCTATGTCTATTATATTTACAATTACAGGATTAAAATTTGATATGTTACTTACTTCCTACCTAATTTCTTGCGTTATTTCATTTGTATCCATTTTCTTTCCTTCAAATCTACTCCTATTTTGAGCCTTCCATAGACACCATATTATTACATGTGGTAAATACATATTAAGCCAAATTCTAGTAGGATTAGTAGAAGTTACATTTTCCCATTTTTTAATTCATTCCATTAAACTGTATTCTCTATTACTGATTTGCTTTGTTTCATCAAATTTCTTCCAGACTTGTGTGGCAATTTTGCCTTTCGAAAATAGATGATCCATTGATTCTTCTTCCTCAAAGCAGCATTCACATCTAGACACCATTTTAATGCCTTTTCTTTGAACATTGGTATCCACAGATATTGCATTTGCTATTACTTTCCATGCTAGCGACCACATTTTCTGTGGGATTCCTGCCTTCCAGACCCATTTAGATATAGATTGAACAAGCTTTTTTTTCCTAATCAATTCCTTTGCCGATTTAAGTGTAAAATTACCATGTGGTGTTAGGATCCATTTCCAGCCATTCTTTTTTAATATTGAGTGAGATTCTACTTTCTCCTTCTGTTTTTCTAAAGCTTTCAAATTATTTGAAACTTTCTTAAGCTGCTTGTGACTTTTATCTAAATATCGTGCCCTCATATATTTTGCCCAAAGGCCATCATTTTCCTTCAACCTCTACCATCCTTTACAGTCCCATGCGGTGGCCATATCTTGAAGAGAAATTATTCCTAGTCCTGCTTCTGCTTTTGGATAACAAATATCACCCCAATTTTTCCACTGAATTTTATTCTTCCCATCTTTTTTACCCCATAAGAAATTTGTCATTTCTGTTTCTAATTTATTTATTAATTTCTTCGAGGATGCATTACAGATAGGATATGAACCAGCGTGCTTTGTAGCACGTGCGAAATTAATGTGATCCGTCCCCAAATCCTAATAAGTCCTCTTTCCAGCCTGCTATTTTCTTTCTCATTTTGTCTTGTAGCGGTACTAAATATTCCTCTCTCAAATTTCCTTCATATATTGGGCAGCCTAAATAAATTAAAGCTCCCTTATTTTGAGTGAAGCCAGTTATATTTTTAATTTTATATATATCTTTCTCCGAAGCTTTTTTTCCCAGTATAAACTGGCACTTCTTTTTATTTACAACATGACCTGTTTCTAATTCAAATAATTGTAATAATTCTATAAGATTCATTATAGATCTTTTACTTGTATTTGTAAAAATTATTAGATCATCAGCATAGGCCAAACAACCTTTTCTCAGAGTGTTTTTAGGTTGTCTAAAAGGTAAAATTTTCCCTTCCGACATTCTTTTATTTAAATTAAGAATAAGCAATTCAAGATATATATCAAATAGTAAGGGAGATAACGAGTCTCCCTCCCTTAGGCTTCTTTTTGGTTTAAATTCTTCCCCTATATTTCCATTTATAATAATTCTAACCCAAACACTCGAAACACATCTATAAATTAAATCAATGCATAATTCCGAAAAACCATATTTTCTTAACACAAAGCAGAGTGTATCCCATTCGACCCTGTCAAATACTTTGGACAAATCCAGCTTAATTGCTAGATTATGCCCTCTTGTTTTAGATGAAATCTCTTTCATCATTTCTGATGCTAACCTTATATTTTCAATCATTAGTCTATTTTTAACGAAACCTGTCTGTTCTTGTGAAATTATTAATGGCAATATATTACTTAGTCTGTCCTGGATTATTTTGGCTAGAATCTTATAAATTGCATTACACACGCTTATTGGTCTGAAATCCTCATATATATGTGGGGCATCTTTTTTAGGGATAAGAACTATATATGAGTTTGCCCAAGCTTTAGAAATATTTGCTCTAGCAAAAAAACTGGCAATTGCTAAAACTATGTCCTGTTTAATAATGAGCCAATTTAGTTGATAAAAATAGTTATTCCAGTCGTCTGGGCCCACTGCACTATCTTTATCAAGATTAAAAACTGCATTTTTCACCTCTTCTTCCTCTGGTATGTTTTCCATCATTTAATTTTGATCTTGTGTGATGGAAGCCCCAATCTCTTGTATTAAGGAGTTCCCTTCGTGAGGCGTCTGACCACACAAATGTGATTTGAAAAAAATCCTCAAAGAGAATTCCTATTTGCTTGTCTTCTTCTATCTATGTACCTTCCGTGTTTTTTAAACCTTTAATTCTATTTTTCTGAGTTTTTATTTTACTCATATTATGAAAAAATTTAGTGTTTCTATCACCTTTTTTAACCATTTAATTTTTGCTCGTTGTTTCCAATATACCTCCTCCATGTGTAATTTTAAACTCAATTCAGCTTTAGCCTTTTTAAATTCTTGTCTAATATTATCATCATTTTTATTATCATATTCAATTTCTTCTTTTTCTACCTGCTCTTCTGCTTGTTTTATTTTCTGATTTATATTCCCAAAAACTTCATTATTCCATGATTTTAAATGTTTTTTGAGTTTATTTAACTTGGTCATTAGCACCTGCATCGGTTTACCCTGTGCTGGCTCTGACCAAGATTCTTTCACCAATTTTTCAAATTCTACATGTTTTCCCCACATAGTTTGGAATTTAAAGCTTCATGTGCCCCTTTTATTATTGTGAATTGTTATGAGAAGTGGAGAGTGATCTGAACAGGTTCTGCTTAAATGTCTAAGTGTTGTAGACCCATGTGTGGCTACCCACTTAGCATTACACATTACCCTATCCACTCTGGCCCAAATTGCCCTTCTATTACCCCAGTTGTTACACCAGGTATAATTTGAACCTGTGTAGGCTATTTGTATCAAACTGGATTTAGAGATTGCCTCATTAAATTGAGACATCGCTATTGTGTTCGGTGTTTTTCTTCCCTTCTTTTCCAAATTACTTCTAATTACATTAAAATCTCCTCCTATTATCCAGGGAGTGTTTTTTGATGCTATATCCTGCATTTCCTCCCATAAGACCAATCTAGTTTTTTTATCATTTTTAGCATATACAACTGATATTATATCTTCTGTATTTTTATTCATTTTAAAGTGTATTATTTGTTCTGTGTTTTTTAATATTTCAATGTCTAGATTATTATGCCACATTAACCAGAGTTTACTATTTAAATTAGCAAATGAATTATTAAACCCTAATATTCGACTATATTTATTTATTTGATCCTGCTGTGTCATAGGTTCTGCAATAACTACTAATGCAATTTTATATGTTTTAATCAAATTTTTAAGTCTATTTATCGAAGGGTTATTTGCCACCCCACTAATATTCCAATATATGTAACTATCCATTAAAACCTAATTTGGATTGTAATCTAGTTGTGCATTTTGATTCATATGTTTATCTAAATATTTCCTCATATTTCTCGCACTCTTAGGAGGAATTGATTCAGGTATCACATTGTATTTCTCTTGCTTACCGAGTTGCATGGTCATTCTTTTTATGGCTTCCATAGATTGAATCCTAGTGAATTTTTCACCATTTTTTTCATACATTTCTAAATCATCCTTCACTTCTCCTAGATAACTCTCTCCCTTTACTTCTACTATTCCTAATTGAGGGCAACTATATACCTCCGAAGCTTCATCCAGAAAGTCCAGGAGATCTTCCTCTATCCAGCTATAATCTTCTATTTTTTTCTTTAACACCCTTCTATGTTTACTTTTCATAACTCTTTTTCTTCTAGTTTTCACCACCTCCCATCTTTCTTCCTTATTTTTTCCATTACTTCCCTCTATACTTACTTCCCTATTGCTTCTATCTTCCTCCATCTCTAAGAAAAAACTCTCATTCTCTCTCCTACTCTCCTCTTCTTCTTCCCCTAAACCTAGAGGTTTTGGGGCCACTTCCTCCCTCCTTATCCATGTTTCTACTTTCCTTCTTATAGCTTCTTGCCCTTGCACCTTGCCTAACGTCTCTCTTCCTATTTTACATTCAGACTTATCATGCCCAAGTCTATTACAGATTAAACAATAAGAGGGCATATTTTTGGGTATGGCATTTTGCCAAAACCCATTATCATGCCCGTTTTCTCCTTCTCATATCTAGATTTCGTTAGGCAGGCGAGTGAGGAGATTGCACTCTACACATACTTGAGCCTTGCTTGGCCGAGTTATTTTCACCGTGGCCTCATCCCTAAGCAATGGTTTGCCCAAACAGGAGGTTATAGCATAGAGAGAGAGTTACCATTAAACAAATATATAGAAAGGTTTGGCAAGGAGAACCATACCGGTGCAAGAGGCGCCTCCACCTTTGGACTGAAGTCCTTCGTCCATTTTAGCGCACGCATCAGAAAACCATTAACTTACCATACTCCACGATGCCATAAACGATAATAATCTTCAACCGTAAAACACTGCATAAATATATGTTTCGCATCATAATCGGCTAGTTTCACCCTTCCCGTGAGCTTCAAAGAGGAAAAGAAATGTTGTATATCACTTGGGCAAGGCCTACCTTGGGAAAATATTTCGATAAGCATGTATTGATAAGGCTCCTTGAGCTTCTGTAACTCGTCGGTTGAAAAAATGATAACGAGGTTCCCAATTTTTGTTCCGAAAGAGTGAGAAGGAGGCACGGGCTCCTTTGTTATCAAGGCAAATGACTTATTTTTTAATAATAAGTCATTTTTCTCCATTTTGCACTTCAAAGGAGCTTGATTTGAGCTCAAATGGTGATTTTCTCTCTTTAGAAAATGGGATTTTCTCTCTCTAGAAGTTGAGAGCGTTTTTTGGAAAAACCGCAAATGTTTTTTTTTTCTTCTTCTTTTTTAAAGGTTGTTTTATTATTATTATCACCCTCTCTTTTGGCAGAGGAATACCATTTTTACAAACTATTTCTACCATTATCCCTTTTACACCCACTTTAAACCTAATCTAAAAACAAAAAATAAAATAAAAACTTTAAGTTACTAAAATATCCTTCTACTTATCTTTTTCCAAGTAGGCTTGCTTGTTATTCTTTTATATCTTTTTGGTTTTTCTGTCAAGGCCCTATTTGTATGGGACCTTCTCTTTCCATTCTTTTAGTCTCTTTCTAAGTACTCCTTCTTCTGCCTTATTTCTGAGTAAGGGAATTTTCTTCAGTTTGAATTATCCCTTTATGCATCTTGAAGCTTCCTTTCATCGCCTTGTTCGATGACTCAAGACTGACTTAATAACATATCTACTTACATGCTGGCTAAAATTACATGTTGACCGACTCATCTATCCCCAATCCCAATGGGCAGATGCTGACTTACATACTTTAAATTACATAGCTACTTACATGCTGACTTACCGACTTTAAGTTACAAACACTACATGCTAACTTTCAGAGTTTAAACTTACAGACTTAATAACACCTTTCTTACATGCTGACTCAATGCCGACTCATTTATCTCCAATCCCCCAATGGTCGTGACCGACTCAAGACTGACTTGCATGCTGACTTCTTACATCAGATTCAAAACTGACTCTGATAACATAACAGACTCATGACCGATCACTTGTACATGCGCAGCCGCAACTGCGATAACTTTACACATCTAATGCGAAATGGCTCTAATGCACCGACTCCAAGCCGGCTCCTCAAACCATCTGTTTCCTTCCCTCTCTAGCTTTGTCCAGCCTATTTTCCTTTCAGCTAACCTTTGCTGAGAACAGCCTTACTGCAACTTAAACTTGACCTGAAATATTAAACCATGAAACCCTACCAAACAATAGATTATATAAATTTACAAGCTCTTTCCTTTTCTGACTCCCCTCAGGACCGGGAAGCCATCTAACTCTTCTCTTATCTCCCGGCCAACTGCAAAACACTAACAAACACTACCAAGAAATTCATTAGTCAATATTTTCAGCCCTTTACAGGGCTTAAAAATATCTTCAGCCCTTTATAGGGCTTAAACAAACTTTTTTTTTAGAAAAAATTAATTCATAATTTTTGGAACCTAATATACGGAAATGCAATTTTATCTAATCTTATCATGCCTTTGAATTTTTCAGGTATATTCTCCCCTCTAAATTCTTGTGTCCCTTTTCTCCTTCCTTCCTCAACTAATCTATCTGCAATCATATTGGCTTCCCTATAAATATGCTTTATTTCTCCTTTTATATCTCTTAAAATGTTTTTAATATTTTCAATATTTTCTTCAAATTGCCATAAATATATCTTTCCCTGCACTAGGTCCGCTAATATTTTTGAATCCACCTGTGCTTGAACCTTTAGATAATTATTTGCTTTACAAATTTGCAAGCCCTTTTGTCGGGCTATAATTTCTGCTTGCAAGGCAGAAGATGCTATAGCCCTTGATGTGAATGCTTTCAGTACATTTCCTTCCACATTTCTTATTAACCCTCCTCCACCATCCTCTCCCATTTCTCTTTTAAAGCGTCCATCAGTGTTTAATGTTAGACTGCCCTGCCCGGGGTTATTCCAGTTGACTATTTTAATAGCTGGCATTTTTCTTGCTATTGTTGCAAGGTGCCATTCTTTCATTCTATCTTCATCTATTTCCAAATAAATATTAAATAACAATGGAGAGAGTGGATCTTCTTGTCTTAAGCCTCTAATCAGTTTTATTTATTCTCCTACTTTTCCATTTGTAATAATCATAACCCATGTATTAGATATGCATCTATATATCAAATCTATCCATGTTTCAGAATAACCCATTTTACGCATGATAAAGCAAAGAGTGTCCCATTCTACTCTATCAAATGCCTTGGATAAATCTAATTTTATTATTACATTATGTCCTCTTGTTTTAGTTCCTATTTCTCTACACATTTCTATAGCTAAACAAATATTTTCCATTATTATTCTATTCTTCATAAAACCTGTTTGTAATTTAGAAATAATTTTGGGTAAAATTAATGTTAACCTATTTTATAATATTTTGGCTAAGATTTTATATATCGAATTACATAGACTAATTGGTCTAAAATCTTCCCCTATTTGTGGATTATCTATTTTAGGAATGAGAATAATGTGAAATCTTCCCCACTTCTTTCCTATTTCAGCTCCACAAAAAATGTTATTTATAGCATTTTCTATATCTTTTTTAATTATCTCCCAACAAACCTGAAAGACGCAATTATTCCATCCGTCAGGGCCTGCCACACTATCCTTGTCCATAGTGGAAATAGCTGCTTTAATTTTTTCTTCTTCTGGAAATTTGGTTAACATAATATAATCTTCAGCTGTGATATTATTTTCTATGTTCTGTATAAGTGTGTTTCCTATTAGCTTACTATTTCCATTTAATTGTTTTTCAAAAAAATTTTCAAAATAATTCTGAATATCAGTATCCTTGTCCATCCACACTCCCTCATTATCTTTTATGGCTCTAATTCTATGCTTCTGAAGTTTAAATTTAGCTACTTTTTGAAAAAAAAATTTTGAAAAATTTTTTTGAAAAATTTTCAAAATAATTTTGAACATCAGTATCAGTATCTTCTGCTCTTCTTCTTCTTCTTCTTCTTCTTCTGCTTTTCTTCATCATCATCTTCTTCTTCTTTTTAAATGTGTTTATTTATTAATTACCCTCTCTTTTGGTGGAAGAATACCATTTTTACAAACTAGAAACTACCCTTTATCCCTCTTACACCCTTATCCAATTCCTAGCTAACTTGAAAATAGAAAGTAAATTATAATCTATGAATTCTTTATATGAGGGCACCTATTGCACCAGCGTCCCTATGTTACAATCTTGAAGTTGCTTTTATGTAATTGCTCATCTCCATACGGACATGTATTTTGCATTTGCCCCACATTGCCTCTTTGATTCTCTTTCTGTTCTCTAACTCCTAGTTTTATAAGGTTAGATGTCCCTTATTTGCTTCTCCTTGTTTAGCTTTATATTCCTCTCTAATCCCTGCAACCAAAGATACATTCCAACATAGAATTTTCCTCATATATACCTATAATTTGCTGCTGATTTCCATTCTCTAATTGCTCCACTTTATCTGTTCAGCCTTTTGTAATTCAAATCCTTTTGAGCACATTGAGATGATGGATTGATCTTTAAGGATCTTTGAGACAAGCTGAGCTTTTTCTGGAATTTCCAGCTTAGAATACAGTATATCCTATTCTATACACCCACCTCCTAATACTCTAATGAACGTATAAAATAACACATGACTTGAATATATACTCCATTCTCCAATAACATAATTTCATAAAATAAAACATAAAGGAGCATAAAACAGTCCTATGCCTATATAAACAACAAATTTTGCCACTCGTAGCCTCCATTCTGAATTTTCTGCATTTGTAAGTGAAGACCTGCGCTGCTAAGAAAAAACAGAAAAACATATACATCCCATGTTTCCCAAGGGTTTTCCTACTTTAAGACCTATCTTCTTGCTTCTATTTAGATTACTAAATCTGATTTCTGTTTTAAAGTGTAATTCAATTTATACTCTTTCTAACTCTTATGTACGGAAATGCTATCTTATCTAAACTCACCAAGCCTTTTAATTTCTCCAGCATAGTATCTATATCGTATTCTATCTCTCCTTTTTCCGAGCCTATCCTAGCAAGATTATCTGCCAGTGTGTTTGCCTCCCTATATATATGTAGAATTGATGCATTCAGTTCTTTTATAAGTTCCAATATTATTTATATTTCCTCTTCGTATTTCCAAAGAGAATTTTCTTGCTACTAAATTAACTAATATCATTGAGTATACTTGTATTTGAATATTTTTATATTCTAATTTTTTGCATGCGTTTAAGCCTGTTTTTAATGCCCTAATTTCAGACTGTAAAGCTGATTCTGCTACACTAATCGAGGAAAATGCTTTTATAACTATTCCATTCGAGTCTCTTATTATTCCACCTCCCCCCGCTATTCCTGTGTCCCTATTAAAACTCACATCTGTATTAAATGAGAGTTTTCCTTCAGGGGGCCTATTCCAGCTAATACTTTTCGCCCAATATTGTTTGATTATTTTTATATTGAGATCTCACCCTCTCTCCTCTTTCTTGGTTGTGGCTAAATTATCTAATATAATAGGCTTAATATTTGATATGTTACTTATTTCATGCCTTATTTCTTGTACTATATCATTTGAATCCATTTTCTTTCCTTCGAATCTACTCCTATTTCGAGCTTTCCAAATACACCATATTATAACATGTAGTAAATTCTTGTTGAGCCAATTTCTAGTAGGGTTACTAGAGGTTTTATTTTCCCATTTTTTAATTCTTTCCATTAAACCATCCTCTCTACTATTGATTTGTTTAGCTTCTTCAAGTTTATTCCATATTTCTATAGCAATTTTACCTCCCGAGAATAGATGATCCATTGTTTCTTCTTCTGCAAAGCAGCATTCACATCTGGATACCAATTTGATACCTTTTTTCTTCACATTGATATCCACAGGCAATGCATTAGCTATTACTTTCCATGCCAGCGAACACATTTTCTGTGGGATGTCTGCCTTCCAGATCCATTTAGATATGGGCTGAACTGATTTCTTTTCTCTAATCAATTCCTTAACTGATTTTAATGTAAAATTACCTTGTGGTGTGAGGGTCCATTTCCAACCACTCTTTTTTAATGTCGAGTGTGATTCTACTATTCCCTTTTGTTTTTCTAGAGCTGCCCAATTATTCGAAACCTGCTTAAGCCGTTGTTTACTTTGTTCTAAATATTTTTCCCTCATATATTTTTCCCAAATACTATCATTTTCAATCAGCCTCCACCATCCATTACAGTCCCAGGCTGTGGCCATATCCTGTAAAGTGATTATTCCTAGACCTGCTTCTGTTTTCGGATAACAAATGTCTCTCCAATTTTTCCAATGATTTTTTCGCTTCCCATCTTTTTTCCCCCATAAGAAATTTGCCATTTGTGTTTCTAATTTATTTATGAATTTTTTCGGAGTATCACAGATAAAATATGTACCATCGTACTTTGTAACACATGCGAGATTAATGTGATCCGACCTCCGAAACCTAGTAAATCTTCTTTCCAGCCTGCTATTTTCTTTCTCATTTTATCTTGAAGTGGTATTAAATATTCCTCTCTAAATTTTCTTTCATAGATTGGGCAGCCTAAGTAAATTAAAGCTCCCTTATTCTGAGAAAAACTAGTTATGTTTTTAATTTTATTTATTACTTTTTCTGTTGCCTTTTTTGCCAGCATGAACTGGCATTTCTTTTTATTTACCACCTGTCCTGTTTCTATTTCAAATAATTGCAATAACTCCATTAAATTTGTAATAGAGCTTTTATTTGCATTTATAAAAATTATTAGATCATCAGCATAAGCCAGACAGCCTATTCGTGGAGTATTATTTGGTTGTCTAAAAGGTAATATTTTCCCTTCAGACATTCTTTTATTTAAATTGAGAATAAGTAGTTCTAAATATATATCAAATAGTAGGGGGGATAACGGGTCTCCCTGTCTTAGGCTTCTTTTTGGTTTAAATTCCTCCCCTGTATTTCCGTTTATAATGATTCTAACCCAAACACTTGAAATACATCTATATATTAAATCAATGCATAATTCAGAAAAGCCATACTTTCTCAAAACGAAACAGAGAGTGTCCCATTCCACCCTATCAAATGCTTTAGACAAATCCAACTTAATTACTAGGTTATTACCTCTTGTCTTAGTTGCAATGTCTTTCATCATTTCTGATGCTAACCTTATATTTTCAATCATCAGTCTATTTTTAATAAATCTTGTTTGCTCTTGCGATATTATTAATGGAAAAATATTACTTAATCTATTTTGAATTATATTAGCCAAGATCTTATAAATCGCATTACATAAGCTTATTGGTATGAAATCTTCACATATCTGTGGAGCTTCTTTTTTGGGAATAAGTACTATAAATGAGTTTGCCCAAGCTTTAGGAATATCTGCTCCAGCAAAGAAACTAGCAATTGCTGTGACTAGATCATTCTTAATAATGGGCCAATTGAGTTGGAAAAAATAATTATTCCAGCCATCTGGTCCCGCTGCACTATCTTTATCAAGATTAAAGACTGTTATTTTTACCTCTTCTTCTTCTAGAATCTTTTCCATTGCTTGGTTCTATTCTTTTGTAATGGAAGTCCCAACCACTTGCATTAAAAGGCTTCCTTCATGAGGCCTTAGACCACACAAGTGGGATTTAAAGAATTCCTCAAAAAGAATTCCAAGTTGCTTATCTTCTTCTATCCATGTTCCTTCTTTATTTTTTAGGCTTTTAATTTTATTTTTCTGTGTTTTTATTTTACACATAGTATGAAAAAATTTAGTATTCCTATCACCATCTTTTAACCATTTAATTTTTGCTCGTTGTTTCAGTATATCTCTTCCAGGTGTAATTTTAAACTCAGTTCAGCTTTAGCTTTATTTAATACTTGCCTGGTTGCTTCTTCATTTCTATTGTCGTATTCTTTTTCTAGCTTTTCCACTTGTTCTTCTGCTTGTTTTATTTTCTGATTTATATTTCCAAAAACTTCATTATTCCAAGTTTTTAAATGTTTTTTTAATCTATGTAACTTAGTCATTAGGACATGCATCGGTTTCCCTTGTGCTGGTTCTGACCATGACTCTCTTACTAGTTTTTCAAATTCTATATGTTTTCCCCACATATTTTGAAATTTAAAAGTACATATACCTTTTTTATTTTTATGAATTGTTATGAGGAGTGGAGAGTCATCTGAACAGGTTCTGTTTAAGTGTCTAAGCCCTGTAGTCCCATGTGAGGCTACCCACTTAGCATTACACATTACCCTGTCCAGCCTGGCCCAAATTGCTCCTCTTTTTCTCCAGTTATTACACCAAGTGTAATTAGAACTTGTAAAGTCTATTTCCATTAAGTTCGAATTAGAGATTGCCTCATTAAATTGAGACATTGCTATTGGGTTCGGGGGTTTTCCTCCCTTTTTTTCCAAGGCACTTCTAATCACATTAAAATCTCCTCCTATAATCCACGGAGAGTTTTTCGCTGCTATTTCCTGCATTTCCTCACATAAGACTAATATAGATTTTTTATCATTTTTGGCATAAACTACTGATATTATGTCTTCTGAATAATTATTTATTTTAAAATGCACTATTTGTTCTGTGTCTTTTAATATTTTAATATCTAAATAATTATGCCACATTATCCAGAGTTTACTGTTTAGGTCAGCAAATGAATTATTAAACACTAGAATTTTACTATATTTAACTATTTGTTTTTGCTGAGTCATAGGCTCTGCAATAACAACCAATGAAATTTTATGTGTTTTAATCAATCTTTTTAATCTATTTATCGAAGGGTTATTCGCAACCCCTTTAATATTCCAATATATGTAACTATCCATTAAAAACTAATTTAGACTGTGATCTTGTTGTGCATTTTGACTCTTATGTTTTATCTAAATATTTTCTCATATTCCTAGCACTCTTGGGTGCCATTGATTGAAGTATTTCATTATATTTCTCTTTCTTACTTAGTTGCAAGGCCATTCTTTTTATGGCTTCCATAGATTGATCCCTAGTAAATTTTTTGCCATTCTCCTCATACATTGCTAAATCATCTTTTACTTCCTCTAAACTACTTTCTTCTTTAGTTTCTAATATTCCAAACGGGGGGCAACTAAATACCTATGATTCTTCTTCAGAGAAGTCAATGAGGTCTTCATCTATCCAACTATAATCTTCTATTTTTTCCTTTAACACCCTTCTAATTTTATTTTTTCTACCTCTTCTCCTACTAGTTTTCACCTCCTCCCATCCCTCTTCTTTATTTTCCTCACTTCCTATCTCTAAGATTGCTTCTATAATACTTTTACCTTCTTCCATATCTAAAAAATAACTACCCTTCTCCATCCTACTCTCCTTTTGTTCCTCCTCTAAAGCTTGTAATTCTCCATGTTTCGGGCCCCCTTCCTCTCTCCTTATCCATTTCTCCACCCTTCTTCTTCTACCTTCCTGCCATTGCATCTCTCCTATACGTTTTGTTCCTACTTTGCACACATCCATTTCGTGCCCAAGTCTTTTACAGGTTAAGCAATGAGAGGGCAAGTTTTCGGGTATGGCAGTTTGCCAAAACCTCTCATTCTGCCCATTTTCGCCCTCACCTATCCATATTCTGCTAGGAGGTTGTGTGAGGAGATTGAACTCCACACAAACGGGATCCTTGCTCGGCCTTGTCATTGACACAGTGGCCTCATCTCGGACCAGTGGCTTGCCCAAACAAGATGAGATAGCATGGAGAGAATGAGCGTTAAACAAATATATGGGGAGGTTCGGCAAAGAGAACCATACCAGAGCAAGAGGCACCTCCACCGTTGGGCTGAACTCCTTCATCCATTTTAGCACTCGCATAGGATACCCATTAACTTGCCAAACTCCTCTATGCCATAAATGATAGTAATCTTCGGTCGAGAAGCACTGCAAGAAAATATGTTTTGCATTGTAATCTGCCAACTTAACATTACCCGTAAGCTTCAGAGAAGAGATAAATTGAATAATGTCGCTCGGGCGAGGCCTGCCGTGGGAGAACTTTCCGACGAGCATGAGTTCATATGGCACCTGTAACTTCTTCATCTCTTCGGATGAAAAAATAATAATGGGACTCTAATTTTTTTCTCCGAATGCACGTGAAGGAGACACGGGCTCCTTTGTTATCAAGGCAAAAGACTTATTTTTAAAAAATAAGTCATTTTGCTCCATTTTCAGATTAAGAGGAGCTTGATTTGAGCAAAAATGGAAATTTTCTCTCACTAGAAAGTGGGGTTTTCTCTCTCTAGAAGTTGAGAGCGTTTTTTGAAAAAGCACAAATATTTTTTTTCTTCTTCTTCTTCTTCTGTTTTGGAAAGGTTTATTTATTAATTATAACATTCTCTTTTGGAGGAGGAATACCGTTTTTACTTTTTACAAACTATAACTACTCTTATCCCTTTTACCCCCATTTCTGACTACTAAAAAGAAAAACATCTAGCTTAGTTTTATATCACATGATACACATTTTGTTTTGATTTTTTTAGTTCAATGCTGGCTTATAAGATCAATTGTGCTTCTCAAATTAATCTTTAATGATTTGAGAGCTCTTTCTCCCCTAGCTTTCTCATTGGAAGCCTTTGAAATATATATTATGCTTTTACGTTCCTCCCCTAGCTTTCGAAAATCCTTCACTCTTTTTGTTCCTTTCTTTAGTTTTCTGTAATTATTGCTTTCACCCTCTTACAGGTCCGTATGTGATCTGTTGCAAATCTGTTCTTTGGCTAATCTGCATAGGATCAAACATATCATATCTTTAACATTTAAAGTGCCCAATTCATATCTATTAAAATATAGATTTTTCTTCCTTCTTGCATGACCCGTGTTATGACATCCTACTACCCATGATCCAGCCTTACAATCTCTGGTCAGTACTATCTTTGTATGAGAGACCGCCTCAATATCCAGCATACTTTCATCTTATTTTTCTGTTAAACCTTAAGTGCTTCTTTCATCTTTAGCTTTTCCATGAGTGAGATCAATCGACATAGCAGACTATATTACAGACTTCCAGCATGATAACAGCATATAGAAAACTTATTAACACCGACTTCATTACAGCATTACTTTACAGACTCCAGCACTACAGAAACATAATAACACAGACTCCAAGATGCATTACATACTCCAGCACAAACAGCAGCAAATGGATCTTTAATCCTCTTCTTGAAAGCTGATGACCTACATAAAAAGGAGATACTACCTACCTATATTTTCCCCATCCCTTACCTTATTTACCCTTCCCAATATATATATATATATATTATGACTGTTTAATTGACCTTCGAAAGCTGAATTAAATGCTGACTTTTGAGCAAAGTCCATCCTAACTTTAATTTAATTAATGCAAATCTTACCTCTGTACATTATTGGTAGCTTCAACAGATATAAGAATCACCCCTCAGGACCAGGGTGATTAATAAAACTCATTATCTGCATATGGTTAGTGTACAGGAGGCGAAAAATAACTAAAAAGCAAAAAAATTAATAACTCATAATTTTATCTTTCTAATGTAGGGGAGTCCTTTACTGTCCAGTTTTATTGTGCCAATATATTTTTTTGAAAAAGTTAATTCATTATACTCCCTGTCTCCTTTAGTTGTTCCTTCCTTGGCTAATATATCCGCTAAGGCATTAGTCTCTCTAAAAATGTGTTTTATAGTAAAGTCTAATGAAGTTATTTCATATAAAATTTCTTCTATTTCATCCTCGTATCTCCACATTATTGTCTTTTTGTTAATTAAGTTAACAATGATTTTGGAATCTATTTGAATATCTATTTTTTTAATGTCATTCTTTATACATGTTCTTATACCCTCTCTTAAGGCTAATATTTTTGCATGGAGAGCCGATGATGCTTGAAACGTCCTCGTAAAGGCTAAGAGCACTTTACTATCAAAATTTCTTATTACTCCTCCTCCTCCTCCTGCTGCTCATATATCTCGATCAAAGCTGCCATCTCTATTTAAAGCAAAGCTATCTTTCGATGGTTTTTCCCATTTTATGCCTATTATTTTAAACTGTTTAAATGATATTTCTTTTAAATTCCAGTAATTTAAAGTATCTTTATCTGACTTCGAACCTTGTGAATTTAATGGGTAAGACTCTGAAATTTTCCTCGTCACCTCTTTTATAACCTTCCAGATATTCTCTATAGACATGCTTTGACCCTCAAATCTACTCTTATTTCTGGCCTTCCATATACACCAGATAGCTATTTGAGGGACATTATTTTTAATCCAATTCTGCACAGAATTTGTAGTTTTTAATTTAAGCCATTTCTGAAGTCTGCAAATAAGAGTAAGATGTTCATATTTTATTTGCATTTCTATTCCTAGTTTCTTCCATATATATGCTGCTATTTTACCCTGTGAAAAAAGATGATCAAGAGTTTCCATCTCCTTTGCACAACAATCACATCTAGAAACTATCTGAATACCCTTCTTTTTTAAGTTAGTATCAATTGGAATGATATTAGATAAGACTTTCCATATGAAGACTTTAATTTTTTGCGGATTATCATTATTCCAGATCCATTTGAATAATATTTTCTCATCTTGCTTTTTCCTTATTACATTTTTGACTGAATTAAGAGAGAATGTTCCTTCTGGAGTCAAGGTCCATCTCCATCCTTTATTTGTAAGTTTAGAATATTTCTCAACTAACTCTCTTTGTTTAAGCATTTGAACCCAAACTTGAGAGCTGTTGCTTACCCTTTTTTCTATATTAGTATCATCTTTTATATAGTACTTTGCTCTCATAAATTCTGACCATAAGCTATCATTTTCTTTTAATCTCCACAATCTTTTGCTTGCCCATGCTTTAGCTAAATCAATGAGATTAACAAATCCCAAACCGGCCTCTTGAACAGGATAACATAAATCTTTCTATTTTTTCCAATGTATTTTATATTTGCCCTCTTTTTTACCCCACAAGAAATTTGAAAATTATTTTTCAATTTTTTAATAAATTTAATTGGTGGTTGAGTAACCATAATATTGTGCATTAATGTGCTTTCTAAAACATTTTTTATTAATGTTATTCTCCCCCCCATATTTAGAAATTCTTCCTTCCATTCCGAAATTTTTCTTTTTAATTTATTTATTAAAAATTCTAAATATTCGATTTTAAGTTTACCTTCATACACCGGACAACCCAAATAAATAATCTCTCCTTTTTTTTTGAGAAAAAACTGTAATATTTTTGATTTTATGGAATAGTGCCGTTGGTGTTTTATGAGAAATTATATACTGATATTTTCTTTTATTTAATTTTTGACCTGTTTCATTTTCTAGATATTTTAACAAATTCATCAGATTATGTAAAGATCTACTACCTCCTTTGGTGAAGATCATTACATCATCTGGATATGCAAGACAACTAACCATTGGAGTATTTTTTTGGTTGTCTAAATGTTCCAATGATACCTTTCTTCATTTTATTTTTAAGATTTACTATTAAAATTTCCAGGTAGATATTAAATAATAAAGGAGAAAGTGGATCTCCTTGTCTTAAGCCTCAAATCGGTTTTATTTCTTCTCCTACTTTTCCATTTGTAATAATCTTAATCCATGTATTAGATATATATCTATATATCAAATCTATCCATGTTTCCGAAAATCCCATTTTACGCATGATAAAACAGAGAGTGTGCCATTCTACTCTCTCAAATGCCATGGATAAATCTAATATTATTATTACATTATGTCCTCTTGTTTTAGTTCCTATTTCTCTACACATTTCTTTGGCTAAAAAAATATTTTCCATTATTAATCTATTCTTCATAAAACCTGTTTGTTCTTTAGAAATAATTTTAGGTAAAATTAATGATAACCTATTTTGTAATATTTTGGCTAAAATTTTATATATCAAATTACAGAGACTAATTGGTCTAAAGTCTTCCCCTATCTGTGGATTCTCTATTTTAGGAATAAGAATAATGTGAAAGCTTCCCCACTTCTTTCCTATTTCAGCTCCGCAAAAAATTCTATTTATAGCATTTTCTTTATCTTTTTTAATTATCTCCCAACATACCTGAAAAAAACAATTATTCCATCCGTCAGGGCCTGCCACACTATCCTTATCCATAGTGAAAATAGCTACTCTAATTTCTTCTTCTGCTGGAAATTTAGTTAACATGATATTATCTTTAGTTGTGATATTATTTTCTATGTTTTGTATAAGTGTGTTTCCTATTATCTCACTTTTTCCATTTAATTATTTTTCAAAGAAATTTGCAAAATACTTTTGAATATCTGTATCCTTGTCCATCCACTTTCCCTCATTATCTTTTATAGCTCTAATTCTATGCTTCTGAAGTTTAAGTTTAGCTACTTTTTGAAAGAATTTTGTATTCTTATCTCCTTCTTTAAGCCATTTAATTTTAGATTTTTGTTTCCAAAAAACTTCTTCCATTAATAATTTTAGCTTTAATTCCGCTTGTGCTTTGCTCAAAGCTTTCCTGTTGTTTATATTTTGATCTAATTCAAATTCTAATTCTCTTTTTAAAACTAGTTCTTCAGCATCTTTTATATTCTTATTTATATTTCCAAAAGTTTCTTTATTCCATATATTTAAGTCCACTTTTAATCTATACAGCTTATTATTCAGGATTTGAATTGGGTTTCCTGCTACCACTTTATTCCATGATTCCTTTACCTTATCCAAGAAGTCATGATGTAAACACCAGGAATTCTGAAAGCTAAAGAATCTACCTGAGGGAACTATATTTTTAATGGTAATTAGAAGTGGGCTGTGATCAGAGCAAGTTCTATTTAGATGTTTCACTTCTGTGGGCCCAACTTGCTTTATCCATTTAAAATTATATAAAACTTTATCTAATCTTGCCCATATTATACCTTTATTTTTCCAGTTATTATACCAAGTAAATGGTGAGCCTAAGAATTTAGCCTCCATTAAGTTGGTTTTATTTATAATATCATTAAAGTGAGACATAGATATCTTATTCGGAGGTCTTCCGCCCCTCTTTTCTTTAGAATTTCTCACTGTATTGAAGTCACCTCCTATAATCCATGGCCTCTTTTCTCTAAATATTTTTTCCATTTCCTCCCATAATGCTTTTCTTTCCTCTTTTTTATTTTTTGCGTAAACTAACGTAATTATTTCTTTGACATCCTGACTAAAACTTAAATTAATTAATTGATCAGTATCTTTTAAAATGTTTATGTTTAAATGATTTTTCCAAAAAATCCAAATTTTACCATTATTATTTGCATACCCATTTTCAAATCCTAATAATTGTTTATAATCATCTATCTGAATTTTATCTACCATAGGTTCAACTAATACAATGAAATTAATCTTATACATATATACCAATTTTTTTATTCCATTTATTGAGGGGAGATTTGCAACACCCCTTATATTCCAGTATATGTAATTAAACATTATTAATGTTTTTAGCTTGCGCTCTAGTAGTGCATTTGGTTTCATATGTCCTGTTTAAATGTTTTTTCATATTTCTTGGTTTTTTTAGTGAATTCAACTCCCTTCCCCTCTCTCCTTTCCACTCCATTCCTTATTGAATACCCATGATTTTTATTTCCTCCATTGCCCATTCTCTATTTCCCAATTTTCCTTTATTTTTTCTATATTTATATCGTCTTTGGTGAGTTTCAGATTCTGCCCAATTATCTTCTCCATTGGAGGTTAGATTTGAAGCGCTTCTAACCTTTATTTCTTCTTCTGAAAAATCCTCAATTTCACTGCCCATCCTTTATTTTTAATGTTTTTGTTTTTTAATTGTAATCTGGTTCTTTTATTTAGCTCTTCAATTTTTTTAATCATTTCTTTTCTCCTTGCATTTTCTCTATTCTCAGTTGTTAACTCTTCCTCTTCATTGCCATTCTTCTATTCTATTAAATTTAGATCTTCTTTCTGTTTCTCTAGCATAGGTTCTGTTTGTATTGGCTGTAAATCCTGAGGTTTTATTTGATATTGATTTATCTCTTTCCCCTTTCCAACCCCCATTTTCTTATCTTCCTGTCTACCTTCTGTTCTTCTCTTATTTACAATACAGATTTCAATATTGTGTCCCATTTTTTTACCGCAAGAATAGTATGGAGGAAGATATTCTGGTATGACTTGCTGCCAGAATCCTCCCCCCTCTTTATATCCTATCCATATTCGGCTGGGGGGGGGGGGGGGGGGGAGTTCTGCAATTCCATTTCCACACATATTCGAGCCACACTAGGCCTCGATAATGTGGCAGTAGCTCCATCAAGAAGAGTAGGAGAACCAAGAGTAGAAGCAATATGATATAATGCATATTTGTCAAAGAAATGAATCGGTAATAATGGAAATAATAACCATACCGGCGCCATGGCAGTTTCCTCCTTTGTGGTGAAATTGGGCGTCCATTTGAACGTTCTCATGGGATAACCCATGATATATCATATTTCTTTGAGCCATAGTCGATGATAATCCTCCTCGGAATACAGTTGAATCAAAACATGCTTCTCATCAATGAGGCCGATTTTTATCAGCGAATTTAGCTTCAAAGTATCAAAAAATGCCCGAATATCATCAACGTGCGGTCTTCCGTGTGAGAATTTGCCCACCATAGTGTGATTGTGAGGCTCAATTAGCCTCTGTAAATCCTCGGGCGAAAACAGTATCGAGGGATCCTCGTTTTTTTTGCGAAATTGTCCGAGGAAGACAAGAATGGAGGCGCGATCTTTTTAATAAATGATGAGAAAGATTTCTTATTAACTAAGTAATCCATTTCCATAAAAAATGGCTTAAAAACAGCTTCTTCCTCCACAAAATTTGTAGTTTCTCTCTCTAGAAAAATATTTTTTCTCTCTAGAATTTGAGAGCACTTAAAAAATCATAAAAAATTCTTTCTTCTTTCATTCTTCTTCTTCATCTTCTTCTTCTTTTTTTAAAGTTTATTTTATTAATTATAACCATCTCTTTTGGAGGAGGAATACCATTTTTACAAACTACTTTTACCCTTGACCCTTTTACACCCATTCTTGAAAAATAAAACAAAACATATACTATATTAAGGTTTTTCTATCTACAAGCTTTCTCTTAAACCTATATGACATGTGCTGGAAAAGTTTATTCAAGGCTTATGATGCCTTTTTTCTTTCCGTTAGTGTCTGCATATTGGTATTGGAGTGAACATTTTTGGCTTCAAATTTCATTTTCCTCACTTTTCCTTGCTTCAGAAATTTCGGATTCTCTTCGTTTTTTTTTTCATCACAAGTACTTCTCCTCACGGCATGAACTCCTGTTGAAGTCTGTAGCTTTATCTAAGGGTGTGCAGACTCCTCCTCCATCCCTTGACATTTTACTTCGACAGACTATATTCTACCCCTCTACCTTTATTCTGACATTTATACAAGCACTTGACATACTACATTTCATAACTCACCTACCCAGAACCCATCAATTACAGACCTGACCCTTGGAACACATGACTAACTCCGCAGCTGACCAGCTGCATACACTGACTCAAAACCAGACTCGTTAAAGGCCTTTACAGACTATTTACAACTCAATGACCATTTAATTAAGCTTTCTATCCTCGTGGATATTAAGCATACAGCAACACCAACTTACTCCCTTCTTCTCTAGCTAACCCATTTCCCTCTCTCTATATCTTTCCTCTTCAATGTTCGAATGTACATGCATGCTGGTTGTCCCTAAACTTCTTTAACTTTTTGTACATAGCCTCTTTGTTGCCTCATGTTGCCGCTTTTGATCTATACAAAGCTTAGCAGAACATATATATTCTATACCTACCCATTTTTCTTTCCCCCCCTCCCCCCTTAAAACATTGACAATTTGATTTACAAGTGAGGCAACACAAAAAGAGAAAAAAAAGAAAAAAACATAAGTGGTAGCAGCCAACAGCATCTCCACCAGTCTTGAACTTTCTTCAGATTTCCTCTTCCATGTCTGCTGAAAAGGGCTTCTATGCTTTTCTACCCTTTCTTTCGTTCACCCTCCACTTAACCCAATTAATACCACTCCTTTTTCAGTCGGCAATAACCTCTTTTTTTGGTACATGTCCAGACCTTTCTTGTTGCTTCTTCTTAACTTCTACATCTTTTATATTCTCCCTTAAATTTGTTTTTGACCAAGCAGAAAAAAACAACATACCATCCCTGTTTTATTGAAAATACCAAAACACAAGGAAAAAGCAAAAGAAAAGAATAGAGTAGAAACTTAGTCTCCCCTCAGGACCAGGGATACTCTTTACCTGAGCTTTTGGCATCTGCAAGTTAAGGCCTCCTATTACTGAGTTACAGCTATAAAGCCTTCAGCAAGTTAATATTATCACTCAGTTCTTAAGTGTTTTAATTCTTCTAATATAAGGACATTTTTTGCTATCTAGGACTAGGATGCCTTTGTAATTTTCAAGTAAGTTTCCTTCCTGATAATCACGATAACCCCTAATTCTACCTTCCTTAGCTAGCTTATCTGCTAAGGCATTGGCTTCTCTAAATATATGTTTTATAGAGATGTTTAGCAAATTAGTTAAATGCAGTATTTCTTCTATTTCTTCTTCATATTTCCACATTATTGACTTTTTATTAATTAAACTAACTACTATTTTTGAGTCTGTTTGAATATCTATTCTGTTTAGTTTATTTTTTATGCATATTTTTAAACCATCTCTTAGAGCTAGAATTTCTGCATGAAGGGCAGAAGAAGCTTGATATTTTCTTGTGTAAGCTAGGACCAAGTTCCCTTCAGAATTTCTTATAGCTCCCCCTCCTCCTGCTACCCCCATATCTCTATCAAAGCTACCATCTATATTTAATGCAAGCCTATTCTTAGATGGTTTTTCCCATACTATACCTAATGTTTTAAAGTGAGTATATTTTACTTTTAAATTCCAAAAATTCAATATGTCTTTATCTGGTTTTATTTCAAGAAACTTAAGGGGGTTCGATTCTGAAATCATCCTTGTTTCCTCTTTAATTTCTCTCCAGATATTCTCTATTATCATTTTATGTCCCTCAAACCTACTTTTGTTCCTTGCTTTCCAAATGCACCACATAGCTATTAGCGGAACATTAATTTTAATCCACTTTTTAGCTGGGTTTGAAGCATGTATATTTATCCATTTTAAAAGTCTCATTTTCAAGGTGAGATGATCATATTTTATATGTAATTCTAATCCTAATCTTCTCCATATTTCTGATGCAATATTCCCTTGTGATAGCAAGTGATCCAAATTTTCGACCTCATTTTCACAACAATCACATCTGGATACTACCTGTATACCTTTCTTTTTTACATTCATATCTATTGGCAAGATATTTGATAATACTTTCCACATAAAAGTTTTAATTTTTTGTGGGTTATCGTTATCCCATGCCCATTTAAATAATATATGTTCTTCTCTTTTCTCTCTTATAACATTCCTAGCTGATTTAATCGAAAATGTTCCTTCAAAATTTAACGTCCAGCACCATCCTTTCCTAGTGAGTTTTGAATATTTTTCAACTAAATCTCTTTGTTTAAGCATTTGCACCCATATTTGAGATTTTTAAATTTTATTTTTAATTTTATTCGAGTCATCATTTATGAAATGCTTTGCTCGCATAAATTCCGACCATAAACTTTCGTTTTCTTTTAATTTCCACCATCTCTTACTTGTCCAAGCCTTAGCTAAATCGTTAAGATTAGAAAATCC
The DNA here is from genome assembly GCA_029783825.1 of Sapria himalayana. NCBI lineage: Eukaryota > Viridiplantae > Streptophyta > Magnoliopsida > Malpighiales > Rafflesiaceae > Sapria > Sapria himalayana. The sequence continues at coordinate 567,403 of JAREIK010017666.1, forward strand.
CAATCCAGCTTCTTGCAATGGAAAGCATAAATCTTTCCATTTTTTCCAGTGAATTTTATAATTGCCTTCTTTTTTGCCCCATAAAAAATTAGCTAGCTCTTTTTCTATTTTTTTAATAAATATTTTGGGGGGTTGAATAATCATTAAATTATGCATTAAAGTACTTTGTAGAAAATTTGCTATCATTGTTATCCTTCCCCCCATACTAGGAAACTTTTCTAAATACTCCGTTTTTAGTCTACCTTCATAAACTGGGCAGCCCAAGTATATTATTTCCCCTTTTTTTTGAGAAAAGCCTGTTATATTTTTAACTCTGTGAGTTAATGCCTTAGGAGATTTCAAAGCCACATTGTATTGACATTTTCGTTTGTTTAGCTTTTGACCTGTTTCTTCTTCCATGCATTTTAATAGCTCCATCAGATTATGAAGCAATTTGCTTCCTCCATTAGTGAAAATCATTACATCATCTGCATATGCTAAATAGCATACCAAAGGTGTATTCTTTGGTTGACTAAAACTTCCTATTCTACCTCTTTCAATGTTGTTTTTAAGGTTTATAATTAACAATTCTATATAGATATTGAATAATGAGGGAGATAGAGGATCTCCTTGTCTTAGACCTCTTTTCGGTTTTATTTCTTCTCCTAATTTTGCATTTATAATAATTTTGACCCATGTGTTTGAAATACATCTATATATTAAATCTATCCAGACTTCAGAGAAGCCCATTTTTCGCATGGTGAAACAAAGAATATCCCATTCTACTCTATCAAATGCTTTAGATAAATCTAATTTTATCATTATATTATGTCCTCTTGTTTTAGTTCCTATTTCTCTAATCATTTCTTTAGCCAAACATATATTCTCCATTATTAATCTATTTTCCATAAAGCCTGTTTGTTCCTTTGAGATAATTTTAGGTAGGACATTTGCTAGTCTTCTTTGCAAAATTTTGGCAACAATTTTATAAATAGAATTACAAAGACTAATTGGTCTAAAGTCTTCTCCTTTTTGAGGATTTTCCATTTTTGGTATGAGGACTATATAAAAGCTGCCCCAGTTTTTTCCTATTTCTGAACCACAAAATATACAAAGAATGGCTTTTATTAGATCCTCTTTTATTATGTTCCAGCATTCTTGAAAGAAACAATTGTTCCATCCATCTGGACCTACCGCACTATCTTTGTTCATACTAAAAACTGCTACTTTAATTTCATTTTCTTCTGGGAATTTAGTGAGCATTTCATTATCTTCTGAAGATATTTTATTTTCTATACTTTGTAAAAGAGTATAATCATTATGATTACTTTCTCCGCCTAAGTGTTTTTCAAAGAGATTTGCAAAGTATTTTTGGATATCTTCTTCTTTTTCCACCCATTCTTATTTCTCATTTTTTATGCCTTTTAGTCTGTGTTTTTGATATTTTATTTTTGTTACTCTTTGAAAAAATTTTGTATTTTTGTCCCCATCCTTTAACCATTTTATCTTTGCTTTTTGTTTCCAATATGTCTTCCATTAACAGCTTTAATTTTAATTCAGCCTGTGCTTTGCTTAATGTGATTCTATTATTTGTGTTTTGATCTATTTCAAATTCTAGTTCTTCTTTTATCACTAACTCTTCAGCATCCTTTATGTTTTTATTGATATCACCAAATATTTCTTTATTCCATTTTTTTAATCAAATTTTAATCTTTTTAGCTTAGAGTTTAACAATTATAATGGGTTTCCTGAAGCCTCTTTATACCAGGATTCTTTAACCAAATCTAGAAAGTTATGATGAAGACACCAGGTGTTCTGAAATTTAAACGAACCTCCTGTGTGTGATGATGTATCTTTAATCGTGATTAAAAGAGAGTTATGATCCGAGCATGTTCTATTTAAGTGTTTCACCTGGGTCGAGCTAAAGTGTTCTAGCCACTTGAAATTAAATAGAACTCTGTCTAATCTGGCCCATATCATTCCTTTGTTTTTCCAGTTGTTGCACCATGTGAATTTCGAACCTAAGTAATTAGCTTCTATTAGGTTAGTTTTTCCTATAATCTCATTAAATTGAAAGGTTGCTCTAGCATATGGAGGTTTCCCCCCTTTTTTTCTCACTAGAGTTTCTTACTATGTTAAAATCTCCACCTATTATCAACGGCTTATTTTCCATTGCTAAACTCTTCTTCTTCTTCTACTACTACTACTACTTCATCATCATCATCATCATCATCATCATCATCTTCTTCTTCTTCTTCCTCTTCTTCTTCTTTTTTTTATTATTTATTAATTATCACCCTCTCTTTTGGAGGAGGAATACCATTTGTACAATCTACGTCTACCCCTTTCCCTTTTACACCCATTCTTAATAACTAGAAATAAATGACTTTCCTATTTTTTACAGCATCGTGAGTGATCTCCTTGAATGCACAATCTTCTTGCCATGTTTCTTTTCTTCAGTATCATATTTGTTTCAATCTTGTGGCTACTTGGATTTTCCTGCATACAACCAAAATAGTTATATTCTTTATGGTAGTGCTCCCAATTACCCCCCTTTTCCTTGTATTTTTAAAACATCATAGTTCAAGAGGTTTCCCTTCATATCGTTGCTGGTGTCTTTTGCATTGTTCATGTAATCTCTTTGCTTTTGTATCTTTATATATTGCTAGACTTAATCTTGATGTGACATTATTGCATTCTGTTGAATCCAGCCGTGTATCCTTTGTTTTTCTTCCATGTTACTTTGAGACAGACTTCTTTACTTACTTAATACTTAGAGTAGACTTACATACATAATACAGCCATTACAACACCTTTAACACAGACCACCTTTGACGCATTTAAACTCTTAAAACTGGCATAAACAGCCCTTTTTAACACAGACTTCCAGACCGACCAAGCAGAACCAAAAATATATAGACTCCCATGACATAAACTGCTAAACAAATAATCATTAACATGACATCAATCCGAACAGCTTGTTGTTACCATATTCTCCAACTTTGCCTCTGTTCTCTTTCTTATATCTGTAAAAAAGAAGAAAGCCTACATTCCTGACATTTATCTTCCCTATCCCCAATCTGTCCCATTTTATAGAATACTTTTAGTACAATAAAACCATCATAACCATTCTGTGTTAGTGGGAATCTCCCCTCAGGGCCGGGTAGACTCTTTAACATGCTAGATCATTATCTGAATTGGTTAGTAAAACAAAAGCAAGCGAAGTAAAGGTGAAAATAAATTTCAATGGTTTTCTCTAATCCTCCTAATGTAATTAGTTTCTTTACTATCAAAATTTATTATACCATTATATTTTTTCTGTAAAAAACCTTCCTTAAATTCTTGATCACCTATCTTTTTACCCTCTTTGGCTAAACCGTCAGCTAATGCATTTGCTTCTCTAAAAATATGTTTTATGTTATAGTCTAATAATTTTAATTCCTGCTGTATTTCTTCTATTTCCTCATCGTATCTCCATGTTGTATCTTTTTTATTAATTAAGTTTACTAATATTTTTGAATCTATTTGAATATCTATATTTTTAATGTTTAATTTTTTGCATAATATAGTACCTTCTCTTAATGCTAAAATCTCAGCGTGAAGAGCTGATGAAGCTGAAATATTTCTAGTAAAAGCTAATATTAGCTTTCCTTCCAAGTCTCTGATTGCTCCCCCTCCTCCCGCTGCTCCTATGTCTCTATCAAAGCTACCATCTGTGTTTAATGCTAGTCTTCCTTTCTGTGGTTTTTCCCATTTTATACCCATGAATTTAAATTGATTTGACTGTTTCTTTTTTAGCTTCCAGTGATTTATAATGTCTCTATCTAAGCTCTTATCCTGTGAATCTATAGGATGAATTTCTGAAATTTTCCGTGTTTCCTTCTTTATTTCCTTCCAGATTTCCTCTATCATCATATTTCTACCTTCAAATCTACTATAGTTTCTTGCCTTCCAAATGTACCAGATAGCTATTAGCAGAACATTATTTTTAATCCAATTCTGAGCAGGGCTTAACACTTTTTGTTTGAGCCATTTTTGAAGTCTACATTTTAGGTTAATATGTTCATATTTATATGTAATTTTATTCCTAATTTCTTCCATATTTCAGATGCAACTTTACCTTTTGAAAATAGGTGATCTAGTGTCTCTATCTCAGATGCACAGCACTCACATCTGGATACTAGCTGAACACCTTTATTTTTTAAATTTGTATTGTTGGAATTATGTTGGACAAGACTTTCCACATAAAAGTTTTAATTTTTTGTGGATTGTCATTTTTCCAAGCCCATTTAAATAATGTATGTTCTTCTTGCTTATTTCTAATTAAGTTTTTAACTGATTTAAGTGAAAAAATTCCATCTTGTGTTAATGTCCATTTCCATCCTTTATTAGTGAGTTTAGAGTAGTTCTCAACTATCTCTCTTTGTTTGAGCATTTGTGTCCAGACCTGTGAGCTTTTACTTTTGTTTTTTTCATTGTTAGTATCATCTTTTAAACAATACTTTGCTCTCATAAATTTAGACCATAAGGTATTATTTTCTTTTAGTCTCCACCATCTCTTACTAGCCCATGCTTTAGCTAAGTCTGCTAGATTGACAAAGCCCAAACCAGCCTCTTAGACAGGAAAGCATAAATCTCTCCATTTTTTCCAGTGTAGCTTATATTTACCTTCTTTTTTTCCCCATAAAAAGTTAGCTAATTCTCTTTCTATATTTTTAATCAGCTTACAAGAGGGTTTGATAATCATAATATTATGCATTAACATGCTTTCTAAGACATGTTTTATTAATGTGATTCTTCCCCCTAAACTTAAAACTTCCTCCTTTCATCCCGATATTTTCTTTTTCTGTTTATTTGCTAGAAATTCTAGATATTCGTTCTTAAATTTGCCTTCATACACCGGGCAGCCCAGGTAGATAATTTCACCTTTTTTGTGTGAAAAACCAGTAAGTTTTTTAATTCTATGAGTTAATGCTAGAGGGGATTTATAAGATATCATATATTGACATTTTCTTTTATTCAATTTTTGACCAGTTTCATCTTCCATACATTTTAATAAGCTCATCAGATTTTGTAATGATCTACTACTACCATTAGTAAAAATCATTACATCATCTGCATATGCCAGACAACTCACAAGTTGAGTGTTTTTTGGTTGTCTGAATGAACCTATCAATCCTTTCTCTATTTTATCTTTAATGTTAACTATTACTAGTTCTAAATATAAATTAAATAAAGATGGAGAGAGTGGATCTCCTTGTCTTAGACCTCTAATTGGTTTTATTTCCTCTCCAACTTTTCCATTCGTTATTATTCTGGCCCAGGTGTTCGATATGCACCTATATATCAGGTCTATCTATGTTTCAGAAAAACCCATTTTTCTCATAATAAAGCAGAATGTGTTCCATTCAACTATATCAAAGGCTTTAGCTAAATCTAATTTTAGTATAACATTGTGTCCTCTTATTTTTGTTCCTATTTCTCTACACATTTCCTTGGCCAAACATATGTTTTCCATAATCAATCTATTTTTCATAAAGCCGGTTAGTTCTATTGAAATAATTTTAGACAGTAGATAGGCTAACCTATTTTGTAATATTTTTGCTAGAATTTTATATATTGAATTACATAGACTGATAGGTCTGAAATCCTCCCCCGTTTGTGGGTTTTCTATTTTTGGAAGAAGAGCTATGTAAAAACTTCCCCACATTTTCCTTATTTCAGCTCCACAAAATATGTTATTAATGGCTTTGTTTATGTCTATTTTAATTATGTCTCAGTAAATTTGAAAAAAACAATTATTCCATCCATCCGGTCCTGCTGCGCTCTCCTTGTTAATACTATAAATGGCTGCTTTTATTTCTTCATCTTCTACATGTTTAATTAGCATATTATTTTCTTCTTTTGTTATTCTGTTTTCTATCTTTCTAACAAGTTATATCCTTTAATCTCATTTTTACTACTTAGTTGATTTTTAAAGAAATTGGTAAAATAAGTTTGAATATCTATATCTTTATCTACCCATTCTTTCTTGTTATTCTTTATGCCCCTAATTTTGTGTTTCTGATATTTTAGTTTAGGTGCTTTTTGAAAAAACTTCGTGTTCTTATCTCCTTCTTTTAGCCATTTTATCTTCGATTTTTGTTTCCAAAACACCTCTTCCATTACAAGTTTGAGTTTTAACTCAGCTTGTGCCTTACTTAATGCATTTCTATTATTTAAACTTTGATCTTTCTCAAATTCTAATTCTTTATTTAATACTAATTCTTCTGCATCTTTTATGTTTTTATTTATATCTCCAAATATTTCCTTATTCCATTTTGTTAATTCAGTTTTTAATCTACTTAGCTTATTATTTATAACTTGCATAGGATTTCCAGATGCCTCAATATTCCAGGATTTTTTTACTAGATTCAAAAAATCATGATGTAAACTCTAGGCATTTTTGAATCTAAAGGATCCTCCTTTATTGGAAGTGTTTTTAATGGTGATTAAAAGTGGACTATGGTCAGAACAAGTTCTTGTTAATTGTTTCACTTCTGCAGAGCCATAATTCTCCAGCCAATTAAGATTATAAAAAATTCTATCTAATCTGGCCTAAATTAAACCTTTCCTTTTCCGGTTATTGCACCATGTGAAGGAAGATCCTAAGAATTTGACCTCAATTAAATTAGTTTTATTTATAGTATCGTTAAAGTGAATCATAGCTTTCTTATTTGGTGTTTTTCCACCTTTCTTTTCTTTAATGCTTCTTACTGCATTGAAATCTCCCCCTATAATCCATGGCTTGTTTTCTTTAAATATTTTTCCCATATCCTCCCATAATTCTTTTCGCTCTTCCCTTTTAATATTAGCATTAACTATAGTGATTATTTCATTTGCATCTTGACTCAAACTAAAATTTATTAACTGATTTGTTTCTTTTAATATTATTATGTTAAGGTTATTTTTCCAAATAAACCAAATTTTTCAGTTTTCATTTGCATATCCATGGTCAAATCCTAGCATAATTTTGTAGAGTCCTAGCTGATCCTTATCCACCATAGGTTCAGCTATTGCTACAAGATTGATTTTATGCATATAAATCAATTTTTTCAATCTGTTTCTTGAGGGAATATTCGCTATTTCCCTTATATTCCAGTAAATATAATTATACATTAATTATTGACTTAGCTTGAGCTCTAGTGGTGCATTTGGTTTCACATGTTCTATTTTTATATTTTTTCATATTTTTTGGTTTTCTTATTGAACCTAGATCTTCGCTTCTTTCTTCTTTCCAATCTCTTCCCATTTGAATTGACATTATCTTTAATTCCTCCATTGCCCACTCTTTATTACCCATTTTTTGTCTAAGCTTATCTATATTTATGTCATCTCTCATTAATCTTATTTTCTGATCATTTTCCTCTCCATCTGTAAATAGGAAGGTTAAACTTTTTGTTTCTGTATCTTCTTCCGAATAGTCCACAATAGGGACTGCCCATCCTTTGTTTATTTTAAATTTATTTTTCATCTACGCTCTTGTTCTTTTGTTCAGTTCTGATATCTTTTTAATCATTTCTATTCTTTTTATAGTCTCTAATGTGTTTTCTGCCCTGTTTTCTATTTCATCAGTCTTCCTATATTCAATTAATTTCAATTTTGTTCCTTCTATATTCTGTTCTTCTGTTCGGGCAGTATGTTCATCATGATGTTTTTTTTGGTATTTAACTAACATGCCTATCTCTCCTGCATTCATTGACCTCTCCTCTCTCCTTTGATTCACTTCTTCCCTTCTTTTTTTAACTAGACAATTTTCCATGTCATGCCCCAATTTTTTACAGCAAATACAATATGATGGTAAGTTCTCTGGAACTACTTGCTGCCAGAAACCATCACCATCATTGTTTCCAATCCATATCCGTGAGGGAATTAGTTTTTGTATATCAGTTTCAACACAAATACGTGCTACACTTGGTCTGTTTAGAGTGGCCGTAGCACCATCAAGAAGAAGAGGAGAACCGAGTGTACAAGCAATGTGATATAATGCGAATCTATCAAAATAATGTATTGGTAGCAAGGGAAACAGGAACCATACTGGTGCTACCGATGATTCTTCTTTAGTCGAGAAGTTTGTTGTCCATTTGAAAGTTCTCATGAGAAATCCCATGATATACCAGATACCTCTTAGCCAAATTTGATGAAAATCTTCTTCGAAAAATAGTTGTAACAGCACATGTTTATCATCGATGAGGCCGATTTTAATCAACATCTTAAGCTTCAATGATTCAAAAAACGCACGAACATCATCAACGCGAGGCCTTCCATGTGAGAATTTTCCCACGAGCGTGAACTTATGAAGTTCAGTAAGCCTCTGAATGTCTTCGGTTGAAAAAATTATCGAGGGTTCCTCGATATTTTTCGCGTGAGTTTCCGAAGGAGCTGTTACTGTTTGCGCGGTCTTTTTGTATAAATCAGAAAAGGATTTCTTATTAACTAAGTAATCCATTTCCTTAAGAATGAGCTTGAATTTTGCTTCTTCTTCCTCAAAATTTGTAGTTTCTCTCTCTAGAAAAATTTTCGCTCTCTAGAAGTTGAGAGCATTTTTCAAGAAGTCTTCTTCTTCTTCTTCTACTTCTTCTTATTCTTCTTCTTCTTCATCATCTTCTTCTTTTTTTAAAGGTGTTTATTAATTATAACCCTCTCTTTTGGCGGAGGAATACCCTTTTTACAAACTAGCATCTACCCTTTAATCCCCTTACACCCTTTACTCAATGCTAGCTAACTTAAAGTAGACAAAGAATTCAAATCTAATGGAAACGTATATATATGGACACTTGATTTGCAAGCTGAATTTTAGTGTCTCCATATTTCGGTCTTGATATTCCTTATTGTATTTGTCTCTTTATGGACACTTTTTTCCAGATTTAGCTTTGTTCCAGTAGTACATCCGAGAGGCTTGTTTTATATGCTCTCTACCCTTTTAAAAATGTAAGATGGCCTTCTTTTACTCCTCCTTGTTTAGCTTTAATATCTATACTTTTCCTGCATCCAAAAACACATTCCAGCATAGGATTTGTTTCTCATTTATACATGGAGTTCATTGCTATATTACAGCATCTATGTGCTTCTCTTTGTCCCCCATAACCGCTACCCTTTCACTACCTCATGAGCGTATATGGCCTAAGCAAACTTCAATTTTCTGTAGTTCTTCTCTTTCTGGATTTTCCTTCTTTAAGTGGCAGCAAATCCTATTCTATACCCCAACAACCTAGTATTCTAACATCCTAATAAATTAACACATGACCTTGCAACATTGTTCCCATAAACATAATCATTACATTTGAACATAAAATAAAAAGAGGTTTAGAATACATGTGCCCAACCAAAAACCCTTGCCGCCCAATGATTCCTTTCTGAATTTTGGAGCTTTAAGTGGACTGCGCTGCTAAGAAAACAAAATACATATATCTCATGTTTCCCAAGAGAACCCCCTTCTTTAAAAGTTACCTTCCTTCTTCTAATTATACCTATATAATCTAATTTCTATTTTAAATGCTACTCACTTTATACTCTTTCTAACTCTTACATAGGGAAAAGAATTCTTTTCTAGTTCCACTAGACCTTTTATTTTTACCAGCAAAGTATCCTCATCATATTCTGCTTGTCCTTTTTGCGATCCTATCCTGGCAAGATTGTCTGCCGGAGTGTTTAGCTCTCTATATATATGTAAAATTGATGCATTCAGTTCTTTTATGAAATCCAATATAATTTCTAACTCCTCTTCATATTTCCAAAGAGATATTTTTTTTGTTACTAAATTAACTAACAACATTGAATCTACATGTATTTCAATATTATTATAATCTAATTTTTTGCAAACACTTAATCCTATATTTAATGCCCTAATTTCTGATTGTAGAGCCGAGGCTACTACACTAACTGTGGTGAAAGCTTTCATAATTTCTTCTTCTTCTTATTCTTCGTCTTCGTCTTCTTCTTCTTCTTCTTCTTCTTCTTCTTCTTCTTCTTCTTCGTCTTCTTCATCGTCGTCTTCTTCTTCTTCTTCTTCTTCTTCTTCTTCTTCTTCTTCTTCTTCTTTTTTAAGGTTTTGTTTATTAATTAGAACCCTCTCTTTTGGCAGAGGAATACCATTTGTACAAACTACATCTACCCATTTCCCTTTTACACCCGATTCATAAAGCTAGAAAAATGTAACAATCCATAATATTAATTAACTCATAATCTTTCCTAACTTTATAATCAATGATATGATGATTCTTATTTTTATTTTTGCTTCATTAATTAAGTGCGACATCTCTATTTTCTATATAGATCTTGCTATGAAAGATGCTCCCCCTATAGATCTTTGTGTAAATCTTTCCCGTGCTATATTTGAAGCTTTAGATCTTTGTGAAATGTCTAACTCTTTCAGCTCCGACCAGCCTGCTCCCTCGCAGCTTCAACAATCCAGATTCGACAATCCAACATCTACCTCTCGAATCTCTTTTCCATGCTCATTCTTTATCATTTGAGTATGACTAGTCCCATTTATCATTTCTTTAAAAGTTTCCACTTGTGATATTAACTGTTATCCTGCATTAAACAAAAGTATCAAGTTCCTTCGAATAGAGGGTCCATTACTTACCTTCCTTTTGCACAATACAAAGAAGAGAATATCTCTTGCTCTTTGTAGCATACTTCCTTTTGAGATGTCTTAGCAGCAATCCCAGCTCTTCCCTTTGCTTATCTCCCATTTGAAATGATGCATACATTGACTAACGAACTAAGACACTTCTAAATTAATACAGACTTCCAGCAATTAACACATACCTCCAAAAGTCCACCAAATATCTAAAAAAAACAGACCACCAAGCCTAAATTACAGCAAGCCTAAAACAGACCACCAAATATCTAACACAGACCTAAGTTACAGACTTCCAGAACCATCTCGAACCAGAAATTTTGAACTAAATAACAGCAAGTACAAAATCTCAAACAAGCAGATTCGTGCTTGTGCTGTATGCCCAGCTTAATTGAAATCAGCCCATTTTTAAATTGAATATCCAACTTCAATAACTGTAAAATAAATAAGCAAAACATCACAAACCAGCATACTGAATATTTAGATTTCTTACCAGTTTATCCCTTTTAATTATTCACCTCAGTTTCGATTAATCACCCTTCAGGACCAAGGAAATTTTTAAGATACGAGTCTCTTATCTGCATATATTAATAACTCGAAACCAAAAAAAACAGAGATATACAAGTGATATTCTGTGAACCTTCTAAAATAAGGTAGTTCTTTGTGGTCCAATTTTATTATTCCTACATATTTTTTTGGTATCGTGCCCTCATTAAAATATTGATCTCCTCTTTTTCTATCTTCCTTGGCCAATCCATCTACTAATGTGTTAACTTCTCTATATATATGATTTATAGTATAATCTGAATTTTTTAATATATGCAGAATCTCCTCAATTTCCTCCTCATATTTCCATAATGATACTTGTTTATTAATTAAATTGACTAAGATTTTTGAATCTATTTAGATGTCTATGTTTTTAATATCAGATTTTTTACACAATCTAATCCCTTCTCTTAAGGCTAATATCTCAGCATGTAGAGCCGATGAAGCATGAAGCTTCCTTGTGAAAGCTAAAATTAGCTCACCTTCAGAGTTCCTTATCAAACCCCCCTACTGCTGCTCCAATGTCTCTGTCAAAGCTGCCATCGGTATTTAAAGCCATTCTTTCTTTCGGTGGTTTTTCCCATTTTAATTCTATTATTTTAAAATGTTTTGGTAACTTTTATTCTAGATTCCAAAAAGTCATAATATCTTTATCTAGGCTCTTGCCCTGATTCTTTAATTGAGAAATCTCCGAAATTTTTCTAGTCTCTTCCTTTATTTCCTTACAGATATCCTCTACCCTCATACGAGACCCTTCAAATCTATTTTTATTTCTAGCCTTCCAGATGCCCCAGATGACTATTAGAGAAACATTACATTTGATCCATTTCTGTGCAGGAATTAAAACTATTATTTTACTCCATTTTTGAAGTCTAGCTTTTATTGTGAGCTGTACATATTTTATATTCAACTCTATTCCTAGTTTTCTCCATATGTATGCTGCTAATTTTCCATTTGAGAAGAGATGATCAAGTGTTTCTATTTCGGTTGCACAGCATTCGCATCTTGAGACTAACTGGATACCTTTATTTATTAAGTTATTATCTAATGGTACAATATTAGATAAAACTTTCCACATAAAAGTTTTAATTTTTTGAGGAGTTTCATTTTCCCAAGCCCATTTAAATAAAATTTGCTCTACTTGCCTTTTTCTTATTACATTCTTGACAGATTTAAGTGAAAATGTTCCTTCTGATGTTAATGTCCATTTCCATCCTTTTTTTATTGAGTTTAGAATAATTCTCCACTAGATCTCTTTGTTTGAGCATTTGAACCCAAACCTGCAAACTCTTACTTTTATTTTTCTCTTTATAAGTATCATGTTTTAAACAGTACTTTGCACGCATAAATTTCGCCCATAAGCTATTATTTTCTTTCAATCTCCACCATCTCTTGCTAGCCCATGATTTAGCTAAATCTGCGAGATCGATGAATCCCAATCTAGATTCTTGAATAGGGAAACATAAATCATTCCATTTTTTCCAATGCAATTTATGTTTTCCCTCTTTTTTCCCCCATAAGAAATTAGCAAATTCCTTTTCAATCTTTTTAATTATTTTACTTGGTAATTTCATAATCATGATATTACGCATTAATGAGCTTTCTAAGACATGTTTTATTAATGTTATTCTTCCCCCCATCCTCAAAAAATCTTCCTTCCATCTCACAATTTTCTTTTTTAATTTATCTATTAAAAAATCCAAGTACTCGGCCTTGAGTTTGCCTTCATATACTGGATAGCCTAGATATATCATTTCCCCTTTTTTTTTTGAGAAAATCCAGTGACTTTTTTAATCCTATGAGCTAATGCTATAGGAGCTTTATAAGATATCATGTATTGGCATTTTATTTTATTAAGTTTTTGACCTGTTTCATCTTCTAAGCAAATTAACAAGTTCATCATATTTTGTAAAGATCTATACTCTCCATTAGTGAAGATCATCACATCATCTGCATACGCTAGGCAACTCACTAGTGGAGTATTTTTTGGTTGCCTGAATGTACCTATCGAACCTATTACCATCTTGTCATTAAGATTAACTATTAGAAGTTCTAGATATATATTAAATAAAGCTGGTGAAAGAGGATCTCCTTGTCTTAGGCCTCTGACTGGTTTTATTTCTTCTCCTACCTTTCCATTCGTAATAATCCTAACCCAAGTATTAGAGATGCATCTGTAAACTAGATCTATCCATGTTTCCGAGAATCCCATTTTTCTCATGATGAAACAAAGAATGTTCCATTCGACTCTATCAAATGCTTTGGATAGATCTAGTTTAATTATTACATTATGCCCTCTTTTTTTTGCTCCTATTTCTCTACACAATTCTTTAGCTAAACTTATATTTTCCATTATCAATCTATTTTTCATGAAACCTGATTGTTCTATTAAAATAATTTTAGGTAGTAGGTGAGAAAGTCTAGTTTGCATGATTTTTGTGAAAATTTTATATATTGAGTTACATAAACTGATAGGTCTAAAGTCCTCCCATGTTTGTGGATTTTCTATTTTTGGAATAAGGACAATATGAAAGCTACCCCATTTTTTTCCTATTTCAGCTCCACAAAAAATACTATTTATGGCTTTTTCTATATCTTTTTTAATTATATCCCAACAAAACTGAAAAAAACCACAATTCCATCCATCAGGACCTGCTACGCTATCCTTGTTCATACAAAAAATGACTGTTTTAATTTCATCTTCATCTGGGAAATTGATTAACATATTATTATCTTCAGCTGTAATTTTATTTCCAATTTTTTGAAATAATGTATATCCTTTAAGCTCATTTTTTTCACTTAATTGATTTTTGAAAAACATTGTAAAGTAATTTTGAATATCTAAATCATCATGCAACCATACTTCCTCATTATTTTTTATACCACTAATTCTATGCTTCTATTGTTTAAACTTAGCTATTCTTTGAAAAAATTTTGTGTTCTTATCTCCTTCTTTTAACCATTTTAATTTAGATTTTTGTTTCCAAAATACTTCTTTCATTAATAATTTAAGTTTCAATTCTGCTTGTGCTTTGCTTAAAGCTTTTCTATTGTTAGCATTTTGATATGATTCAATTTCTAATTCTTTTTTAGAAACTAAATCCTCAGCTTCTTTTACATTTTTGTTTATATTTCCAAATACTTCCTTATTCCATTGTTTCATGTCTATTTTTATCCTACTGAGTTTGTGATTCAATATTTGAATAGAATTTCATGATGCCTCTCTATTCCAGGAGTCTTTTACCATATTCAAAAAACCATGATGCAAACACCAAGTGTTTTGAAATCTAAAGGAACCTCCTGTGTAAGTAGAATTTTTAATGGTAATTAAAAGTGGGCTATGATCAGAAAAGTTCTTATTCAAATGTTTCACTTCTGTCACACCAAAATGCTCAAGCCATAAAAATTTAAATAGCACTCTGTCTAATCTAGCCCAGATTGTACCCTTCTTTTTCTAGTTATTACACCATGTAAAAAGAGAACCCAAAAATTTAGCCTCTATTAAGTTAGTCTTGTTTACAATATCATTAAAATGAAACATGGCTTTTTTATTTGGAGCTTTTCCTCCCTTCTTTTCTTTAAAATTTCTAACTAAGTTGAAATCTCTTCCTATAATTCATAGCTTTTTTTCTAAAGATATTTCCTCCATATCTTTCAATAAATCTTTTCTGTCTTCTTTTTTATTTTTGGCATAAACTATCATGATAATTTCATTAACATTATATCTTAAACTAATATTTATTAACTGATTTGTATATTTTATGATTTTTATATTTAAATTACCTTTCCACATTACGTAGATTTTACCATTATTGTTAGCATATGCATGATCAAAGCCTAATATGTTTTTGTAATGTCCTATTTGATCCCTATCTACCCTAGGTCCAGCTATAGCATTAAGATTAATCTTATGCAAATATATTAATTTTTTCAATCTATTTCTAGAGGAGAGATTAGCAATTCCCCTAATGTTCCAGTAGATGTAATTATACATTATTTAATGACTTAGCTTGCGCTCTAGTTGTGCACTTAGTTTCGTATGTTTTATTTAAGTATTTTTTCATATTCCTTGATTTTTTTTAGTGATTTCATCTCCCTTCCCCTCTCTTTTTATTCAGCTCTTCAATTTTTTTAATCATTTCTTTTCTCCTTGTATTTTCTCTAATTTCAGTTGATAACTCTAGTTCTTCATTGCCATATTTGTATTCTATTAACTTTAGATATTCTTTCTGTTTCTCTAGCATAGATTCTGTTTCTATTGGCTATAAATGTTGAGGTTTTATTTGATATTGAATTATCTCTTTCCCCTTCCCAACCCCCATTTTCTTATCTTCCTATCTACCTTCTGTTCTTCTCTTATTAACAATACAAATTTCAATATTATGTCCCATTTTTTTACAGCAAGAATAGTATGGAGGAAGATATTCTGGTATGACTTGCTACCAGAATCCCCCCCCCCCTCTTTATCTCCTATCCATATTCGGGTAGGGGGGGTGGAGGTTCTGCGAGTCAATTTCCACGCATATTCGAGCCACACTAGGCCTCGATAATGTGGCAGTAGCTCCATCAAGAAGAATAGTAGAGCCATGAGTACAAGCAATATGATATAATGCATATTTATCAAATAAGTGAATCGGTAACAATGGGAGTAAGAACCATACCGGCGCCATGGCAATTTCCTCCTTTGTGGTGGAATTGGGCGTCCATTTGAACGTTCTCATAGGATAACCCATGATATACCATATTCCTTTGAGCCATAGTCGATGATAATCCTCCTCGGAATACAATTGAATCAAAACATGCTTCTCATCAATGAGGCCAATTTTTATCATCGATCTTAGCTTCAAAGTATCAAAAAATGCCCGAATATCATCAACGCGCAGTCTTCCGTGTGAGAACTTGCCCACCAGAGTGTGTTTGTGAGGCTCCATTAGCCTCTATAAATCCTCGGACGAAAACAGTATCGAGGGATCCTCATTTTTTTTTGCGAAATTGTCCGAAGAAGACAAGAATGGAGGCGCGGTCTTTTTAATAAAAGATGAGAAGGATTTCTTATTTACTAAGTATTCCATTTCCATCAAAAATGGCTTAAAAAACAGCTTCTTCCTCCTCCAAATTTGTAGTTTCTCTCTCTAGAAAATTATTTTTTCTCTCTAGAATTCGAGAGCACTTAAAAAAATCCAAAATTTTCTTTCTTCTTCTTCTTCTTCTCCTTCTTTTTTTTTAAAGGTTTTGTTTATTAATTAAAACTCTCTCTTTTGGCGGAGGAATACCATCTGTATAAGCTACATCTACCCATTTCCCTTTTACACCCGATTCATAAAGCTAGAAATATGTTGCAATCCATAATTTTAATTAACTCATAATCTTTCCTAACTTTATAATCAATATGATATGATGATTCTTATTTTTTATTTGTGATTCATTAAATATGTGCGGCATCTCGGTTCTCTTGATAGATCTTGCTATGAAAGATGCCCCCCTATTGATCTTTGTATAAATCTTTCTTGTGCTATATTTGATACTTTAAATCTTTGTGAAATGTCTTACTCTAGCAGCTCTGACCAGCCTGCTCCCTCGCAGCTTCAACAATCCAGATTCGACAATCCAACATCTACATTTAGAATCTCTTGTCGATGCTCATTCTTTATCATTTGTGTATGTCTACTCTCATTTTTCATTTCTTTAAATGTTTCCACTTGTGATATTAACGGTTATCCTGCATGAAACAAAAGTATCAAGTTCTTTTGAATAGATGATCCATTAGTTACCTTTCCTTTACCCAATACAACGAAGAGTATATCTCTTGATCTTTATAGCATTCTTCCTCTTGAGATATCTTAGAATCAATCCCAGCTATCTTTAGACTCCCTTTGCTGATCTCCCATTTGAAATGATGCATAGATACATTGACTCACGGACTAAGACTCTTCTAAAATTAATACAGACTTTAAGCAAAATTAACACAGACCTCCAAAAAAACCGACCACCAGATATCTAAAAAAATAGACCACCAAGCCTAAATAACAGACTTCCAGAACCATCTCGAACCAGCAATTTTTGAACTAAAAAACAGCAAGTACAAGATTTCAAACAAGGAATTTGAAAAATGATAAGAAGATAAGATTAGTGCTTGTTCTGTATGCCCAGCTTAATACTGAAATCTGCCCATTTTTGAGTTAAATAGTCAGCTTCATTACCTGTAAAATAGATAAGAAAAACGGCACAAACCAACAGTCTGAATACTTAAATTTCTTACCAGTTTATCCCTTTTAATTATTCACCTCAGTTCCGATTAATCACCCCTCGGGACCAGAAAGATTTTTAAGATACGAGCTTCTTATCTGCATTTATTAATAGCATCGAAACCAAAAAAAAACAGAAGAGATATATAAACAAGTGTTATTCTGTTAACCTTCTAAAATAAGGTAGCTCTTTGAGGTCCAATTTTATTATTCCTACATATTTTTTTGGTATCGTTCCCTCATTAAACTCTTGATCTCCTCTTTTTCTATCTTCCTTGGCTAATCCATCTGCTAATGTGTTAACCTCTATATATATATGATTTATAGTATAATCTAAATTTTTTATTATTTGCAGGATTTCTTCAATTTCCTCCTCATATCTCCATAATGATACTTGTTTATTAATTAAATTGACTAAGATTTTTGAATCTATTTGGATATCTATGTTTTTAATATCAGATTTTTTACACAATCTAATCCCTTCTCTTAATGCTGATATCTCAGCGTGTAGTGCCGATAAAGCATGAAACTTCCTTGTGAAAGCTACCCCCCCCCCCCTCCTGCTACTCCAATGTCTCTGTCAAAGCTGCCATCAGTATTTAAAGCCATTCTTCTTTCTGTGGGTTTTCCCATTTTAATTCTATTATTTTAAAATATTTTGGTAACTTTTCTTTTAGATTCCAAAAAGCCATGATATATTTATCTAGGCTCTTGCCTTGATTTTTTAATGGAAAAATCTCCGAAATTTTTCTAGTCTCTTCCTTTATCTCCTTCCAGATATTCTCTAAATACGATACCCTTCAAATCTACTTTTATTTCTGGCCTTCTAGATGCACCAGATGACTATTAGAGGAACATTACATTTGATCCATTTCTGTGCAGGATTTAAAGCTTTTATTTTACTCCATTTTTGAAGTCTAGCTTTCATTGTGAGCTGTTCATATTTTATATTCAACTCTGTTCCTAGTTTCATCCATATTTCTGCTGCTACTTTTCCATTTGAGAAGAGATGATCCAGTGTTTCTATTTCGGTTGCATAGCATTCGCATTTGAGACTAACTGGATGCCTTTTTTTGTTAAGTTATTATCTAATGGTACAATATTAGATAGAACTTTCCACATAAAAGTTTTAATTTTTTGAGGATTATCATTTTCCCAAACCCATTTAAATAAATTTTGCTCTACTTGCCTTTTTCTTATTACATTTTTGACAGATTTAAATGAAAATGTTCCTTCTGATGTTAATGTCCAATTCCATCATTTTTTAGTGAGTTTAGAATAATTCTCCACTAGATCTCTTTGTTTGAGTATTTGAACCCAAACCTGCGAACTCTTACTTTTATTTTTCTCTTTAAAAGTATCATCTTTTAAACAGTACTTTGCACGGATAAATTTCGCCCATATGCTATTATTTTCTTTTAATCTCCACCATCTCTAATAGCCCATGAATTAGCTAAATCTGAGAGATCGATGAATCCCAAACCAGATTCTTGGACAGGGAAACATAAATCATTCCATTTTTTACAATGCAATTTATATTTTCCCTCTTTTTTACCCCATAAGAAATTAGCGAATTCCTTTTCAATCTTTTTAATTATTTTACTTGGTAGTTTCATAATCATGATATTATGCATTAATGAGCTTTCTAAGACATGTTTTATTAATGTTATTCTTCCCCCCATACTCAAGAATTCTTCCTTCCATCCTGCGATTTTCATTTTTAATTTATCTATTAAAAAATCCAAGTACTCGGCCTTGAGTTTGCCTTCATATACTGGACAGCCTAGATATATCATTTCCCCTTTTTTTGAGAGAAACCAGTGACTTTTTTAATTCTATGAGCTAATGCTATAGGAGCTTTATAAGATATCATGTATTGGCATTTTCGTTTATTTAGTTTTTGTCATGTTTCATCTTCTAAGCAAATTAACAAGTTCATCAGGTTTTGTAATGATCTATACCCTCCATTAGTGAAGATCATCACATCATCTGCATGCGCTAGGCAACTCACTAGTGGAGTGTTTTTTGGTTGCCTGAATGTACCTATCAAGCCTTTTGCCATCTTTTTCATTAAGATTAACTATTAAAAGTTCTAAATATATAATAAATAGTGGTGGTGAAAGAGGGTTTCCTTGTCTTAGACCTATGACTGGTTTTATTTCATCTCCTACTTTTCCATTCGTTATAATTTTAACCCAAGTATTAGAGATGCATCTGTAAACAAGATCTATCCATGTTTATGAGAATCTCATTTTTCTCATGATGAAACAAAGAATATTCCATTTGACTCTATAAGATTTGGATAAATCCAGTTTTATTATTACATTATGCCCTCTCTTTTTTGCTCCTATTTCTCTACACAATTATTTAGCTAAACTTATATTCTCCATTATCAATCTATTTTTCATGAAACCTGATTGTTCTATTGAAATAATTTTAGGTAGAAGGTGAGAAAGTCTATTTTGCATGATTTTTGTTAAAATTTTATATATTGAGTTACATAAACGGATAGGTCTAAAGTCCTCCCATGTTTGTGGATTTTCTATTTTTGGAATGAGGACAATATGAAAACTACCTCATTTTTTTCCTATTTCAGCTCCACAAAATATGCTATTTATGGCTTTTTCTATATCTTTTTTGATTATATCCCAACAAAACTAAAAAAACAACAATTTCATCCATCAGGACCTGCTGCACTATCCTTGTTCATACTAAAAATGATTGTTTTAATTTCATCTTCATCAGGGAAATTGGTTAACATATTATTATCTTAAGCTGTAATTTTGTTTTCAATTTTTTGTAATAATGTATATCCTTTAAGCTCATTTTTTTCACATAATTGATTTTTGAAAAACTTTGTAAAGTAATTTTGAATATCTATATCATCATGCACCCATACTTCCTCATTATTTTTTATACAACTAATTCTATGTTTCTGTTGTTTAAACTTAGCTATTCTTTGAAAAAATTTTGTGTTTTTATCTCCTTCTTTTAACCATTTTAATTTAGATTTTTGTTTCCAATAGACCTCTTCCATTAATAACTTAAGTTTTAATTCTGCTTGTGCTTTGCTTAATGCTCTCCTTTTGTTAGTATTTTGATCTAATTCTAATTCTAATTCTTTTTTAGAAACTAAATCTTCTGCTTCTTTTACATTTTTGTTTATATTACCAAATACTTCCTTATTCCATTGTTTCATGTCTATTTTTAGTCTACTGAGCTTGTGATTCAATATTTGAATAGAATTTCCTGATGCCTCTCTATTCCAGGAATCTTTTACCATATTCAAAAAACCATGATGTAAACACCAAGCATTTTGAAATCTAAAGGATCCTCCTGTGTAAGTAGAGTTTTTAATGGTAATTAAAAGTGGGTTGTGATCAGAACAGGTCTTAATTAAATGTTTCACTTCTGTCACACCGAAGTGCTCAAGCCATAAAAAATTAAATAGCACTCTGTCTAATCTAGCCCAGATTGTACCCTTCTTTTTCCATTTATTACACCATGTAAGAGGAGAACCCAAAAATTTTGCCTATATTAAGATAGTTTTGTTTACAATATCATTAAAGTGAAACATGGCTTTTTTATTTGGAGCTTTTCCTCCCTTCTTTTCTTTAAAGCTTCTAACTGAGTTGAAATCTCCTCCTATAATCCAAGGCTTTTTTTTCTAAATATGTTTTCTCCATATCTTCCCATAATTATTTTCTATCTTCTTTTTTATATTTTGCATAAACTATTGTGATAATTTCATTAACATTATGACTTAAACTAATATCTATTAACTAATTTGTTTCTTTTATAATTTTTACATTTAAAATAATTTTCCTCATTACCCAAATTTTACCATTATTGTTAGCATATGCATGATCAAAGCCTAATATGTTTTTGTAATGTCCTATTTGAGCCCTATCTACCATGGGTTCAGCTATAGCAATAAGATTAATCTTATGCATATATATTAAATTTTTCAATCTATTTCTGGAGGGTAGATTAGCGATTCCCCTAATGTTCTAGTATATGTAATTATACATTATTTAATGACTTAGCTTGCGCTCTAGTAGTGCA
The DNA here is from genome assembly GCA_029783825.1 of Sapria himalayana. Classification (NCBI taxonomy): domain Eukaryota; kingdom Viridiplantae; phylum Streptophyta; class Magnoliopsida; order Malpighiales; family Rafflesiaceae; genus Sapria; species Sapria himalayana. Next base: position 588,862 of record JAREIK010017666.1, read on the forward strand.
CTTAGTTTCGTATGTTTTATTTAAGTATTTTTTCATATTCCTTGGTTTTTTTAAAGAGCTCAAATCCCATCCTCTTTCTCCTTTCCATTCTCGACCCATTTGTAAAGCCATTATTTTTAACTCCTCAATAGCCCACTCCTTATTACCCATGTTATATTTTAGTTTTTCTAAGTTTATGTCATCACTTTGCATTCTAACTTTCTGCTCTTCTTCCTCTCTATCAGTATAGAGGAAAGTTAAACTTCTTAATTCTAAATCTTCCTCTGAATAATCAATTATAGGAACTGCCCAAGCTTTATTTTTTGTTTGTTTGTTTTTCATATAAACTCTTGTTCTTCTGTTTAAATCTGATATTTTCTTTATCATTTCTACCCTTCTTATATCTTCGAGGTTAGCTACTGCCCTCTCTTCTTCTATATTCAATTTCTTGTATTCAATTAGTTTTATTTTGTTTGCATCATTTTTATGTTCTTCAAGATGTGCAGATTGTGTGAGTTGAGATTTTATTTGATATCTCACTAACTCCCCCCCCCCCCCTTTCCAGCTGCCATGAATCTCTCATCCCTCATTTGCTTGTATTCCTCCCTTCATTTTTTAACTAGGCAAACATCAATACCGTGACCCATTTTCCTGCAATAAGAGCAATAATTTGGGAGGTTTTCTGGAACGACTTGCTACCAGAAACCTCCTCCATTTGTGCTTCCTATCCAAATTCGCGAGGGAATTGGCTTCTATAAGTCAGTTTCAATGAAAATACTTGCTACACTTGGTCTGGAAAGTGTAGCAGTAGCACTATCCAAGAGAAGAGGAGAACCAATAGAGCAAGCAATACGATACAGAGCATATTTGTCAAAAAAATGAATCGGTAGCAAGGGAAACAGGAACCATACCGGAGCTACCGACTATTCCTCCCTCAAGGAGAAACTCTCTGTCCATTTGAAGGTTCTCATGGGATAACCCATGATGTACCAGATGCTTCGCAACCAAATTCTATGAAAATCCTCTTAGGAAAACAATTGTATCAGTATATGTTTGTCGTCGATTAAACCAATCTTAATAAGTATTTTAAGCTTCAAGGAATCAAAAAATGCATGAATGTCTTCCATGCGAGGATGCCCGTGTGAGAATTCGCCAATGAGAGAGTATTTGTGAGGCTCGGTTAGCTTCTGTAAGTCTTCGGGAGAGAACAGAATCGAGGGATCCTCGATAAAATTTCCGTGAGTGTCCAAAGAAGATGACACTGTGCGCGTGGTTTTTTTTAAAAAAAATAGAAAAGGATTTCTTATTCTCTAAGTAATCCATTTCCTAAAAATAGCTTGAAATCTGCTTCTTCTTCCTCAAAATTTGAACTTTCTCTCTCTAAAAATTTTGCTTCTCTCTCTAGAAAGTTGAGAGCATTTTTCAAAGAAAAAGACCCTTCTTCTTCTTCTTCTTCATTCTTCTTCTTATTCTTTTCTTCTTCATTCTTCTTCTTATTCTTCTTCTTCTTCATTCTTCTTCTTATTCTTCTTCTTCTTCATTCTTCTTCTTATTCTTCTTCTTCTTCATTCTTTTTCTTCTTCTTCTTCATTCTTCTTCTTTTTCTTCTTCTTTCTTCTTTCTTTCTTCTTCTTCTTCTTCTTCTTCTTCTTCTTCTTTCTTCTTCTTCTTCTTCTTTTTCTTCTTCTTTTTCTTTTTTTCTTCTTCTTCATCATCATCATCATCATCATCATCATCTTCTTCTTCTTCTTCTTCTTCATTCTTCTTTTTCTTCTTAATTCTTCTTCTTCTTCTTCATTCTTCTTCTTCTTCTTCATTTTTCTTCTTCTTCTTAATTCTTCTTCTTTTTCTTCTTCATTCTTCTTCTTCTTCTTCATTCTTCTTCTTCTTCTTCTTCTTTCTTCTTCTTCTTCATTCTTCTTCTTCTTCTTCTTCATTCTTCATTCTTCATTATTATTATTATTCTTCTTCTTCTATTTCTTCTTCTTCTTCTTCATTCTTCTTCTTCATTCTTCTTCTTCTTCTTCTTCATTCTTCTTCTTCTTTTTCATTCTTCTTCTTCTTCTTCATTCTTCTTCATCTTCTTATTCTTCTTCATCATCATCATCATCATCATCTTCTTCTTCTTCTCCTTCTTCATCTTCATCTTCATCATCATCATCATCATCATCTTCTTCTTCTTATTCTTCTTCTTCTTCTTTTTCTTCTTCTTTTTCTTCTTCTTCTTCTTCTTCTTCTTCTTCATCTTCATCATCATCATCATCATCATCATCTTCTTCTTCTTCTTCATTCTTCTTCTTCTTCTTCTTCTTCTTCTTCATTCTTCTTCTTCATTCTTCTTCTTCATTCTTCTTCTTCTTCTTCTTCATTCTTCTTCTTCTTCTTCTTCTTCTTCTTCTTCTTCTTCTTTCTTCTTATTCTTCTTCTTCATTCTTCTTCTTCTTATTCTCCTTCTTCATTCTTCTTCTTCTTCTTCTCCGTCTTCATTCTTCTTCTTCTTCTTCTTCTTCTTCATTCTTCTTCTTCTTCTTCATTCTTCTTCTTCTTCTTCATTCATTCATTCATTCTTCTCCTTTTTCTTTTTTTTCTTCTTCTATTTCTTCTTCTTATTCTTATTCTTCTTCTTCATTCTTCTTCTTCTTCTCTTCATTCTTCTTCTTCTTCTTCATTCTTCTTCTTCTTCATTCTTCTTCTTCTTCTTCATTCTTCTTCTTCTTCTTCTTCATTCATTCTTCTTCTTCTTCTTCTTCTTCATTTCTTCTTCTTCTTCTTCTTCTTCATTCATTCATTCTTCTTCTTCTTCATTCTTCTTCTTCATTCTTCTTCTTCATTCTTCTTCTTCTTCTTCTTCATTCTTCTTCTGCTTCATTCATTCTTCTTCTTCTTCTTCATTCTTCTTCTTCTTCATTCTTCTTCTTCTTCTTCATTCTTCTTCTTCTTTTTCTTATTTTATTTATTCTTTTATTTCTTTTTTTACTTATTCTTCTTTTTTATCTTCTTATTTGTTTTCTTCTTTTTCTTCTCTTTATTCATCTTCCTCTTCTTCTTTTATTTCACCTTCATCTTCCTCACTATCATTATCATCATCATTTTTTTCCTTTTTCTTTTTCTTTTTTTTATTCTTATTCTTATTCTTATACTTTTTATCCTTCATATTATTATTATTATTATTATTGTTTTTGTTATTATTATTAGTCTTATTTTTATTTTACTTCTTCTAATTATTCATCAATTTTTACTTCATTTTCTTTTATTCTTTCTTTTCCATTAGTAATATCTAGGTTACAAATGTGATTAGTACTCAAAATATGTATTGTTCTATGATTTTATTATGGGTTGTTCAATTTGTGCAATATGAGTATGTAATTTACACAATTGACATGTTATAAACCTTAAATTTTGTAACTATTACTTATGTTGAGTTTTTAGTTTATTTTAGAAGGTGAAGTGATAAATTTCCTTACATAATCTTCAGCTCCAATCTAGATGTGGCCCTTAGGGTTTCTACATGGTGAGTCAAGAACTCTCATCAATTTCTATCCATTATTTTGATGGTCTCTAGTATCCATGTTCATATGTTCTTTTATTACAACTTAATTTCTATGCTCATTTGGTTTTGCTTGCCTCTAAGGTTGATTGAAGAACTAGAGATATTTCAAAAATATAAAATCTTAAACATAAAGAAAAATAATATAATATGTGCCCCCTAGCATGGAAATTATGTTACCCCCTCATAATAACTATACAAGTGGTTAGTCAGGCAAAACTCGACCATAAATATATATTTTTGAAAAATAATTAGGTATCGATATAATTCTAATGATAATCATAATAACTTCTCTTTCAAATTAATAATAGAATGTGACATAAAAAGAGGAGTTAAATTAAGATACCTAGTAATCACATAATTTTAGGTAAGAAAGGAGCCAACTAATTATAGTCATGTCAATAGGATGTTTGTTTCTTCTTTTAACATTTTGTTTTTGGGATGATGTATATGTATGAGAAATATGATGTGTTGTTCTATGTTGCAAGAGATAATAAATATATTCTATTAATATATAATCAAGAGAGAAGTATTGCTACTTGAGAACATAATAACACTACTAAACTAGATTGTTATTATTTTATAAAAATAAAAAAAAAATTGAGATTAATATTTGAACAAGTGTAACTAAGTATGCCATGAAGTATCATTAATAAAAAGTAATAAAATCATCATAATTTATATGATTTAGAACTATAGAAATCTAATAAATTATCTTGAATGAATTTATTCTATTGCCAATATAACATATCAAGATTAAATATATCATTATTTCATTATAAAAAAAAATCATTATAATCAATAGTGATGATACCTTCATGTTAGACATTAAGATTATGAATTTGATCATTGAAAAACAACATAATTAAGAATGAATGAGTGATATATTAATCAAGCATGTTGAGGAGATCATATATGACAATTATAAAAAAAATTATATAAAAATATTTCTAGTTCAATAATATAATTTTTCATGAACCCTTGGTACTCCCCCTCAAGAACCATGATGTGCTAGATTGCTTAATTAGTTAAATTTAATGATTTAAATCCCTTTAAAATCTAATGTGAAAGATTTTTGTATTTTTAATATTGGCTTTTATAAGTTTAGTATTTACTCATAAAGTAAATGTAAAAAGAATAGGAATGGTGTCATCAAAATTATGGATGTAGGATAAATGAATTTATATTGAAAATTCAAGAAAAAAAACATATTATGAACAAAAATATCTATGGTCAAATGCATGTCTATAGAAAGCTATAGATAAGTTGACAATAGTTTCTTTCTTTCTCATTTTCTATATTTCTTTCATTCTAAAATACTCATGACCTCAAAACTATAGCGGAAGCAAGCTAAAAGAAGAAAAATAGGTCAATATCATTCATATTTAAGCATTTAAAATGTATCAAATTTCATAAAACATCATGAATATACATAAATCATCAAATATAAATATCTACATGCAATGCATAGTTATTTAGATAAAATGGACACTATGGAAAAATATAGAATAAGGTTTAAAACAAAACAAAACTACAAGCTCAACCAAAAGTCTCACACAGCTCTACAAGCTTCAAAAGTTATATTATCCAACAATATTTATTTCACATATAGAAAATAGGGGTTAGCAACTAATACCCAATATAAAAATATCAAGAAAATATGAGAAGATTCATGTTTTACCTCAATAGGCACATATGTTTTCTAATATGAAATTTAAGAATTTGAGAGTAAGATTTGAAATATTCATACATATACTTATACATATACATGATTATACAAATTCACAAAACTATGTGTGTGTTTTCAAAACATTTATTTTTCAATCACACTTCTTTTTAACAAAAAAGCATATATAATTTATGTATTTCTAGGCTCCAGAAAGTCACAATAAGATATATAAAGGAAAAACTAACCTCCCAACCCCAGCCTAGCTACCACCCCTCCCATTATCTAAAGAGCTAGCGAGATTTACTAATTTCCAGACTAGCTACCATCACTTCCAAATAGTGAAACTCAACCACAAGTGCACTAGGTGATTTAAAGTCATTCTCCCAAGGGCATATATAATACATGTCTCCATGGATATTCTTGTAGTTTTAGCTCTCCATCACCTTATTAGGACTAATAGTCACCTCAAAACCTTAGATCCTATAAATATATTTTTTCATAAATATTCAAAATTTATTCAAAATATCATATAGCTTTGAAGTATGTATCATAGAATTTTTCACATGTATATCAATATATTCTTATTTCAAAATTAGTCATATAATTAATTAAATATGATTTTTGGCACCATTTGAACATGATCAAATATAATTTTTCTATTTTTTGAAAAATAACTCTATAAAAATGTCCATGGGTAAATAAGTTTCTAAATTTTTCAAAAAATCATTTAATGATATCAAATTCATGAGTTTTCATTAATTAAAAATATATCTTAATTAAATGATATAAATTTCATAAAACTCATTTCAAAAAAGCTTAAAAAATGATTTATAACCACACACATAACATCACACTTTAAAAAGCATGCATATGTTACTAACAATATAAGATCTAAAATATTCATGTATTTATAGAGATTTCTTATCTTAACAAAGTTTTTTCAAGTTTTAAACTCTAGCTCCAATATTTTAAATCAAACTCTATAAAAATATAAAGTTTATTTTTAGTATACCTACCCTTCCATGTCTATTTTTGGCTAAAAATGAGGCCCTGAGCTTAATCATTTTCATATACTAGATTTTCACCAAAAATCATTAATTTTATGTTTTATTTTAACTATTTTGGTGAATAAATGAAGAAGAATAAAAGAGAACTGGTAAATAAAAGAGAACTGATAAATAAATGAGAATTGATAAATAAAAAAACAAAATAGGAGAAATAATGAAATAAAGAGAGAAACATAAGAAATGAAAATCTTATTTTTTTATTTAAGGGTAACTTTACCAAATTGCCCTAGAAAGTTAAACTAGCATAATTTTCTATCTAAAACTTCAAAACTAACGAATGTAGTATTATTCTTCACCATTTTATATCTAGAATCTATTCTTGAATATAAAAATATATTTTAACTACTCTATATCATTTTATTTAACTAACTTAGCCAATTGAGATCAATGTTCAAAAATAGAGAACCATAATTTTTTTGGGCCTCACAACTCTACCCACCTTAAAGAATTTTGTCCTTAAAATCTAAAATCCACAATACAAATAGATGTGGATAATCTCTCAATTACTTATTTTTATTTTTCCAAATTTACTTTTTCTACTTCATGATGTTACCAAATGAGTTACTAAGCCAATTTACTTATCATTTAATTCTTTTATTTCTAGTCTAGGTCTGAACATGTGCTTATTCATATGTAACATCTTCCAATAAGAGTACGATAATATAATCCAACATAAGAATATGGCTTTGATGATATTTATGTTGGGATGTTACCTCAAGCATGATGATCTCAAGGACAACAAAAAGAAATAAAATTGTGATCACACCTATAAATCAACCATAGATCTTTAAAATTGAGATCATAGATAAGTGTTATATAAAAAAAAAATATTTACCTCTTGTAGAAATATCCCATTTGTTTAGGATTTACTGCTGATCATAGCATCTCAAACCAAGTATATCTCTAAATATGATCCACACAAAGTTGAAGGTGGAAACCTCAAAGAAAGTGATCTTGGAGACTTGTTGGTGCTAGCCAAACTTGGATTATAGTAAGAGAGATTGAATAGAGAAAACATTACTTTATCCTTCACATAAATTTAAAAAATGTATATTACATTTGGCAAAAAAACTCTAAGAGAAAGCTATATAAGAAGAAGTTCTTCTAAACCTTTTTAAAACTTTTAAGTTCATTTAAAAATCTTGTTCAAACCTTTTGTCATATCTTATGAGAATTAGGAGATCAATTCCTTTTTAATGAATATATATATATATATATATATATATATATGAATGTGTGACTTAAAAGAGAACTTATCAACTTAAATTGTTCTTTATAAGGAGAGTAGGCTCCACATGTCTCCTACTTTCTTTCTCTATAAAATAACTAAACAAATCAAATCCTAGTTTAGTGATTTTTAACTTGGTTTGTCGCTCACTTACATTATCACTTTTTACACATTGTCTTATCACATTAGACTAGGGTGAGAAAAGATCAAAATATCTTTTCACTTTGGGGTGGCCATGTACATCTCATGCACATGAGATTTGCTTCTCATGGGTCTCATACATATTAGAGAGTCTAAGTTCTTTAAAGTCATGTTCATATCATATCTGAAAAATATCCATGAATTTGGATCAAATCTAATTCACTTTATTCTCACTTCAGACTTCTAGGTGTATGACCTATTAGGCTTCTAATTACTTTAGTTACACAACTCAATATTTAATCTAGTATATAATGAGATTTTCTTCCCATGATTTGCTTCCCATGAGATTAAATATACATATTTAATCTAGTATACATTAGGTGTATGAAAAATATCCATGAGATTTGCTTCCCATGATTATTTTTCTTTTGAATGTGTTATTTATTATTGATTTTAAATCATAATGATTTGTGTTGAGTAGAAAAATGATATGGTTATGATCTCTTTTTTTTTCCTAATTGTTTATTGAAATTGACTTATAATAGATTTGTGGAATTTTGAAAACATTGTTTATAAATTAGGGATTTAAGGAAACATTGATTATGGGGGATGATTGTTGGTATAATATGTTCTTGTGTGGTTGTTAGAATAATTATGGTTAAGATGTTCCTTGTAAGGAAGCTCATTCCTTCTCAAGATGTTTCCAGTAAGCATGCTTGGGAAACACTATTGTTATGAGTGAGAGGTCCCTTGTAAGGATACTCATTTATTATCAAGAGGTTCCTTGTATAGATGCTTGAGAAACAAAGATAATAGCGAGGGAGTTGAGATTATTGTAAAGTATGCTACCTGCAAAAAAGAATTTTGAGGGGGTGAAGGTTACCATTAAGTGCGTCGCCTACCCAAAAGACTTGTTGAAAATTATTTATGATGACACCAATTATTATTTTTTATGTGGTACTCATTTATTCATTTAATAATTTTTTTTACATAAACCTAAGATATATTTTAAACATCGTTATTTTATTTCAAATTATATAGCTATGTTATGCAGAAAAATGAGATCGACCATTTTCTATAATTTTTTATACATTGTGTGAGTTTGGGAGAATTTTTTTTATGGAGTTTCGTGCTCACCCCATATATATAAACTTTTTGATTTTGTATCCTTGAGAAGGTGGCAAGAGCCAAGGAAATCATGCATTGAGAGGCTTCACCCGAGGGGAATCTAAATCCTGATGTGGACATGTAGAGATATCAGTCTCTTTTGTACTAGACTAATAAAATTATTTTGAGATCATGTAAAGTCTAGTATTTTGTTATTCCAATGTATCTAGTTTAATTTTTTAGAAATGAAAATGTCATTATTGGACATATTCATTTAATATTGTGGTCATGGCTTGACTTATTCTTTTTAAATATTATGTTGAGTAAATTATATGATGAATATAAATCTTTTAGGATAATGTTGTAGATATTTTATGAATAAATGGACTTGGTGTAGTTAATGTAGTTTAATGGCATATGTTTATTCTTTGGTATATCTCCCCGAACAAAGGAGAATTTCTAATTTTGTTTAAATTAAATACCCTGATTATTTATAGATTTTATTAGTGCTCTCATGGTGTAAAAAATTTATGAGTATGTAAACTCATCCAAGGGGATATTTGTGGCATTACAAAATTGGTATCAAAGATAGGCTTTAAGTATTACATGGGAGTTGTATGTTATGGATTACCATTAAAAAGACATGATTAGGAGTACATGAGTCTTATACTTTGGATTAAATTAACTATAAAGATGTCTTGTGTATGAAGAAATTAAATTGTGAATTGATGAGTAGGATGGATGATGGATGGAGACATGGACATGGACGTGGCCATGGTCACGAGGTCAAGCAAATCCACCACCACCACCACTTGTTAATAACATGAATGGTATCTATCAATGTTTGAAAGAACTAGCCACTTTGGTATAATACCGAAATAGAAACAACAACAACAACCACCACAACAAGTGGGGCTCATTCACTAGCCCAAGTATCGGGCAATGGGGAGGAGAATCAGATGGGAACTCCCACACACTTTATAATGAAGCTCAAATTCCTTGGATGCAGATAGATGGATCTCTTATGTGAAAAAGGTATTTGATGGCATGTGAGTTTTCGAGGACCTTAAGGTCAATTTGGCGATGTGTTTATTTGATGAAGAGGTTGATCTTTGATGAGAATCATTGAATAGAATGCAAGATACTGACGCACCCACTTGGGGGGAATATGACCAAATCTTCTATGACAAGTACTTTTTGGGATTAGTTAGCGATAAAATGAAGGCTAATTTTTTTACTCTACGATAGGGCATCATGACTGTGATTAAGTATGAGAAAAGGTTTGATTAGCTATCTCATTATGCTATGGAGTTTATTTCTATTGAGGCCAACAGGCCAATCACTTTGAGTAGGGCTTGAAGCTGATCATCTAAGAGAAATTGGTGGTTTTCAAAATCCAAGACTATGGTGATATTATGGATTGAACTACACTTGTAAAAAATGGTATAGAGGATATCCAATGATGATAGAGCTTAGTGAGGGGAGGTTCAATCTAGACTAGTGTAGTTAACAATGGAGTTAAGAGTTAAGAGGGTAGCACTTTATCATCAAAAAACTAGATAATTTGATCTAGATCTTAGATAGCTCAAGGGGAAAGAAGGATATCTTAGAGAGCAGGCACTAATCCATGATCCTACTTTAGCTGCCTTGGAGGAATACTCAAACACCAGGATAGGTACGAGTAGGTAGCCATCCCCACTGGAGCTTTTGCCACAATAGAGGCTGATGAGAGCTCTACCCTTAGGAGACACCATGTAGGGATGAGTGATTGCTTTGACTAATTTGGAAAAATAAGCATCCAATACAATTGTGGAAGGTATCATTCTTCTTTATAATTCATGGGCCTTAATTGTAATTAATTCCAATGAGACTCATTTATTTATATGCACTACATATGCTCTTGATTTAGGATTAAGTTTTGAAAAGATAGAACATGCATTGAATATTAACTTAACTATAGAAGAACAATTGGGTAGCAGCCAAGTCTACAAGTGTTGTGTGCTTCATGTTGGTAAGAATGAATTGATTGTGTATTTGGTTGCTCTAGATTTGAAAGGACATGATGTTATATTCAGAATGAACTTGTTGACCACTTTTTGGGAGGTAATAAATTATTTCCACAACCAAATTATATTTCAATTACAAGGAGAGATAGTTTGTAATTGTATTAATGAACAAAGTTCTTTCAATCCATTTTCTACTATTGGTAGTAGATTCTTGAAAGCTAAGAAATGGATCCATAAGTTTTTTAGTTAGTTTGATGGGAGAAGATATGGATAAATTTACTATGTATATATTGTTGAAAATATTAGATTTTTAAGATATCTTCCAAGATGAACTATCGGACATCGGTGTTACCTCGACAAAGAGAGATTGAGTTCAAGGTTGATTTCTATTTGGG